>VRYO01002781.1:7291252-7416252 GCA_009812075.1 Sialia sialis | reverse complement strand
TATCATGAGGCATTTTAACCCCAGAGTGGAAACCTGAAGAAAGCAATATGGTAAAACACTTGACAGAGGAAACTACAAATGCTTCAGGGTTTCTCTGGATTGTAGAAAGGGAACAGTTTAGGAACACGGGCAAAATGAAAGGTTGTGTACTCCAACTGAGAGTGCATTTCTCAAACACTGAATAATTCTGCCTCCCTCCTGATTTCAAATACAGAATTCTGCAGAAGGGATAAAAACTGCAGTGCACCTGTTTCACTGGAGCCCATTAGAACTTGTTAATTTTCCCCTGGGAATGACCTTCCATACCCCACCACAAGGCTGAGCAGTAGAAGATGCAGAGTAATAAAGTGCTGTAAAATGAACTTACCAGGCAAATCAAACAGAACTTTGATTTCACTCTCCATGATGCCCAAGCTGGGACACATCTAGCTCTCTTTTAGCTCTGAGAATGAGGCACAATTGTGGAAAGAGTTTGAGTTGCCTAGGTGTAAAAATATACACAGCATACTTTAAAGGAATTATGACATTTCATCTTGATGTACTGTATTGTTTCACTTAATAATAAAAATCAAATTATTCCACCCCCAAGCTCAGATTTGTCCAGTTGCTGGTATATTACATGTACCAATAATGCAAATTTCTCCAACCCACCTCCACTCTTGCCAGCCCTTCCCACTAGTTTTCCTTTCTCCTTAATAAAGATTAAATCTCTTAAGCAAGTACAGGCTTGCTTAAAATCCTAAGATCTCCCTTTTTGGATTTTTTTTTAAAGGAGAAGAATTACGTACATTATCAACCCATTCCCAACCTAGTTTGCACATTTCACTGTGTTTGTCATTTCTCCCTAAAAATGAGAAATTTCAGTACAGAAAAACATGTAAGTAAAAATTTGCAAAAGTCCCTTTGCCAGGAGAGCTATCAGTTCCTCTAAACAGGAACTGGGAAGAGAGAGGAAGGAAATAAAATAAAATTCCCTTTCAGATAGTTTTCTCCTGAAAGTCACCAAGATCTGGATCTAGCAAAAGTTCTTTCAAGATGGAAGAATTGAACTTCATGCAAAAAACTATTTGTTAAGATGATATGAAAAATTAAATCCTAGTCATACTGAGTCACACTGTAGTAAAGTCAAGTATTAAAGTAAAGTAAAGTCACTATCCTCTTTTTTTTTGTTCTGCTGGTTTTGGGTTTTTTGAACAGCCTTTTTTGATGGAAAAGGATAAAGGAAAAACCATCTTAAAACCAAATCCTCTTCTATATACTAGACCTGTACACCTTAACTTTTGCTGAAGGGATTTTTTTTCCCAGTAAATCATGTAGTTGTTTTCAAGTTGCTGGCTCCTCTTTCCGTATTTGAACATGTCTTACAGGCAGTCAGGGGCCTTGTGCTCTGCCATGAATTCATTAAATTCCTTTATCAAATATAAAAGTTTTCTTTTACTTCCACTTCAGGAAACATTTGTACAACAAAAACCTTAACCAAAACCTTTCTTCCATGCCATTTAAAGCAAGTTATTTCCTTGTAGTGTTACTAGAATGACAGGGAAGGAAAGAGGCAGGAGATGCCATCTAACTTTACCTTAGGAGGTTCAAAATCAGGCACTTGAAGTTTTAGTGAGAAAAACAATTCAAGCTCAAAGTGAAATTAGGAGACATTCGAAGTGAACTCATTACTCACAAAAAGATATAAACCAAGGAAGGAAAATTCTGTTTTCCAGTGCCAGAAGCAGCGAAATGACAACTTTCTTAGGCAATGGTCAGGTGTGACACTAAACTGCTTGTGTGAGGGCTTGTGAAACCTGCACCTTAAGCAGCCAAAAGGGAGCTGGCTTTGGCCACTGCATCCTCTGGGAGTCCCTGAGGTCAGTGACAAGTTCTGCAAGCACAGGGGACAGCAGAAAAGCTTTCACTAAGAGTCAGCGGGACTCTGAGCCTTGAGCTCTGACATTGCAGCAGGGCTAAAGGTTGGCAGGTCTCCCTGCTGAGTTAGTTCTCAACACCGCACCTTCAAACCAGAACCACGTTCAGACGGACACTCGACTGCTGTGCTGCGTGCGACACCGTGCTATTACCAACGACACTATGTTATTAATAATAACATCATTCAATGGCGAGTGCCATGCGGTAATTGCGGCTCGTTCTGCAGCGCTCCCAGCACTCGAGCCCCGCGCGGGGCCGTGAGGGGCCGAGCCGGGCCCGCAGCGCTGACAGCGCAGCGGGAGGCGCCATTAGCGCGGGGCGAGCCGGACCGGGCTCAGAGAGAGAAACGGGGAAAATGGGAGAATCACAGAATTGTCAGGTTTGGAAGGGGCTTCTGGAGATGATCCAGTCCAACCTCCCCAACAAGGCAGGGTCACCTGGAGCAGGTGATACTGGGGGGCATCCGGGTGAGAGGGAGACCCGTGAGCTCTCAGGGCAGCTGTCGCAGTGCTCTGCCACCCTCAGTGTGTCTGAGCTTTTCCTCATGTTGAGGTGAAACGCCTTGTGTTGTATTTATGGCCTCTGCTCCTCATCCTGTTGCTGGGAAACACCGAAAAGAGTCTGGTACCATCCTCTTGGCCGCCAGCTTGGAGATACTTATATGAATTATTGAGATCCCCTGTCAGTCTTCTCTTCTCCAGACCGAAGAGGCCCAGCTGCCGCAGTCTGTCCTCACCAGAGGTGCTCCAGACCCCAACCCACATCTGTGCCTCCGCTCGACCCTCTCCAGTAGCTCCTTTGTCTTTCTTGTCCAGAACTGGACACCTCAGGAGGGACTGGAAAACTACTTTTATTTTTGAAAAAGCGAAAAAGAGAATCTGGCGTGCCTCTAGATGAGGGTCGAAATCGCTTGATTACATTAACAGTAAGGTCTGTATTATCACTTGCACAATGCCGTAACTCTGAGTTCCGTGCAACCCCCGTCCCCATCCCGCCTCCACCCTCTGTCCCCGCCCCGGTCCCTCAGCCTCTGTTTCCGCCCCAGTCCCTCGGGCTCTGTCCCCGCCCCTCAGGTCCTGTCCCCGCCCCCCGCGTCCTGTCCCCGCCCCTCGAGCCCTGTCCCCGCCCCCTGAGATTGGCCCCGCCCCGGTCCCTCAGGCCCCGCCCCGGTCCCTCAGGCCCCGCCCATTCCCGGGGCGGTTCTCGGTGCCGTCCCCGCCCCGCGCTTTACGGCAGTGGCCGCGGTTTGCGGCGGCAGGGCCGGGCCGGGTTGTGCCGCGCTCGGGCGGACATGGTGAGTGAGGGGGCTGCTGTGCCCGGCCCTGCGCTCCCGAGGGCCCGCAGGTTCGGCTCGGCTCGGCTCGGGTCGCAGAGCGAGGGCCGCACAGAGGCCGCTGGCTCCGCTCGCGGCCCGCCGGGTTCCCCCCGTCCCGCAGGCTCGGGGGTGCCCGTCCCGCTGCCCTCGCCGTGCCCGGTGAGCGTGGCGCGCCCGCTGTGCCGTGTGGGGCTGGCGGCGGCGGGCCCGAGCCGCGGTGCGCGGGGCTCCTGCCCTTCCCCTTCCCCAACAAACGCTGTGTGTTCGTTCCCATGCAGGCCAGCACCATGGTGGCGGTCGGCCTGGCCATAGCGGCAGCCGGATTCGCAGGTGTGTGGGGGCCGGGCGGACACTGAGCGCACAGCTGTACCTGCACGCCCCGTTGTACTTAGCCGTGCTTCAGGGCTCATCTCAAGGTAGTTTAGTAGCTGATACAGGATGCTCTTCTGGGAGAGCCTGTATTAATAGTTGCAATTAAACAAAACATCAAAGTTCTTACTATTTTATTCCCAAAAAGGTTTATTCCACACTCTAATCCACAAGTTACCAGTTGCGCTGAATTGCTAAATGTTCATGGAACTATACTTAACCTCAGTCAACGCTGGTCTCTTTTAAGGTCGCTATGCAGTAAAAGCTTTGAAGCATATGGAGCCGCAGGTGAAACAAGCCCTTCAAAACCTACCAAAACCTGTAAGTTTTTATTTATCGGTAGCATCTTTTAATTTAAAACTTTACTTGGTGAAATAACTATGGACTGTTGTCTCTGTATGTCATTGCTGTATTTTTGCCTGTATTTTGTCAGTAACAAAAATTAATTGCAATTATAGTGATGACAGGCTAACAGAGAACTTGTTTGTGCAAAATCAAGTAATTATTCAAATAATGATGCTCTACTTATTTTCCTATTACAAGGGAGAAGTTTTGCTATTTTTACAGACTAAAAGCTCAGTAGCTACTAAAGCAATAATGAATCATTTTAACTGATACTTAGAAATTAATGTGTTTTAAACTAATGGGTTTTCTCTTTCAGGGCTTCAATGGTTATTACAGAGGTGGATTTGAACCCAAAATGACTAAACGAGAAGCAGCTTTAATACTAGGAGTGAGGTAAAGGAAGTTTGTCAGCAATGAGAGGTGAACAGCTGGCAGTGGTGTCTCTCACAGCTGGCCTTGTTGGGAACGGTTGTCATCCAATGCCCCGCATGCCCTGAGTGTCACTGCCAAGTCAGGGAATAGGAAGGTGGCTGTTCAGGACATTCTGTGCTTTTCTGGGGGTTCTTTGCTTCACTTCAGCTTAGTTGAAGCTAATTCTGTGTGGGTGCCCAGACATCTGCAGTTCCGTCGCACATTCCAAAGCCACGTGTGGTCCAAAGAAGCCATTTCAGGAAGCCTTGGGGTTCCCTTGGTATGAGAAACAGATTATGCTGGTGTGGTTCCTGTCAGTGCTGAGGAGTTTCAGGTGGATGCAGTGAAGGTGCTCCAAAGCCACTCTTGTATCTGGAATAAATTCATCACTTCTGGAACAGTGTAGATCTGGTGATGGTTGCAATCCCTGCCAAAGCACATAAGGCCAAATACACTAATCTATCAAATAAGAACTTTCAACTGTAAAGGTTTTGGGGGTTCTGTGTTTTCTTTTTATTTTACTTTTTTTTTGCTTAATAAATCAAGCAATTTTTTTTTGGTCTTGCAGCCTTTAGGAAGTTTTTTAAAAAAAGATTACAATATAGTTCTATTTCTTTTTAACTGTGTGGATGACCCCCACCCCATTAGACTGCTGTAGCATGCCTTTTTCAGCATACAGTCTTTTGGAGCCCTAGAAAAAAGCCTCTCCAGGATTTAGACACTACATATCAGTGGGAGGAAAAGAGAAACATATGTGTTAGCTAGAGAATTTATGGGTGAGACAGACTGCTTACTTGTTCTCAGACACCTTTTGATGATCTGGGGAATTTCATGAGGATCCCTTAAGTCAGTTTTCCTCTCTCTTTCAAAGCCCTACAGCTAACAGAAATAAAATTAGAGAAGCTCATAGACGGATCATGCTTCTGAATCATCCAGATAAAGGTAAGAAAATGAAGTTGTGTTGATTAGTTAATACATGTTTTTAACTCAGATGAATAGAATTGTGGAGGGAGGAAGTGAGTGATATGTAAGCACCTCAACTACTAAAAAACCCACAGAAAACTGAGTGAAAACAAATCTTAGGGTGCCTCAATCCACATGGGTCTGGAGCATGTTTGTGTTTTTAAAGCAAGCAGACAGATTCAGCAGGTCAGTTTGTTAGCTGCTCTACCTCCTGTGAATACCAGGTTAGAATATTTGTTAAAATGACTTGAAATTACCTTGATTTTAGATGAAAACCCTGAGTCCCCTTGTGCATTCAATATACCACTTGCAAGTCTGAGTTCATGTGAATGCCTCGGGAGTTCACCATAAATGGCAAATTCTGAGCCTTCCACAGCTGCTGGAGGCATTAAATTATGAAATATTCCTGTTAGTGGTACTCTGAAGGCTCAGAATCTAGTTATGCTCAAAGTTAGTAACTCAGGGAATCTGTACCTATTCTAAATTCTGTTCTGTGAGTCAGAATCATGTGTTGGTGTTTGACATTTAACTTCTTAATCATTGCTTAAAAGGTAAAATGGCTTCCTTTAAAGTGACTGTTGATTTCCTTACTTCTATGCACCAAAATCCTAAATAAACCATAGGGATATGCCTTTCATAGATAATATCGAGTGGAAATTACCTTCAAAATTAACCTAACTGAATATTTGCAGGAGCTAAAAGTAGCATTTTCTGTTGTAATGACCTAAAACACATTAATATTCAGAACATTATAATGGTAGATATGCTACCAATACAGTCATTGTGCCTCATTGTACCACAGTGTTGGTGCATTCCACTGTGGGTTCTGCCTCAGTCTCCCAAATTAATTTTTGACCATGTTTAAAAACTGAACTGATCCCTTGGCACAGCAGCACTTTGGGGGGCTGGGCAGGGTGATCTGCAGACCTGTCAGTTCCATGCCTCTGCATTCACCACAGACTGTGCTAAGTCAGTGGTGACCAATTTGTTTATGACTGATAAAACTGCAGGAAAAAACCATTCCAGTAAAATAAACGCAGCCTAAAGTGCTCTGACACCGAGCTCCTGCAGTGACTGTGAGTGAACTCAGTGCCTTCAGTCACAGCCAGTTTGTTCTTCAACTGGAAGAACCTCAAGACCACTCTCTTTTCTTCCTGTCTCCTGTGGCATTATTATCAACACGAAACACAAATGTTTTTTTCCATCTCATTTGAGGTTCTTTCTTCTAGGTGGATCTCCCTATGTAGCAGCCAAAATCAATGAAGCTAAGGATCTACTAGAAGACCAAGCTAAAAAATGAATGAGAATCACACATTCAGAGGGTTTGTCCCTGCAAATGATTATTTTTGATAAATGGCTTAAGAAAAGTTCTAACGTCCGTCTTTGACTTAATATAAACAAAGCTGGAAATACAAATCCGGGAAAGTACTTCCCTCCCCACTTGGTCAATTTGTTTTGGAAATAGGGAGTGAAGCTTAAGGATGTTTTTCATAGCTGTTCTTTATTAAACAGCAAAATCCACCACTCAGTTTTTGTGCTTGAGAGCAGTAACTTGGTGTGGCCAGTGTGTGTTACCAGGCACAGGTAGACTCCTGTGCTATTACCTAATTTCTGTTGAGCTGGCCATTTAAAGTTCACGCTGCTGCTCTTCCATCTGCTAAAATTAGCACACTGAACCTGTTTGGGAAGGGGGTGGAAAAACCAAGAGGATTTATTGGATGGGAGGAACTGGGAGAAATGTGTAGTTGTCTCTGCCTGGAGAAATAAAAGTTCAGGAAACAATGCACTCCCTTGTCTTTGCCTTGCAAAAAACAAGGTTGGTTAAGTGTTACTGACGGATCTGGAACATCCCAGACTTTTTTAGTAACTTCTAGTTTTGACAGGTTTTAATCGCAATTAATAAATTCCGTATTTGTAGTAGAAGTCCTATAGTTCTATACATGCTTGTACACTGCAGTCAGAGCTCACACACTGAGGTTTGCATTTATGGTGATTAGGAAACAGGAACTCTACATCAGTCACTGATACCTGAGCTGGATGTGTGCTCTGGAGCCTCACACCCAGCAGCTCGTGAGGCTCTCAGCTGTGGCCAGGGAGCTCTGTCATACTCCCAAGAATCTTCCCAGTGTTTCTGCCAGCTGGTCATAAACACTGGGTTTGAAAGCTTCCACTCTCAGAACATGGATATGGGAGTGCTGCTGGAAGCATCTCATCACGTGAGTGCTGTCTGCTGTGCCACAGCATCGCTGTGCATGAGCTCTGGGCTGTTTAGGAAGGATTGCAACGGTAGGGTGGAGATAGGTGCCTTTAGGAGAAAAGATCAGATAGGTACCATTACAACCTCCCCAGACAAGCAGTAATTAACTCTGCTATAGACTTTAAAGTAGGGTGAAGGACAGTTGGAACATCACCATGCACATATCGAGTCAGTACGTGCCAAGCCATATGCAGAATGTTTCTGTACTTAAGTATTCCCCAGCCAGACACTACTAATTATTAAATATAGCTCTGTTTTTAAAATTTTCTCCACTCCTGTACATGCCCCATCCACTGAGGTACTTGTGCACATTTCAGTTGTGTTTAAGTGGGTGTCCAATGCTGAAGTCCTATGAACAAACTGCACACTGGCTGTAGCTGTCAGAGCAGCTCGTTTAGAACTCTTTTGGTTTTGTCCTTCTGACAAAATCAGGCAAGACAATTTTTTTCATTCAAATCAGTACTTCAACACTGCCTTTGCTGACTTCTTACACCTTCTTGCTACCCAGATGTTCTTCCACAGCAGTTTTGTGCTTCCCTGGCTCTGGCTCATGTACCTGGGAAGATGGGGGGGTGACATGGTTTAACTTACCAAAACCAGACCTGCATTAACTCCTGTATGTGTTGCTCAGGTTATGCAGTTCCAAGGTAACGAGTCTAAAGCCAGACCCCTTAACTGTGTTTGACATCACCACCTTAATGAAAGGAAAATCAGCATGTTAGAAACTCCTATGAAAAACCATTTGAGGTTCAAGCTGCCTCGTGAGTAGGTGTCCATTGTTAGTTAACAGCTTGAAAACTTAAAGTCAATAGTAATTTAAATTTCTGATAGAAACAGTCAACAGATGGAAGATCAAAGTTTATTTTCTTTTACTACCAGCATACAAAAAAAACATATTGCACATCAAACAACCAAAACAAAAATAAAAATACTCTACTAAGGACTAACATATGTAGTTTATACAGAATAAACTTTCTGGAAATTGATCTTTTCAGTAGTTCAGGTTATGTCTTAATGGACATGACTAATTCAGCTTAGTGTTAACTAAAGCTATGTTTGATTTTTAAATACTGTACAGTTTAATAAATAAACCAAACAAAGCCTCAATGTAGAACAGTCACTGCCAATGTCACCCAGTATCCCTGCAGATTATGAGAATTTAACAAATGCGTTCCAGTGGTCTGCAGATTTTTCCTCTACATACAGCATTTAAAAAACATGTATTAAAACAGACCAGTTTCCAGACTAAACTAATGGAGAAATTACATTTCAGTGCAAAATATTTTAGACTGCATTTCTTTCTAGTATTCCTCAGGTGAAGAAGTGGTTGCATATTATTAAAAATGTAACAAAAGCAGCTAATGCTTTCATAAAGAGTATTATGTTAGGGATCCCCCTCACATCTTTGCCGTATTTTGAAAACAAAATAACATTTCCTATAGCCAGCAATTTTGTTTATTTAAATGTTACATATACTATCTCAAGGCACATCTGATGATATATTTATAACACAGTAGGTGTCAAAGTATGTTTAACATATGATTTCTCCAGGATCCCTCCCCTTTCTGTATTCCAAAATGGAGGAACTGAAAGTGCGGTGTCAAGACTGGCGATCCATATTCTATCTTTGGCAAGCTTATACAAGCACTATTTTAAATGTAATGTAAAAGAACTGTAAACTAGGAACTTCAGTTTATGAAACACCATTCAGCACTGCTTCTTCCTGATTATTTCCATCCTCCTGAACAGTGACTTTCTTTTCATCAGGGCTGTGCTGTAGTTTAGAAGGCTCATCCCCAGAGGTGGTGGCAGGACCATTCACTGCCTTTTCAGAAGGGCTGTTTTCGTCAATCGCATCTTTTGCCTTGCAAAAACAAGAACAGGCGAGTATTAAAAATTCCATTACAATACAGAGTGTAATCTCAGTTTCACTCTGGCTCACACAGCAGCTCTGCAAGAGGGAACACCTCTTGTCTGTCTGTGCCTGTATCCTGTCACTTAGAGCATCTGATCACTTACACTGTGGTTTATGGGATACGTCTGTATCAGCCACTTTGAGGAAACCATGCACACATAACCCCAGGATTGCACATCCCCCAGCACACCCAGCATGCTTATTTATTTCTGTTTGTCCAAGGCCATGAAGGAGTCCACTGAAAATCTGACCTTTACACCCCTTTTAAAGTCTATGGCAAGGTGAGATTTTGTTAGTCGATCTTTCTTACATTACAATACGCTGGCACTTTACTACTAAAGAAATTCTGTTTTATTCAGTTCTGATTATTTTCCAGGATAATGTAATGCCACTCTGATCCTTTAAGGAAAAAGGATCAAAATCATACAAGCTTAGCAATATAATTTCTTCTAGAATAATTTATACAAGCCACTAAAAATGCCACATAGTATGCTCTACCCCTAAAGTGTTTTAAGGATTAGTTCTCAAGACTTACCATGGGCAATTTTCACATCATGTTACATAAAGCAACATTTCTAAGTGTAGTATTTTAAAGCACATACAGACTTAATTTTTTCCCTAAAATCTGCAACAACAGTCTACAACACAGTCAGTTCTATTTACTCTGGGCCCTTTTTGCTTTTAATGATTTGTTCTTGAACTCAAATGCACTTGTAGTCAAAGGAGGGTGAGCTAACTGAAGCCTTCACTGTTCTGCTGCAAGGGAGGAGAAAAAAGGAAACACACATTAAAAAAAACTTACCGTTTCTTTCTTGGTTTTGGCTACTGTCTCCTTTGGAGGGTTTCTCTGTCTACTTTGAGATTCAGCTCGAGATATATAATCAGCTACTGTTACTGTTCAAGGAAAAAAATCACAGTGATGCTCACATCAGCAGTCAATTCAGCATGAACCTTCATGTCTTTTCTGCACAAGTTATGCTCTAACTGGGAGACATCTCACAAAAGGCCTTCACACTTACAGGTTATCAACTATACAGCAAGGATCAATTTATTTCTGTTGTTAAAAACAATTTCCACTAAAATCGGTGGTAACAATGATCTGAAGGTGGACTCTTTAATGAAAGTTTTTGGTCCAATTGCAAAATTTATGGGAGAAGGGCTTTCTGTACTAAGTTTGAAGAGATTTGGCTGCAGGTTCTTTGAACTACAGACTATGTGTGTCACTAGGTTTTACTAGCTGAGTAGTGAAGAATTGCACACTAATGAACTGACATGAAGACAGACATGGGGCAGGTCAGAGCCTGGAATGACTCAGAAGATGTGGCATCAAATCTTTGCTCAGAAGGGACTGAGGAGGGAACTTGGCCTCCCCGAGGTACTGAGAGCACCAGCACTGTGCCATCAGCAGTGTCCCCTGGCTCTGTGGACACAGGCAGTGCTGCAGGTGCCAGCCCAGTGTCTGTGCTGCTACAGCTGCACTCACTGGGGACAGCCAGGCCTTCTCTGACCTCTCCTTACCACCTCAGCACGTGTTCTGCAGCCTGGCTTTGTCTGATCCTGCCCTCCTGTAACCACACCAAGACTCAGTTCTATCCTTAGAATACAGACAACTGCAACTGTAAATACACACTTGTATCTCTGACTGCTACAGCACATTATGTTTGGCAAGCATTACTGTACAGAACTGTACAGTCATTTACATTTAGGTGAGCTGTTTTTCTGGATTTAAGAATGACTGCATCAAATCCAAATCAGACTAGGAACTACAACAGATCATTTTTCTATTACAGTAACTGGACTTCTTACAAGTGGGTCCTTCCAGAAATGTGAAGGCCAAAGGAGTTCCGGCACAAGACTTTTTTCTTTAAAATGAGGTTTTGTACCCAACTCCTCTAATATTAGTAAACAGGAAGCATGTTCCATGCACACAGTGCATTCTTAATATTCCTCTATGAATAAGGCACCATAACATACAGAAATGTAAATCAAAGGATACAGCTAAATGACTGAAATACAGTGGTTGGTATTAGGGGGGGGAAGAAGGGAAGAGTTCCTTCTGTCTTCATTTCACTCACACTTACTAAGTATTTATGAAGACTTTAAATTATTACAGCATTTTAATGAAGATATCAGAGAAATCTTGTTTGGGAAATTTGGTTATGTTCTTAGAATACTTAAGATTTAAAAGAATTCCCACAGTTTTCTAGAAATGACTAACATTTCTTTACATTGCTGGCTGAGATTAGTTTCTTAAGAGTCAAGGCTGAAATCCTTTTCACTTTTTCTGCCCCTTTACAAATCTGTATCACTGCTATAAAACTGGAATGTTGAGAAGAAATGTGTGGGCTTGAGATTTTTTAGGAGGGTGGGGTGTTTGATTTTTTCCTTCCCCTAAGTTTTAGCACAATAGAACAACTTTCTTCTTCTTAATTAAGTGCTGCATGAGCACCACAGATACAAGGAAGACAAATATGGGTGAAATTTTGAACCTGTCAATCTAGAAGACCTTCTGTTACTACCCTGTGCCATGTATGTACAAGCATTTTCTAAACAGGGCATTGTATTGATAATTAGCCAGTTCACCTTTAACATTTCAAGTGTTAGTACACACAAAAGAAATGCAACAAGCCACAACAACAAAAAATTGGAAACATGCAATTTCACTTAAATTCCTCCTCCTTCCCACCCTCAATTTGCAGATGACTTAAACTATTCCCAACAGCCAAGGACTGAGAGCAGCAGTGTGATGCAGGTGTGGGGCTGGCAAACCCCACACGAGTTCCCTCACTGAGCTCTGCCAGGACCCACATCCACCCTCCAACACTGCTGCTCAGCCAGTGCTGAAAAGGTTGTGTCCCAGTCAGTGCAAGCGCACAGATGCAGTGAGTGCAGACCATGAACCTTCATGTTTGTCATGATCCTGGACCACAGAACTCAACAGCACTTTGGCCATTGACTTCAGTGAGAACTGGATCAGAAGCATAACTCAAATGTCCAAGCAAAAAGTTAGACATCAATTAGTTTCATTAGACAGATTTTAGAAGTTTTCCTAGTAGAAGAAATGTCTTTCATCTTTATCTAGTAGTCTTATTAGTTATTGAGTAACCTTTTGGTATTATGCAGCTCTATGTAAAACAGCAGACACAACATTCTCTCATGCTTTTGACCTGAGATTACCCACAGCTCCACTCGAATTACCTGGCTGTCTATCTTCTGCCTGACCCCTGAAGCGACGCCTGCGGCTACGATTGCGTCGCTGGGGTTTTTTGTCACTATCATCTGCAATTGCAAAGTTTATAATGAACTATTTCTGATCATAAAATAAATAAATTCTTCAGCAGTTTCAGCATGGGGCATTTAAAATGGCTTCTGTTAAAGACACAGACTAAGACAGAAAAGCTAAAAGAAAATTTTATACTGAAAGCATACACAGTAACACAAAAGCTAGATTTTACTTTTTGTTCTTGGTTCATTAAAACATTTAGGCACGTGCTTAATGACCTCAGGTTTCATTTATTAAGTAACCATATGTCAAATTTTAGCAACATAACCCAGATTTTTTTTCTACATTAAGCAACAGATTGTATTCTCATCCCAGTGAGTATCAAAGAATTTAATGAAGGAAAGTTCTTAAGTAGAAGTTGGATTGAGACAAATTAACAACTACTTAAGGAGCTTCCCCACACCAAGACTGAGGTTACCAAGGACAAAAGAGAACGTTGATCTGACAGTACTGTTTCTATCAAAGCAGCAGTACCAATGGGAAACAACAAGTCAAGTCTTTGGTGTCTCCATCAGACAGTTTTTACAAAAAAGGCACATGAAAAGGCTAGTGGAGCTCAGTAAACAGAAGATTCCATGGCACTGCCACGGAGGGAGTCTTTTAATCAGACAGCAACCTTCAACAGAACAACAATTTGTCACTTACAAAAACAAACAAGGGCTTCACTACACTTACAGGGACAACACATTTATTTCTTAGCTTGCTCTGGGACTACCATCCAACCATTTACATACCTAAACCATTCTCATTAACAGAAGCTGTATCAGACTCTGTCATTCCATCCATTAGAACAGCATCTTCATCAGTCCTCCGCCGGCGTGACCTCCTGCGGCGGTTGCTGCTGTGGTGGGACTCGCTGGCGTCCGTGTCCACGGTCTGGTCGGACTCCGTGTTATCCAGCAAGCTGTAAGGGTTGCTGTCCGGGTCTTTGAGCACTAAACAAACAGAAAGTGTCCATCTAAGATACTGTAGACATGTGTAACCACTTTCAGGCTGACTTTCAAACTACAAAGCAACCTTAAGGCAAGGTGTCACACAGAGCTGCAGTATTTGATCTTAAACTGGATCCTCTGGCTCTAACACAACAGGAACAATTCTGGGACACCCTAACAGCCCAATCTGCACTATTTCACCACAAAGATTTCCAAAGTAACATTTAGAGCATTTAGAGACATTTTACTCAAAACTGCTAACCATATAAATCACACCTCACACTTTGTAGTTGTGTGGTACTTCTGACACTCGGAGTGTTACATTAACACAGATTCTGATAAAACATAACTTCCCATCAATGATTTCTTCTTTCATTCTCTATCTAAACATAAACCGACCTCAGGAGGTAGCCATAGGCAACATGTAGAAGATTTACCAACTTTGCTAACAACATTATTATATGTGAGCAGTAGAGCAAGGAAATGAAAATCACTGAATAGAAAATAAACAAAAATGTAAAACATGCTGTATGACACAGCTGCACTGACATTCCAAGGTATTAAGATCGTAACGTAAGAATGGAGCATTTAAAAGAGCAAGAGATTACACAGAAAATGTCAATTCAAAGCTCATTTGGAACACAGTACCAGAGCTAATGGATGACTTTCCACCACGAGGTCCCCCACGCCCACGACCTCCAGACACGCTGCGGCCTCGTCCCCCAGGACGTCGTCTGTTGTCACGCTGGTGCCTGCTCTCCCTGTCATCTTCTCCTGCCAAGGACCAGTCACTAAGTTCATCTTTCCTCTCAGATTCTGTTTCAGAGGGATTAGAGAGCTCAGAGTTTGTACCTTGTATGAGAAGGAAAAGAAAATTGGAAATTAATATGTATTTGAGGATTATATTCTGGTTTCATATCCTCCCAGAAGTATGCCAGCCAGCATGGCTGGTTATATGTTATTTTTAGAAACAACATAATGCATAAAAATATACATACACACACACTAATATACACATAAGTATAAAATCACAAATGTATTTTAATATTTACATATATATAAAAATATATGCACACCTAAAATACAGATCAGGAATTGCTTCAATAAGATTCTCAATTTAAGTTTGTTTGTACCAACGTGAAGTAAGGACTAAAAGACCACCAAATCTGTGATTTCTGTACACAGATAAACCAAGGATTTAGCAGCGTTTCCTCTCTTTGTCTACACACTGCAGGCATTTGGTGCAGTTTCTAGGCAACTTCTCTGAAATTCCCAAGGACAACTTTGCCACCTTATAGCCGATGGCTGTTGCTAAGCAACCCCTTCTGGATGCTCGAATGCTGCTTAAACAATTTCACTGTTTGTATCAAACAGCATCCCTAACACCCGGCCATCTCCCAGTACCAAACCCACACAGCTTCTTACTGCCTGAGAACCCAACACCTGTCATACATTTCAGGTATCCAGGAACCCCCACTACCCAGGCTGGAATATAAAGTTTTAGACTCGTACGGCTTAAATGTGATTCCTGCCATTTTGGAAGGAAAAAAATACTTTTAAGTTTTCCCAATCACAGTGTGTGTATATAAGCAAAGTGAACAAGTTTTCTTTCAGTTCAGTCAGTTCACTGGGAAATATTAAAAAATGAAGTACAAATACTCGTAATCAGAATCAAAACTTCTAACACTTGGCATGATGCAGGAAGCTGTAGCCAGGGACAGACTGTAAAACCCAAAATTTGTCTGATTTTTTAAAAGAAATTAGCTACATGTAGAGATATCCAGAGTAATTTACTCTACTGAATGAATAACATTGTCCTTCTTTGTGAAATATGTCTATATAGAAATGCAGTGTCTGTATTTGGACCAACTGGGGATGTGCACACCTGTCAGAAACTGAACAGTGCTTTTTAACTGAGAAATGCATCAGAATACCTCACTACACCTTAAAACAAATCCAGTTAGTTCCTGACCAAATGAAAAATGCCACAGGATTTTGTTCTGTCTCCATTTTAAATAATTTTGGTTCATTTCAGAAATATGCTGCTAATATAGCCATGATCGTAGACAAGTAATTTTTCTCCTTCTCAGTCAAAACAGATTATGCTCATTTCAGAGTCTTTTTTTTTTTTTTTTCCAATTTGTGTCTCCTGAAAAGCATCTCTAGCTCTCTTCCCAGCTTTTGTGTCATCACTTACTAAGTAACTAGCACAGAAGGAAGAGATGTTTCCAGAGCCTGGTTTGCTAACTTTTCAGTTTTAAATTTCAGGACTGCAAATCTAATGAAGTGTTTTGAGCTATGAACAAAATAAAATGGCAATTCTGAATTTCCAGCCCTGTCTTCACTCCAGTATGGTGAACACAAAGAAAGCAGGGACAGTTTTGGGTTCAAAGGCCCCCTGAGGCCTCGCTGAAGGGCACTCACCGTAACCAGAGGTGTAATTGGGGCCGCGGCGGCCTCTGCCCCGGCCGCTGTAGGACCTGGAGCCCTGCACTGAGGAGAGGGTGCTCTCGTCAGTGGTGTAACCCTTCTCCTTCTCAGGAACTCGGGTCGAGGAAGGCCTGAAGCCCATCCCAATCTGGCGCAGCTGTTCATCGATTTGGAGCCTTTCCAGTCTTAGCTGTTCTACCTCCTACATTACAATGAAACAAAAACCATGGAAAAGATTCTTTACAAACATCCCTCACAAAACACCATTCCCCATCCAGTCATATTGAAATAATCATTCCTGTGAGGAGAATTAACATCACCCTGAAGGTGACTACAAATAATGAAATTCAAGATGAACTATCTCTGAGTTTCAGAAGATACCTAAAAACCAGAATGCAGAAAACTTGGCTTTAAGACTACTACCACCTTTCTTAATTACAGTTCAGCATATTTTTCCAGTAAAATTTAGGAAAAAAAGCAAACTGACAAGAACACAATTCAAACTCATTATCTGTTAACACCACAAAGCAACCCGATCTAACCAGATAATTGTTCTAATACCACACTGTATTACTGTGTTCTATTAGAATTCCATCCTAACCCAACAGAGCATTAACCTGACAACAGCAGAAAACACAGACAAAAAATTTGTGTTAGTTCCCAAATCCCTGATTCTTTCTACCCCAACAGAACCAAGTGACCATGAAAGGTATTTACAGGCCCATCATAGTCCATGAGCAAGGGGTGGGCTCAAGGCACCAAGCTTTAAATCCTGATATACAGAGGAACAATTTAACAACCGCAAATCCCACCAAAGCCGTTGCTCAAAAATTCTGTTACTTCAACCCAAGTTTCCTTTACAGATTCTCTCTGCTGAAACACACTCACCTTTAGATATGCGATGTGATATTCCAACAGAACTTGGACATTGCCAATGCTTTCTTTAGTACCAACAAACACAAATGGTACCATTCCCTGCAGGAACAAAACATCAAAGCTTTCTGTCAGGGAGAACATTATCACTGAAATAATGCTTTAAATCAACAAAATGAGCTAAACAAAGGTAGCAACTGAGCCTTTGCTTGCAAGGACACCTAGAAACAGCTCCGGCTGGGGTGACAGCAGCAGCTTCAGTCTGACCACCTTTCCCAGCCTATCTGGAGCTGAGGTAAGCTGACATCCCAGGTTCACATTCCCCCATGCAACACATGCTGGGTGTGTTTAGCACAACAGGTGTACAGAGGCATCCACAGTTTACCAAGAAGGTGGTTCATTAAACCAACCTCACAAGACCAAGCACCTTTACAAGCTTTTTCCTTTTGTTCTGTTTAAAGTACGTGGACACTTTTAACATTAGCAATCCCAAATTAGTTATAAAGTCCAAGTACATACAGGAGAAAGAATAAAAACACTCTTAATTCAGCAGCAAAAGCCTTCCTTGAATTACTTAATATAAAATGTACTGCAAGATGCCAGTTTGTTCTCTATATCCACAGGTTTTGAAAATAAAAACCTAGTCACAGCAGGGAAGAATGAAGTACTTACGTCTTCACGGGGCAGCTTATTTTCATTGTCTCCTTCAATTCTCACCCTGACGACTCCAGACTTGTCTACAATCTCTTGAATCACTTTTCCATTTTTTCCAATAACTTTTCCTTCAGAGGGCAAGAATGGTTAATTTTGCACCCATGTGCAAGTATTTTGAAGTGTTTATTGATATTTTATACATAAACCCCCCCCAAAAATACCCCATACTGTGTCACACAAAATGGGTAAAAATGTTTAAAATTAAACTCTTTCTATATGCAGAATAACAAGCAATGACAAAGATCGCCACTGCACACAGGATTCTAACAGAACCAAAAAAGAGTAAAATAATAAGAGAGTTTTGCATATTCTTATTTTTTTATTATGTGTCAAAATTATTTGGACTCCTTGACTCTGTATGTGCCCTCACTGAATCTTTCCTGAGATTTTAACAGGCTTATACATTTGTTGAAGGCTCTTAAATTTTGCCTTTACAGCAGCCTTGTGTAGTGCTTTCCATACTACCTTTAAAATACCAAGTTTGAGATTATGCACGGGATCCAAATCAAAAGGTTCTTCAGAACGTGTATGTTTAAAACTCAAAAAACCCAACAAAACAGTGACTCCCAGGCTCTCTTACTAGAGGACTTCAGCTCTTCAACTAAAGTTATGGGGAAACATTTCTTCATCACAGCTGGATATATGGCACTTAAGAACGTTTACGTTTAAATTAGGAGCAAAGGAGGCAGAACAAATTTTAAAAAGGGCAAAAGCCAGAACTGTGTGATGGAGTACTCCATAAGGAATGTTCTTTGCTGCAAATATCAACACAATACAAAATAATGTGTAAAAATAAGTTTTGTTTCCCTTCCTCAACAGCTCAAACAGCTCAGCACGTTTGGGTTTTTATCCTTCTGTTTTGGAGTGACTGATGTGCACTACACTGAGCTGTGTCTTCTTTAAGTGTAGCTAAATATCCGTCTGCTCACCTGTGCCCACAGGTGATGTGGGCAGGACATGTGCCTCCATCAGAAACTGGCATGTAATTGTTAACAGCAGCATTTTCAGTTAAACACACTGCTGTGACCTCTGCCCTGATTCTTCTGTGGGACATATTCACATTAATGAATGCCCTCTAAATGCTCCCCAAAACTCAACTTGTAGAACATCAGGTTTAGCAACATTATGCAGGAACAATATATGCAATTTCATAATAATTCTGATACATATAGTTTTAAAAGATTAATCACTTCCTACTTAAATGGAGAAATCAAATATTGTACTGGCACCTAAATCCTCTTCGCAAAGTTATTAGGCTCCCTTTTCCCAACTTTGAAAGTTTTAGCAGTATTACATACCAACAAGATTTCTGGGAACTTGAATAAAATCCTCCACAAATTCCAAGTAACTTCTGGCCTTTTTTACTGCATCAGCAGTCTGAAATAAATTTTTAAAATGGAATTTATTTATGAATAGAGCATGTCAAAAACAAAACCATGTAGCAGCAGCTGCCAGTCTTCCAAATAAACTTATTTTCAAAAAGAGAAGAATAAAGACTAAAGCAAGAATAAAGACTAATAAGTAAACACTACAGAAGAATAAAGATTAATCTAGTTTTGAACTAAATCATAAAGGAATAACTGAGTGAAATGCTCAGAGACAAAATTCAGTAGAAAAGCAAAGCATCAGTAATGAATAAAATATTTTTTTCATGTTATTTCAAGATGTTCTGAGATATCAAAATGGATGCCCCATCCCTGGGAGTGTTCAAAGGCCAGGTTGGATGGGGCTTTGTGAAAACACTGCAAGTGATTTTACAACCAGGGCACTCCCCTTCCAGAACGCTGGTTTCTGGCCACAGTTCATCTACAAGGCTTTCCAAAATAGGACAGTGGCTCTGGTTACTGGAGAGAACTCCTATACATGCTCTCTGGCAGCTTATTTTAAATTACAGAAATTAACTGAGTTCATTGAGATGCTGAAACAATAAACAAGGCTTCAAATTAGCAACATAAATGTAGAACTGAGGAAAGAGTATCAGAATCTAGTCAGTAACAACAGCTTAAGAGCACAATTTCCATTTTACACTAACGCCTCGGCCCTTTCTTGTGTAATTTCTGGGCAACACATGAAATGAGAGTACCACCAGCTCCAGCACCTTTTAATCACATCAGGCAAATCCTAGAAGAAAACGTATAAACCTCTGCTTCTGGCAGAAGTCAAAATGATGGCACAAGAAACATAGACAAACTGGATTTCAAGATACTGAAAGCAGTGATCAAGCACAAGAAACAGATGAACAGGGAGCCACTGTGAGGAGCAGAGAGATCCATTCCCAGGGCAAGGGCTCAAATAACACAAACTTAACACACACTAGCAATTCTTCATCCTCAATGAATTTTACAAAGAGACACAATTAAGCAAAGAGTTCCTGCCTCAGGTATGTTTTCCAATTCTTTCCCAAATAAGCATGAAGGAACAGTGAATGCATTTACAGAAGCAGAGTCAGGGGAAGCAAATATCCAACTTCCAGAGCTGCAGCTCTCCAGTGCACCCATAAGCCTCTCTACAATTTGACATGAGCACTGAGGATTTTCACGTGAGTACAACCTGCGTAACTCACACCCCAACATGAGTGAGCACACAAAGCTGACTCAGACAAGATATTCTCAGCTCCTCATAGTAAACACAGATTAAAGACCTCAAAGGATTCCAGTAACTAGCAACTCTCTTTGTTAACTCTGAATTATAGCCTACACATCCACTGATGCACTCATTACTTCACACAGTAACCTAAACCATCAAGACACATCCATGCTACTGAATAGGTAATAGAAAAATTAAATGCAGGGTATTTTTATAAACTCAGTATTATACCTACCAGTGTTCAGAATTGCACAACAATTGACTGCAATTCCATTTTGACAGTAGTGAAGGCCTAAGAGGAATTTTTATATTTCTGACACAGCTCTCCCTCTGTGGGAAGCACAAGTTTCCATAAGCAGTCCAAGCTACACTGTCCAAGCTCTGAAGTTCACGGGCCTGTGATCTGTACAGGCATCACAATCAGAAGTTCAGACAACCAGGCAAGGGTCTTGAAACCAAAATGGCCTTGACCAGACAAGGATAAATGAGTAAACAGCATGCCATACAGTTTAGATTCCTTCTGTCAACAGAGCTTTCCAATATTCATTAAAACTTATCTTCATGTTTCTTCTCTCAAAGAGTCTGGCCCTGAGCAGTGAACTTTTATTTGTATGCAAAACATCAGTTATGGGAAACCTTCAGACCGCGACTGCTATGTCAACAACACTGGTTCACTACTCCCACACATCTCAGCCTGAAATTGTCTGCCTGTGCATCCAGCCATTAGGGCCTGGCTGGCTGCCCACTGCAGCTAAAGAGAGGCAGAAAGGATAGGCAAGTGTAGCCAGATGCTGAAACCCTTATCATGTGGAATAGCTAAGCTGCCTGGCATTTTTAGAAGCACTTATCACTTCTATGAAGGACACAGCTGGATGTGCCTGAAGGCATTTTTATTCAGGGGGCATCTGGTATTTATAATCATTGCTGTGCACCTCTGTAAGAGGCTGGTGACAGTCATAACCTTTCCACAAGTTCCAGCATCACATCATTCACATGAAGGAGATCAAAACTGGAATACACTGGACATTCCACTGCATTTAAACTTGTCTGATTCTTCCTCAGGAACTGAGACACAATTAACTGGCAGTAGATCAAAGAAGGATCTTTTGCCACCCTGGTACCAAGGAAATATTCGAGGTTTCCAAAAAAGGACACAATTTCAGAGATACGAAAGTCTGACCTCCTCTCCTAAGGATCAACTTCATCTGAACCTTTGATCAAAACCAGGTTCTACACCTGCTAGAGATGGAGCAGAGTTCAAGACCTCAGATTACTCAAACAGGAGATGACCACAGATTTTCAGAAGTGTTAACATCAGAGACTCAGTGGCACCTGTAGAGCTAGGGACAGGGGATAAAAACCCCCAAAATATTTTCTGGCAGGGCCCTGGTGACAGTGGCATTTTTGTCACTGGCATTCTGCTTCTTGAATGGATTCTTGTTTTAGACCAAGGACCAGCTACATTTCAAGGCAGTTGTGAGATTCAGAAAAGTCACACAAATGGAGTCAACTTGGAACAAACCATTATTTTACCAAAGCTCACATTAAATTGCCAAAATACAAGAGCTAGAAGCAGTAGATACAGGCTTTAACACACCTGGCTAGGTTTTATGCAGCAAAACACAAAAAAGAATTGGGGGGAGGGTAGGTTCCGAGGGAGAAAAGAAAGCCAAACAAACCCATGATCAAGTAAAATAGCAGGAAATTATACTTCTCCCAGGTTGACCCTGGATATACAGCAAAATGGAGTGGTTAGGACAGAACACACCTTATGGAGGTCACCACTGCAACAAAGGCTTGTATTTCAAATAGTGCAGTAGAAGCTGCCACAGTATCAACACACACAAAGGCACTCACACAAAAACTCAGGAGGGGGTTTTTGTTCTTAATTCTGGGTACAGCTCTTATCATTCTAAAAGCAGATAGAGTGAAATGCTCCAAGGATTCATATAAAGCTCCCCCTTACCTCTCCATAGATTCTGAAAGTACCGGTGTCCTCCTCAAGTTCAATGGTTGTAACTCCTGGAACCTTTCTGGCTTGTTGGATGTTACTGCCATGCGTTCCTATAGCAAGTCCCATTAAATCTTCTCTGACTACAAACTCCTCATGAAATGCTGCAGCAAGCTGCTTTGTGCACTGAAGGGAAAACAAAGGCAGACTCATCCACGTGCACTCACTGTAATGCAATGCTCTAAACTCAGTTTCAAGCAACAAGAGCCACAAGCTGCGCCTTTACCTCCAAGTGTTTTGTAGCTTCCTCGTTTCTCGACATCAGCATGAGCTTGGTGCGAATGCTGCGCAGGTGCATGTCACTGAGGATGTTCACTCTCTTCACTGTTGCTTCACTGGCAGACTACAGGAGAGAGGGAACGTAAGTTTTGGCTTTGTGAGCAAATATGCATTTAAAGGATAAATCAGGAACCTATTGAAACTAAGTCATAAATATGATCTCAATTTTCAGAAGTTACATGAACATAGTTTCTTCTAAAAACAAATCATGAGAAATTCAGCACCACCAACTAATTGTTCTCACTCACAGCATGTTTTCACATTGAAGACTTTGCTGCTGAATTACATAGTAACCCTTTCCCCTTGATGCTGCAACCCCCCCCCCCCCCCAAAATCTTTCTACCATATACATACTTGTCACTGTGTGTGTAAATAAGAGAGCTAAGGAAATAATTAAGGGCAACACAATCCTGAAGAGTGATGTTCAAGTGGATAACGTTGAGTAAATAGAGTTATGAATAAAAATTAAAGCTGGGACAACCCTATGTAGTAAGAAAATCCCTACAGAAGCATCTGTGAACATCTTCCTTCACAGAAGGAAGTGAAGGATTCCTTAATGGCTACACTGAACCACTGCAGTTCTCCATGTGGAAACACAGCTGTGGGTCAAACAGCACAGTGCAATACAGACTCCAGAGTGGAGTGAGATGATTTACCTCTGAACCATCTGCTAAAATCAGTGAAATGGAACTCAGCTGAGAATGACAAGTCATACAAAGAACGACTCAAAGCTGCTCCTAAATTTAGGTTGCATGACTGAGGCCTTACCCCCAAAGATTAAACACATCTACTTACATTAAATCTCTGACAATTTAAAAAGCTTGACAAGTTAAACCATTTTCCATACACGCACACAGCTGGCCATGTATTTCCTATAAATAATATAGCGGGAATCCATGCAACACTTACAGAGAAGCAATCACTTACCAGTATTATTAGTTGAGCAGTTTCAGCATGATAAAAAATTCTACATGCTCCCACAGCTTTCTTGAAATCTTTATGTGCGTTTTCATTAGCACACCTAAGGAGACAAAGAGATTGTTATTTCAACAAGCTGCACCAAAACTGAACTGGTCATAACATGATCAGACCTAAGAACATTCAGTAGTTTATGGCAAGGACTGCTCAGAAACAGGAACGTTCCCATTCTCCTCAACATGGCTCCTGTTTCTCTGTGGTTTCATGACACCATGGTTATCTGGAAAGCCTCAGCAACAGGCTCACTGGGAAGTGAATCACCTGTACAGGCACAGAGCTCCTACCTGAGAACCTGCCTTCTGTCCCCACTCTGAAAGCTCAGCAGGGGTCCCAGACAGCAGCTGCTAAATGAGCTACTGCAGCTGTAAACACCCTCAAGGTTCTCCACAGACCTGTCAATCAGTCTCTAAAACAGAAGCCAAGTGGGTTTTTCTCCCCCTTCCATAGAGTAAAAGCCTTCCTGAAGTGTGCAGAGCTACTCACGCATCTCTCAGGTCTTCAGGAACATCCACTGTGCACTTGAAGAAGGTGTTCTTTTTGACAGTTTTGTTCTGATTCACAGGTCGCAGTCGCTCGTAAGTGACAATTTCATTGTAAGTGGCATCACAAGCAGCGTATTCAATGACGTAAAACTGGAAAAGAGTTTTTTTTTAAAAACAAGAACATCAGTAAGGAGTAACAAAGACATAGTAACATTACCAGCATCAGCAAGGGAGCACAACATAAGAATATATAAACAAAACCCTAAAACAATGACACATTTCTACCCAAATGAGCCTGAATGTATTTCAGCACCCCTGTGCTCCCTCAGTGAAGTCTGGGCACTTTTATCTCAGTGTCCCACAACACCACCTTGGATTGATTTTTCCCAAATATTTTCGTTATTTCAGTTCAAGTTCCAAAACCCAACATGTTTACTGGAGCTCTAATTGTAAAAAATATCAAGGAGAATAATTCCTCACAGAAATATCTTCTCTGCAACACTACAACAAACAAGGCAAATCCACTGATTCAATGGGCCAGCTACCTGGGAATCATGTAAAATCAAAATCAATGCAAAAACTCAATGTTTTTGACACACACTGCCAGATTTAGGAAGGCAAGAGAACTAAGAAGATTTAAGTTACTCCTACACTTCCACCCAAGACACGCAAGTTTAAAGAAGCTTGTGTGCACAGCATCCCTGCAGCCTGCCTCTGTGTTAGGATGCAGCCTTCTCCTCCCATCCCCTCCACCTGGGTGCAATTTAGGGGTGCAGCAGCACATTCACCTCTTCCTCCCTCAAAACTGGGATCTGTTTGTCTCAACATAATTTGCTTAAGTATCTGGAAAAAGGAAATCACTCTGGTAATGACACTCTTCTTTCTAATTTCAAGTTTTAAGTATAATCCAAATTATACAAAGCTGCTTTGAAATGTGTCAATGTATCATTATTACCCCAAGTAATAATAAGGAACAATAAACACGAAACTACAACTAAATTAAAGAGAACTACCACTACATGCCCTAAAAACTTCTATAGTTAAAAGATAATTCCGTATATCAGAACAATCACAAAGCAACAAACCCTTGGGTTGTGAACATGGGTTGTTTTTGAATTCAGTATTAACTCCACAGAAAAAATCTAAATACAAAGCCTTGTTAAAGACTGTACAAAGAAGCCAACACAAACTGTGAGGTTATTTGCAGGAAAAATTCCCTAAAATAACTGAATCGACAATCCTACACTGTACACCGAGGGTGAAAAAGCTTCTTTTCCTGTAAAAACTAGGAAGCTGAGAATTGATAAAAAATTTTATTTCTATGACTTCTGAAAATAAGCAGCACAGCAAGCTAACTGATAACCAAAATTTCAAATTTCTGTGACATTCAACAAAAGCCTATTAGCTACAAAGGACAAACTATCATTTAAATCAGTTTGTCTCCTTTTATCTTGACTTCTTCATTCACAAGGGGCAACACACAGAATCTTCCTCTGGTAGGTGTTTACTACTACTGTGCCCTTACAGAGCTCAACAAAAGCTGGTATTTGTTGGCAGTTTTTAAATAATATTAGAAATTGGGTAATTCTTTTTCCTCAACACTGTTTCCTTTGGTTTTAGGAATGTCATACAGCAGAAGCATCAAAACACAAGACTCTTCCTACTATGAAGTGCATTTTTCTTGCTGTCATTTCACAAAATAAAGCTTCAATGAGACTGGGTCAAACACTGTCACAGCTCTATACACTCAAGTGCCTGAATCTGCAAGTTACTTGGCAGCTGCAAACAACCATTTATTTATGGCAAAATAAAAACTTGACATATGTAAAAGCAAAACAAACAGCGTCCTTCTCCTACACTCAGTGAAAACATACACAAAAACCAACCCACTGCCACCCACAGCAACAGCTACAGCAGGCTTCATTTACAAACCATAAATAGGTTTTAACCACAGGTGCTTCTCTTCGTTTTCAGCACCAAGTTCAATCCACAAAACAGGTTTGTCAGAAATCCAGTCCTTGTGCATGCCTTGAGTCCTTCAAGCAATTAAACTGCAGATAATGGAAGGCACTTGCTCAGCTCTAAGTGCATGACCCTCTGCTGTGCAATGCAGCAAAGGTCATTTCAAAGTGGTCACAACTTGTAATTCTCTTTTGTCATGTTTTTGTATTTGCAGTACTTTATTCAGAGGTTTTTCAGCACAAGGAACTTCTATTTACTGTACTTAACAGAAAGCATGAAATCAGTAAGTTCTAAAATAATTTACCTCTCCTTTCATCATTCGAACTTTTGCCAGCCACCAGCCACAAGGTTCTTGGTCATTTGCCCTAGAATAAACCTGGAAATGAAAGTAGTAAGAACCAGAGAGAGCACATACAAACATAATTTACTTATCTGCATGTATAATGAAGAAAGAACCGCAAAACTTTTCTAATTTTCATTAAAATAGAACAGCATTCTACTCCCATCCTTCCTGCACTACAAGGACTGTGAACAGACCTCCTTTGCATAAATTACTGACAATTCAATGGACATTTTTAAAGGAAGATAAAACTAAACACTTCTTTGGGGCAGTTCCTCAGTAAGTTCAAACACTGTCTTCAAATGGAAGTCCACACATAGAACTAATTCCATGATTCAGATTTCTGTTTTGGCTTACTTGATAAACCAAGGACTACTGAAATGAACCAAGTCATCACATGACTACCTATTCTGTATTAAAAACACTACCAAGTTAATGCATGATCAGGTATAGAATAGAGGACTACTGAAACCCAGTTTTCTCATTCTTAAGTTCCATTTGCTCCTCATACACTTCAGATAGGTCAAAGTCATTTGCATGCAGACTGAATGAGTTTTACAGTAGAATGAAGAAGAAAATAACCCTTAACAAATAACCTCTAACAAAAGCAATGTATTTCAAATAAAGGAATAGAAAAAACCAGCACCCATGCTACATATTTCTTAGACTAGCTGCCCAAAAGTATGATGGCATACTCAGGAAAATCACTACTTCAATTTTAAGGACAAGCACAGAAAAATCCCCAGAAGTTAAACTCATCATTTATGACTACACTGAGCAGGGAACAGAAACACATGTATTTTGATTCTAGATTTAACAGAGCATTCCTATTAACACTCTCTCTCTCGTAGAACATTGCAATTCACACAATTTCCTACCAGACTGTACCAGACATTTCATCTGAGTTAAAACTCTTGTTATTGGAGGAGCTTTATTACATCTTCATATCAAAGATTTCCAACACTTTACATTCCAGGTCAAAAAAGAAAACTGCCTACATTTTGTGTCAGAATTAAAACCACCTTAGCTATTAAGCCTAAGATTTTGAAAATAATTCCACTGGCAGTTGTGTGGGAAAACGGAAATGTCACAGCTTCACTGGAATTCCAATAAAGCCATGTGTAGAGACATGCTCCATTTTAAACATTCACCTTGGTAATGCCCTTCCACCCCTCACCAGTGCCTGGAATGGACAAGCAGTTCCAGACCAGGACAGCTCACGAGCATTCACTCACCTCCACCTCATCTCCTTCACCGATTTCTTTCTTGATATCAGGGGGAGGTGGTAACCTGACTTCATTGAAGGGCACCTGGCGCTCTGGTTGCCAACTGGAAGTTGAAGAAGCATTACACATTAATTCTCAAATCTTCCTGTTGTTTTCTTCATTTTAATTTTGGAATTCAGAGTTTCATTGAAATTCATTCTTTCCATATAATGAGGTGTGTTTCCTTATTGCTAGGAAGCAAACGTTGTAAGCAGAGGAACACCACAATCGTGGCAAAACCAAAGTAGTATCTGGGAAGATATTTAACTATGCCATTTTTAAATTAATGAAAAATTAATTAGTGGCTTTCATAAAACCCCAGTGAAAGATATTATGTGATGTAGTTAACATTCCTACTACTCAAGTCATAAAGCCCTTATACAGATTTAAGATCAGCTTGCAGTCCACTATGGGGTTCATCCATTTCACCACTTCTCATTTAACATTTCAACTGCTTACCACCAAAGTTTATGTATTTCAGGAAAATCTGACTCCTGTCTTTAACAAAACCTTCCACCTGCAAACTTGCTCATGTTCTCCAGTAACAGATCCAGATCAAAACATATCTTTATATCTGCTTATCAATGCCAATTATTTCTAGGCATACAAAATAAATGTTTACTTTCTTGTACAGCAAGGCTATTTGTTTTACTATAGTTGGCTGTACAAAAGTATTTTATTTGTAAAAGTGTATGTTTCCAGTGCATTTAATGAAGATTACCGGAGCAATTAAATCCACTGTGCTCTCCTGAAATTCCTTCTATTTCTACTCTGTGAATGTCATAAAATGCCATCAGCTGTTCCTCACTCTTAATCAGAAATCCAACTAAAGACTCTACAAAGGTTGAAATAAAACCATGGTAAAGATCTTTCCAAAAAAAAAAAAAAGTATTAATTAAGAATATCTGAGTGACTTTTAATGGCATCTGTCAAAGCATTACAATTCCATCCTTTCTGTCCATCTGATTCACATCAGACACCAACAGAATCAGAACCAACCAACTTGGAACAGTAAGGATTACTGCAAGTAATCCTCAAAAGTACTGCTTTGCTGACTTTTAATCAACTGCAGACAGAGCAGCCTATGTTAGCAGAACAAGTCTGAGCACAAGGAGCAAAGGGCACTTCTGCAACTTCCTAGATGAGAAGATGGAGATATTTACTGATGTGTGCTCTGAAACAAGAGCTTACACTCAAGTACCTTGTTTTATGTATCATATAGTTTTAATCTAGACACTGTAATAAACTTTTTAATTATAGTTTGAAAAAACAATAAAAATGCAAGATTATTACTGAGGTTACTGAGGTCCTGGAACACATTCAGAAAAGGACAAGGAAGCTGGTAAAGTCTGGGGCATAGATCTGATGAGGAGCAGCTGAGGGAGCTGGGGGGGTTCAGCCTGGAGAAAAGGAGGCTCAGGGGAACCTGAGAAGAAACAGTGTCAAGCTGTGCCAGCAAGGTTTAGACTGATAGCACGAAAAATCTCTTCACTAAAAGGGTGGTCAGGTCAGACACTGGAATGGGCTGCCCAGGGAGGTGGTGGAATCTCCACTCCCAGAGGTGTTCCTAAGGCACAAGGATGTGGCACTTCCATAGTGATGAACACTGTGGTGCAGGGCTAACAGCTGGACTCGATCTCAGAGATCAAATGTCAGCCTTTCCAGCCTGGAGGATTCCATAACACGAATAGCTTTTGTTTAGGTTGGAAGGTATTTTGACCACAAAATGTTAATTAAATCACATTCTCTTTCTGAGAAATGGTGAAGGGGGCTGGCAAAAAAATTCAGCTGCAATTAAATTGTCCTTGTTGCAAATATAGCAGTTACTAATCTCATGGTTTGGGTTTTTCCTTCCCCTCCCTGCCAGTGGAGGAAGTGCACAGTGGAAAAGTGCACAGAAGGCTGAGCTCTCAGAGTATGAGTCCAAGTTTTGGTGGCAAATTTTTTTATGGCAGAACTGGAGCTGCTCACTGGTGAAATGCAAACCAAGATCTTTTAAAAAATTACTTGTGATGGGATACAAACTACCTACTAAGACAGCCTGACAGAACTGACACCTAAGCTACAGGACACAAATCACAAAAAAGGGAAGTTCTTGCTTCTTACAACACAGAAGCCTCTCTTTCAATACAGCTGCTTCAAACTCCAGTGAGCCTCTATGAAACTGTACCTCAAGATCCAATTTTCCATCTAACAGTAATAAAAGTTTCCAGATCCTGAAGCTTCTGCATTCATTCCTTTTCTCCTTACCCTCAGAAAATGTCTCTTAAAGGAATTAAGGCTACCTGCCCAGAGACTGAGTGTTGCTATGGCCACAAAATCATCACTAGCGGTATGTGCTGGTACACTTAACTTTGGGAACCTCACAATAGCTGTAGATAAAGATTGGCCAACAATAGCAGAAAATGCAAAGTGACAGTTTAGATTGCCTATTGTGGGGTAGATGTGTGTATTTGTTAGTGATAATCACTATCACAACACTGATGCTCTCAGCACAGGACACTTGCCAATTTTGGTTCCACTAAAGCCCTTATGAATTTAACTCTGTAAAAAGCACAGGAATTGATCAGATTTACGTCACAGAATAATCTGACTGTGTACACACTTCCTGATCAGATCTATTTTTAGTCAACAGAACACTCTACATATGCTGCAGCCCATCCTTTTTGAAACATGGCTGCTGCTGCCAGACTTTCTTTAGAACACATGGATAATATGGATACTAAACACTAGAAATGCAGTTGCCAACAATTCAACTCCTGCTGTGAACCCCTGGCATTTCCTTTAGCTTACTTGGTTTCTGACATCAAAGCATATATTTTAAATATAAAGAGAAGCAATTACTCTTCTTCTGACAGTAATATGGATGTTGAAGATGAAATTCATTATTTGTCACATCTCCTTAGGCATGGATAGAATGAATGGTTTAATTTTGGTTTTTTGGTTGTTGGGTTTTGGGGTAGGGGTATGAAAACCTAGGAGACAGTAACAGGTTCCCTAACCACCTCAGTATTAGTATAAATGATGGTATGTCATCTCATCTTCTGTCTTCATAAAAGAAGGATTAGAAAGCATAGGTTAGACAGAAACAGACACTGGGTTTTGCAGGGTAAACCCCAGGATTACTTATGTCCCCCTCAAGGGTTTCTTTTCACACATGTGTATATATATGTACATACACATACAGACCTGGGATTATGTCAGCAGGATTATAAATATTGTTATAAATACACAATTGCACACTCCCTAGCATTACCTTTATTACCCAGCAATCTTTCTTCAGGAAAGGCTCAAAGACTAATCTACAGGTTAGAGCTGGCAAAGGTTATAGCAATTTTCACATCAAAAGGTGACACATTTTATAGGATCTCCACCTAGTAACTGGAAGGGAAGCAGGAAAGAGGATGCAGCTCACAGAGTATTTAGAATTAGCACTGGAATCTCCCAGGTAATCCACAGTGTTATCAGTCAGAATGCTGAACAACAGGTACTCATTTGTACTTTACCAACCCAAGGATTATCCTTGGATTGCCACTACAAGCTCCCAGCAGCACTGCTATGTTTATATATAAAGTGCAATGGGCCTCTTTCAAGATTTGCTAACAGATTTGCACTCTTTTCCAGTCAAAAACAACAGGTCTTTGGACTGGATATATATGTACATTTATCTTCCTAATAATTTAAAAAAAATGCCATCAGGATATTTTTACTTCTCTGGTTGAGAATACTGATCAGCATTCCAGAAAGCAGACACAGAATTGCTCATCTGAGTACTGTGGTATTTTTCACCTTTTCCCACTTTCCTGTAAGAATATCAGCCACTGATTCTTATGTTAATTAGATTTGCCTGTCACATCTATGGGCAACCATAAAGATACTAAAGAATGTACTGGACTGTGTAACTGATGAACTGAATTCTGATACAGATTCAAGAAGGCATATCATGGAAATTGAACAGAATAGAAAGCCTGTACTTCCTGCTGAAAGCCTGAAATCTGCTTCCTCTTAAAGGCAAAACCATTAAAAAAAACCAAGCAAAAGCACAAAACTGAAATAACCTATTATTCAATTAATTGTTTTAAAAATAGAATACTTACTTGTTTTCAAATACAACTGTGAGGGAGTCCTCATGAACATCTTTGATAAATCCCTAAAACAAAAACATTCTTGTTACAAGAACGCATGCGAAATCAAAAAGGCAGCAATTTCAATACAGCCCGAACCTGAGCCAAGACCACCACTAACACTCAGGTTCCAATTTCACAGAGCTCCAAGACACACTCCCACTCTTTGCACGAGGTTGCTGATATTCTTAGCTGGCTGTTCCAAGAGGTGCAGAGCACAGGGACTGCACCCAATGACTGCTCAAATCTGACCAGCTCATTTACAACTGAACTCACTATCAAGAGTTTTACTCTGCCCAAAGGTGTGCACAGGTGTTTTACAGGAACAAAAAGAGAGATCCAGGCAAGGGCAGTTATTCCAATTACACAGCACTGTTTGCTTCACTGGTGTTCCTCCCAACACAATCTGAATCCTAAACAACTGTCCCCCTGAACAGTCCAGCAGCCAGTTTCAATCACATTTGGCAGCAGAGGCTGCCACACAGCCAGTTATGGTATCATCTTTCAGGTACTAAATTGGGGACTAGATGAGGCCAAATGCCTGTAGGACCTCCCAGGAAAACGAAGAGAATACAGTATTTCATGGATTTCTTTTGTGCTTACATTATACCAAAATTTAAAGACAAAGATCAACCTCACAGTGTTATACCCAAGTATCCATATAGAAATTAAGCTGCTATATTTATCAGTTAAGGAGGGTAGGGACATGGAAAAAAAATTTTAAAAAAACCCAAAAAACCACTACTCCTGCCTTTTCTCCAGCCTGGTATTTCCCCAAGCAGAGGTGGTCAAGGAGGACCCTGCAGTTTTAAAGGACTAAGAAACCTGCACAGCTCTGTTAAGAGAAAGAAGTTCCAGGAAATCTGCTGAATGGATTATACCCATTTAAGAAAGTGCCAACTGAGGAGGACGAAGAACATACCAGCTGTGCAAGGAGCAACCAGCCCACTGAGGTATTATGTGTCAGCTCAGGGAAAGATAAATTTTGACACAGTCGATCTCCCCATGTAATGACAGGCAGTAAAGGAGCCCACACTGACAGCTGGCTGCAAAGGGCCTATAAAAACAAATCTTCTTTTACCTGAGCTCATACTCGGCCAGTGCTCTGAAAGCATTTGCTCAAAACCTCCTTTTCTGCTCCCTGAGCTTCCCTCAAACCCATCCATCAGTGACACAAAAGACTGGTTCTAACAGAAAGCACACTAGTAACCTCCAACAAAGCAGGTCACCAGAAATCATCTTGTTGAACCACCTAGTGTGCTCCTAATAAAATAAACCCTCTCAAAGGCCATGCTGCCACTGCAAGAGAAGGCAGGCAAATCTCCTTCTTTGAAAAGTAAGCAAGTGAAACAGTTGAGAGTAAAATATACCCAGAATCAGGGACTTTCAAGGAAACTGGATGACAGTATAAAGATATGTCTGTTTAAAGATGCAAAGAGCATATAAAGTTTTACTGTCTAAAGCATGAGTAAGCCAGCAACAGAGATAAAGCAGAACTTCTACCAAATTTATGCTACCAACAGTTCCCTTAAACATACACCAGCACAGGGACAAATTAATATGGGACAGAGTTTCTCTACTACAATTAATCCAAATTCCACACAGGGAGGAAACACTGAAGTCACAGCACTGAGAACCAACTTCATGCAGTCCAGCATTCTGCTACATGAGAACTTATCAAAAGACAGCAGTATTTACAGGGAGAGATTAACTCCCTACTAGAGACAGCCATTTATCTGCATTCCAAGAGTCTGTGACTCAATACTAGTCTCTGCCTCAATATGCTACTTTATTTCATAGCTGAACCTGGTTTTCTATTCCTGCTGTGCTTTCACAGCGCTCAATGTGTTTCTAAGATCAGCCTATAGTAGCTAAAAATTATTTTGCAGAACTGAATTCAGTTCTTTCCTTTGCTTTTGAAAAGCACAATTTCAAAATCAAGAGAGATTCCAATTCACGTACCATAAAATATTTGATTAACATTCAGAACTCAATGCTCTGTAGAGTTAAGAAACTCATGAATCCACATTTCATTAATAAGACAAAAGAAGTAATCCAACTGCACTGACTTTAGAGGATTTAAGACAATTAGCCCATTACCAGGTGAAGTGTAGATTCTGTATAAGGCACAGACAGGTTTAATAGTCACAACCATAAGGTCCCACTGAAGAATGCCAAAGCTGAAGTGGAACAATAAATGCAGAGCTACAGCTCTCAGCAGACCAACAGCTGACACTGCACAAACGTCAGCTGCATAAACAGAAACACAGGACAATTTTTAATAAAATCCAAAGTACAAACTCCAACAGAGTCTGTACATTTTACAACACCATGTGGGTTTCAGGAACTCCTTCACGGAAGGATGCCTTTCAGTTCGAAGTGTGCACACTGCTCTTCCCTCCCACAGGAGAATGTAATGCAGACTCACTGCTGGCAGACACATAGGCAGCAACTCCCTTGGAATTACCTGCACAGCTTTTTCACTGAGTGTTCCAAACTCTTTCACTGCCCAGTATAATCCAGCATAACATCTATCAAGTATGCACTTCAGGTCACAAATGCACATATGTAAAGTATCAAATAAAATTACATAACTGTTAAATAACTTTATTGTTGTGAGGCCTGAAAAGAGTCTGATTACAGTCTAACTGTATACAATTACTCTGACTATTATCAGTTTCTCTTACAGCTGTGGGCATAAGATCACATTTAGAGCACCTGAAGCACAGCAGTCTATGAGGTATTATGGACTGCATGGTCCATTTGTAATAAAACTAGAAATAATGCGAATTCAATATGGCTTTTAAACAGTTTTCTAAGAGATTCTTTCATTACTGTCAAGAAGGCAGTCAAAAGTATCATTAGAACACTTTCTGAAAGCAAAACTTCCTGTGTATGACTTTCCTATCTTCAACTCCGCCTATACACGTTATCAGCTGTCACTTACAACTTCCAGATAAAACCAGAAGAGATTTCATGCATGTCAGGATGAGATTTAGTGTAGTTTTTGAAGAAGTCTTCATAGAGCCTATGATAATTAAATTTTAAAAAAAAGGTTTTACAAAAAAACTTATGACATTAGGGTATTTTGATATTTCACAATACAAAACACTTTATATTAAACCCTACAAAGTCACTAGGATTTCTCTAGAAGAGCTGTAATGAACATAAAACGGAAAATTAAATAACCTGGTTTTCAATTAGGGAGTTTTGAAGGAGTTCTTTATTTGTGAGGTAACCTATATAAATAGATTTGCACTAGTCATGCCTGACACTGTATCAAAAACATTCTCTACTAAATTAAGTAATGATCCATCACCTTAACTTGTGCTCTAATGAACAATGTACTCCATTACTGAAAGTTAATTCAGCAGTGTTGCCTAAGACGGGGAACACCAGTTTCTAAGTCTGAAGAGCTCTACACTTGTAACACATCATCATTCCATGTACCTCAGGTGACGAGGCAGAGCTAACAAGACACCACCAAACACATCATCAATTAAAACAGTGGCATCAAAAAGAGTGAGGCATTGCAGTATCCAGCAAGTGAGCCTTCATATAACCTTTATGTGTGTTTTATACCACACACAAATCTGCAGAGGGCAAGAAAAAGTGGCATGACTTCATGCTGCCAGAGCTCTGGTTGGGCCTGTCCAGATATGAGTGTCAGTCACTGCATTTGTGCAGTGAGCTGGATCCTGGCAGTCCATGTATGCCCTGGCTGGAGCAGCCCTGCTCAGCAGGAGCTGCACTCTGTACTGTACTATGGGCTATTAATGTCCTGCTGGCTCCACAGGCTCCTGGGCTCAGCCTGTCTCTGCCACTCACTTGGCAGGAGCCGGGCTCCCAACACCAGCACATGCACAGGGACAGCATGGGAGACGCAGGGAATCTAACCTGGGGCTGGACAGGGTGTGCAGGAAACTCTCAACCCAACCATTTGCAGCAAAATCACTGCAGCTGAGACTTCCTCATTTCATAATAGACACCCACACACTCTCTTTCCCTTTTACCTGGGTTTTGCTCATGGATTTAGGATTAGGATCTGCTGGTAACATAAACGGATCAAGACTTACTGAAGTGCCCTTACAGTGAACTGTATGTCTGTGTATGTATATTTGCTCACACACAACTTCTTTTTTTTAAATTCAATTCCAGGCAAATTACAAAACCTGTAAAACAGGTAGATGCAATCCAAGTTCCCTCCATATGCTACTTGCTGTAAGTTTATCTGACCCCCAAGTAGGATGATCCAATTTAAAATGAGGTGCTGTTAGTTCAGCTGCAAACTTTCTTTCCAGGGACAGCCACCGTGTAATATCACCTTACCCACTGCTGAGCCAATTTCAAACTGCAAATACCTCGGCATCTGGTACCACGGACTGTTTCTGAACCAGTGACATAAAGGTCAAGCAGCCTATATCCAATTACCAAACCTTTCACTCCTTTTCAGATGCAAGAACCCTTGGTACTTCTAATCAACATTGAAACACAACTGCTTGTGTAACAAACACATGAAATAATTATTGCTAAAGGATGTATCTCATGCTGAGCCTCCAAAGGAAAAAGAAAATAAAGCAAACAAAGGAAACTTGTAAATAATCAAACCATTTGATAAGAAAGACTGAACTTGGTATTATTTTCACTGTAAGTGATTAGCTGCACCTGTTTTATACAAGGAACTGATAAAAGCAAGCAGCTGTGGCCTATTGCAAACCACAAACACTACAAGTTGGTATCAGGAAAGAAAAATATCCTGAACTATCACACCAGTTTTAGCAAGCAGTTTAATTTATGACCTCACTGCTTATTTCCATCCACAATCACAACTACATGCAAATTCAAGGGCTGCTCTGACAGTCGTGCAAGAGCCTCAGCAGTGAATTTGGGCTTGCTCACAGACCTCCCAATGACTCATTCCTACACTGGTTTCTTCATATGCATCCTCCAAAAGGGCAAAACTTCTGGAAAACACCCTCCACTGATCGCATACCTCAGCAATCAATAACCATTCCCTCTGGCATCTCCCTTCTATCAGCCTAAAAGGCTCAAGCAAACAACTCACCAACAGTAACTACAGCTACTTTTTGCAAGACTCTACACAACTTTCAACTGATCAGGAACAACTTTAAAATGTAGGGATAGATGTAATAAAGAATGCTGACAACTACAACACAGTTCAGATATTTGAAGAAAAAAAACAACGAAGACTATTCCAGTTACAGTTTCCTGGTGTAGTAACTGGGTATGAGCAGTGTGTGAGCTACACTCCTAATGACAAATATTTTAATAACCATCAAGCTAAAAACCACTCAGAGGAACTCAAGATGTTTGCAAAGCCACTAATTAAAACCTGTAAAAAAATTTTAAAAATAATTGTATTTTTATTGATGCATAAATCTTCACTCCCACAGAGTTGCTCATCAAGCTTTGGCTCTACATGTGGAGAAACGGTGTGTACTTGTCATTCATCATTTTTTCCCCTTAGTAATATTTTGGCTTGTGTCTGCCTTGAGGCCAATGCCAACTCCTGCTACCAACACTTTGCTTAGTCCTGTTACCAGAACACTGCACCTCTTGAAAGAGGAACAGGCCACCAAGGAAACACTTCAGAACCTGTAAATTAAGGGTTGAGTTTAATTCATGGGTTTTTTTTTTCCCTTGCATAATCTAAAGAGCTACTACTGTAGAACTTAAAGAACACAAGGGCCTGCAGCACAGCAGAGCTAAGTCCCTACAAGGAAGAACACACTGGATATTCCAGAGTTTTTCAAATGTCACTGAAAGACTCAGTCAGAGGAACTGAAGTTCAATTTATGTACCTTAGTCTTACTGTAAGGCTCAACCTGCTTCAGGGAAGCTCTCAGGGGAAATCATGAATAATGTCCATCACCAGGGCTCTTAATCTGCATATGAGTGAGCACATGAAAGCTGATGGAGATATCAAGTAAAAACTGAAGTTTTTGTCTGCTCTTCCAAGACTTCCCACAGCTGGCAGGTCCAGAGGCAACAGCACAAATGGGAATATGGCAATTTCTGTATGAATGTCAGGAAACTTTTTTTTTTTTTTTTACTGTGAGAGTGACTGAGCAGAAGCACAGGTTGTTTGGGAGATTGTAGAGTTTCCATCCTCAGAGATACTCAAAAGCCATCTGGACATGGACAACGGATTCTAGGTGGCCCCATGTGAGCAGAGGTGCGGACCAGGTGAACTCCCACAGTCTCTGCCAGCCTCAGCCAAGTGTGAATCTGAATTACTCCATCATCCTTAATGACACAGTGAACCATCATCCTGAAAACACTGCAGGCAGGCCAAGACAAGGCTGGGAGTATTCAGTTTTCTCTTCGACACATTCAGAAAACAAAGAAATCCAGGTATTTTTGACCATTCTATACATAAAAAAGTCTATTCTAACGTCCCAAAGATAAAAATGTTCCTTCACCTAGAAAGCATCAACTTTACTACCCTCAGGACACCCTCACTGCACCTTTAATAGATGCAAACTCATAACCAGTAGTCTTCAGCCACCCTGTCTGTTCTCCCCTGTTCCACAGCACAAATGCCCCCATTTTCAGGAGCCCACAACCATTTTAAGCCCCATCAGTGCCATCTGCTCTCCAAAGACAAATGGATGCCAAAATTATGATACATGCAAAGTCTTCTAAGCTGCAGGAAGTGGCTGAACACTGGCTTTGCTGTGTAATGGTTGAGAACCCAGCATAAAATATACAGTAAATGCTGTCCTGTTCTCCAGATTATATTACGTCTTTAAAGCAAATGGGGAAAAAACCCCCACAAATTAGTTTGGTGATTCAGTTATAAAAGTTTAAAATTAGATCATAATATGTTCTCTTTTTATTAAAAAAAATTACTCTGGGATTTACCATAACTGCCTGGTGACACATGAAAACTCAAAATGCTTTTCATGATGCATGAATTTTAATAAAGAATATTAATTTTCCACACTAATTTATTGTAACCATAGTGTTTACGTATCATGTATGTTTTTCCTGCACTTAGGAAACTGAAGAGCAAATACTACAGGAACTAAAATAACTTTATAATAAGAAGGACCATTTACCATGGTCATACCTCTAGTAAGATCTGAAAACCCACTACAATGCTCCAATTTGTTCCACTGCAGCTAAGCTGCAGATCATAGTAACAATTCATTAAAGAAATTATCTCATGTTATTGTTTACATAATTATTTTGGTTTTTATCTCTGTTGGAATAGCAGGATCTTTCTGATGTCATTTACCTAGGGTTATGCTGTGCTAATTAATCCAAATTCAGACTCTTCTAAAGGCAAACTTCACATCTCATCCCATCTTAGAAATTCTGCTTTTCTCTTCAGAAAACTTCTGCCACCTACCACAGCATGTCACACAGCTTAGAAAAGATGAGCCTCTTGCCATGATCTTTCAATGATCAATGCTACTGGTGTCCAAAATAGGACACTTCCTAAAAGTGACTGACACTCTTTGCTTTAGGTCACTTTAAACTGCAAGTGACCTAGGAGTGTTACCTAGTTCCAAAATAAATGCAAAACCTCTGCATTCCTCAAGAGTAAGACTCACAAAATGGAGTCACTGACACACACGCTTCACTGCATTCTGCTCACAAGAATAATATTTTAGAATAGTGTATGAATGATTTGGTTTGGATCTTTTTTTATAGAGGTTGTGTGCTTTTTCCTCCTCCCCATTAACAGTGACTCTGAGTTGGGGCACTGATCATTGTACATCCAATCATTTTAACCTGTCCTCATCCACCATGAAGATGCCATCACTGAACTTAATCCCCATTTCATTGATCTCAAAGCCATCATGCCATTTTTAATTAAAACTTCTGGGTTTCAAGTCACTTCACAGGGCTAAAACACATGATGATGGTGTGTATCCAAGGCTGATAATTCCCACTGACTTAGGAGATGTCATCCTTGCAGATTTTAAATCAGGCTTATTGTAGCAAATTCTGTGCACGCAAATCCCTTTGGTCCAAAAATTCAGCACACCTCATACTCCCATGTGTCTGATATTCTTCTTAAGCAGAAGAGAAACTGATCCATCATTTGGAAAGTTGTCCAAGATCACAAGATCATTATAAAATGGACAGCTAAGAAAAGTGTTTCCAAATTTTGGATTTCTTAATGCTCAGGGGGGAAAAAAAAAAAATCAATTCTGTTCAGGAGCATCCTGTTCCAGATGCAAATGATTCTGACGTGGGTTTCTGTGTGGTACTTCAGGTTCAACAAAAAAAGTATCCACTGTCTAAAATTTATTATCTACTCATTTTGGTAAAAAATTCAGAGGGTTCCCTACTAGGGATGCAGTATATCCCACTGCATTCTTTCCTCATAAGGGTATCTCCCATTTGTCTTGGCCAGTTGAAAGAACTAACTCCTGAAGTCAGCTGGTTGCAATCCCTTACACCCAACTGCCTCCACATACTGTACAGTCACCACATGATTCCCAAGCCAAATCCACAGCTGCACACAGGAAATTCTGCAGGGGGGAGGGGGAATCAAAAGGGCCAGCCCCACACCAAGTGCAGTATTGGCTGTGCAATGCCACACTGTGCATGTGGTTAGGCACAATAGCTAAAGAGAGTCCCGAGATTAAATCCTCCCAGAACACAGCCACGCTGCACGCTCACAATACTGGCTGGAATCAGCCCTTCTGGAGAGGAAGACAGGAGCCTACTGCCATAAAAAGAGCTGGGATTCTTAAACATCTGAAGCCAGGCTTAGGGGAAAATGACTGACAGGCAACAGCTGAGAGTATTCTGCATTGATCCTGTACCATCCTGACATTCCAGGGAGGGTGATGGTGAAAGGAAGATTTCTGAAGGCATAAATAAACTTGGGATCTTTAAAAAAATCATTTAAAATATTTTAAAATCATTATTATCGCCCCGGTTCACCCCGTCCTACCCAAAAGCCCCTGCATCTTCCAACACCAATCCCCCCACACGCCCACCCACCCTTCCCAAAATGAAGGCTCAGGGAATCCCCGCGCCGCGCATCTGCTCCCCCCGGCCCCGCCAGCGCTCTGCCTTCCCCACACACGAGCCTCCCCTGCGCGCAGCCCTCACCAGCCTCGTCACCGCCGCCCCCCCGCCGCCGCCGCCCCGCTCCGCTCCATCCCCGCCGCCGCCGGCCCCGCACCCCCCGAACCCCGGCACCTTCCCCGCTCACCGTCCCCTCCCCCGCGGCCCTTCGGCCCCGGCCCCGCCGGGCGCGGAGCCGCCCGCGCCGCCCCCGCCGCCGGTACCTTGTAGAAGGCCCCGTTGGAGCCGCGCACTTCCACCGTCAGCTCCTCCATGTTGGGGCCGCAAAGGACGCCGGGACGAGCTTCTAGAAACTGTCACCGCGGGGGGAGAGCGCGGCGCCCGCCCCCTCCGCCCGCCGGGCCGCGCCTCCGGCCCCTCCTGCTGCTCCGGGCGGGCCGGCACCGCCAGAGCGGAGCGGAGCGGGGCGGGCGCTGCGGGGAGAGTTCCCCGCCGCCGGCGGTGCGGGGCAGTCCCTGCGGGAGAGGCTCCCGGGAAGAGCTCCCCGCCGTTATCTCCCCTCACGCCGGTGCGGGGCTGAGGGGGGAGCGCGGGGCGCGGCCGCGTGAGGGGGGCGGCGGGCGCTGCGTGCGGAGACAATGCGGTGCGGGCACGGTGCGGGCCGGGCCGCGCTTTGCGATGAACGCCGCTCAAAAGGCCGCGCCCCAGGGAGCTCCCTCGGCTCCAGAGACGCCGCCCGGGGCTGTTAAGATGGTGCCCGGCATCCAGCGCCCGGCTCGGCTTTGTCCCTCACGGAGCGCCCTGCCCCGCCCTGCTCACACCGCGCCGGGGCTGCCCTGCCTGCCTGCGTTCCCCTTGCGCTGCTGCCGACAGAAACAATAAAAAATAAAAAATGCTTGTGGTGTGCTGGCCCTCACAACACGCTGGGACGCGAATTGTGCTGTGAGCTGGATGCTCACATAAGCTTAGTCATGCAGAGCCTGATGAACGGTCTGTACCTGTGCCAAATCCGTGTGTTTTTGCAATAGTTTTAAATACAAAACCATAGAATCATTCGGACTGGGAGAGACCTTTAAGATAATGAAATTCAACCATCAACCCAGCAGTACCACTAACTCCTAAAACAAATCACCCAGTGCCAGGTCCGAATACCTCTTAAACGCCTCCAGGGATGGTGACCACCACCTCCTTGGCCACTATTCCAATGCCTGACTATCCTAACCGTGACATTTTTTTCTGATACCTAATCTGAATTTCCCATGTCAGCCTAAGGCCATTTCAATAGCAATGCTTTCAAATGCTTTTTCTGCTGATCTTTCCCACTGGGCATCAGACTAAATGACCGGGAGACCATTACGATGTTTTACCCATCAGATGTTTTTATTTTTAGTTTCTTCATGTTAATCTTGCTTTTGTGCCAGTTGTAACCATGTCTGTCAGACGGGTGAGGATTTTAGACAATAAAAGCCAAAAGTATTGAGAAATCTGGGTACTGGGGTAAGGAGGTGCAAATGCCCAAAATTGTCAAAGAATATGTGGCAGTAGCACTTGAGGACAGACATGGCTTAGTGGTGAACAAGGCGGTGCTGGGTTGATGGTTGGACCTGATGATCTTGGAGTCTTTTTCAGCCTCAGCATTTTTGTGATCTAATGTCCATAAGTGAAGGAAAGATACGGGTTCAACAGCATGAACGTTTTTTGCCATGCTGTGGGTTGTGTGTTGATGCTGTGTGCATCAATATTCCTTAGCTTGCATATTTATTCCACATAAATTTTGGTGGGTACCTTTTACTCTAAATTTTGTTTTAAGCTTTATAAATTGCTCACAATTTATTCTGTTCATGGTGCCAAGGCCACACTTGGGCTAGGGAGCCCTTCTTGAAAAAAGATGCCTTCTCTCTTGTTGGCAGAGGCCACTCAGGATTTTCCAGAATAAAGGAAGCAGGTAATGTGAAGCAAACAGTTGTGCTACAAAAATTCTATGCCAAAAGTTTGCATTGCCCCAAGATCGAATATACTAAGGTTTATTTATTCGGCTACCAAGACACAGAGTCTCGATGTCAACTGCTAAAAAATGGTCTCTGGGGTTAAAAAAAACCAAACCAGTAATAAACTATGCATGAGCTGCTGTCCTTAGGAATAAAAGCAGGACATGGATTAAAAAAAAAAATTACTCCAGAACTGTGTGAGGTGCCCGGGTGTCCACATTTGTAGAACTGGGGGACAGTTCTGGGCTTTAGTGATAAGGAGGACTAGCCTGAGCAAATGCAATCTGCATCTGAATTTGCCTGATAAAGTTTGTTTTTCTGGAAGTGTGAGGATGATAGTGGTTAAAGAGACAGGGTTGTTTGCATGTTAATTTTGAGGCCAATGCTGTGTCTGGGTTAAATGGGGATAGAAAAGGGTTTTAGCACGTTGTGGGCCATAATAATTTGCAGCACATCAGTCAGAATGTAGATGATGAATCTGTTCTAAGTTTAGTTTTCACTGAATGTAAATTATGAGTTACTACTAAATTATATTGCTTTAAACATTTACTGAAGTAGGAAAAGGGAGGATCCATATTCAAGAACTCAAGAATTCCTCTGATAGTAGCTTTTTTTTTTTTATGAGACTTTGTAAGGTTTCATTTTCATTTCATTTTCTTGTTTCCTTTTGCACCACCCACAGTGAAAGTGCCACTTTCATTTCCTAGAGCTGCTATGGTGAAGGAGATACTTTGGGTACATTTGGTTGAACCATTCAATGTCCTCTCTGAAAACTCCATAGCTCAGGAGGCAGAGCAAGCTGCATCATGCCAGCAGGACGCTAAGTCAGAAATTGGAGTATTCTGAATCCTTGGGACCCTTGGTTGGAGAGGGCAGAAAAAGGGTTCCCTTATTTGAATGAACAAAATGAAGGGTGAAGCATTAAACATGAAATACAATACAAATACATCAAGACACACAGAGGGGGAAATGAACCATGAGAGACTGAGGCTGTAAAAGACAGAAAACATGACTAGCAAAAAGACTCCCCAGAAGGTATAGACTGACCATTAATTGACTTAGTTTGGAAAGAAGTTTACAAATGGGAGGTTGAAGAAGTTTCTGGAACAGCCCTTCAAAATGAATTACTGAAAGTTAGTAACGTCTGCCTACTTTATTTAGGATGGAAAAAGCATTTATGATGGTGATTTAGCATGAGCAATATGAATCACATTTTCAAGAGAGAAAACTTTGCAAGCATTGATTTCAACAAATAAACAACCAACCCACACTCCTATCCTTCCAAATGGCATTTTCTAAAATTCAGGAAGTATGTGGACATACTAGAGAGAGGCCAGGAAAAAGCCATAAAACCACTGAAAATGTAACTCACAGTGAAACAGTATCATAGCAGAGTCTTCATATTTTGAAAAAAGTGATTTTTGTCCAAAATCTGTAAGTATCCAGGTTGGAAAAAAATACAGGCCTTTTAAGATTCCTATCACTATCAATTTTTAAATCAATATTGAGTATGCTCTAGCTCTTGCATGAATTAATGGAATCATCTTTGTAACTGAAGGTCACAATGGAATTGTCATTCAGGGACCTTCTGACATCAGATTCTGTTAATGTTTACCTCAGCCAAAAGTGGAAAAATTTTAGCGATTTTCAAAGACTTGGGCAAGAGTGAGACAACTGAAACCAACAACATAACTGTTTAGTATAGGGATCTCTTAAAGTAAGATTAATTGTGAAAAGAGATACACACAGAGATATTCCTCTAACACTACTGGTAGGCTGAAAATTTATTTGGAAAAAAAGTTGTCATTTTAAATGTCATTTAAATAACTTGAGTGCCTTTTCTGATACAGAACAAGGGTTATTTCTTTGTTTTTCTGATCACATTTCCTACCTTTCAGTAAAATAAAAACCCAGAAGCATCCTCTCTTAGCATATTTTGTTAAAAAACTGGCAAAACCCAAGGTCAACTAAATTCAGACTTATGCTCTTACAATGGAACAACCTGGGTCTTACATTCCATTCAGTGAAGTGCTGACACTTAGCAACTCATGCCATAAAAATGAAAATAATGATAAAAAATTAATCTAGTTTCGCCTTTAAGTGGCTAAAAACCTTTTTGGTTCCATTGCTCATTCTGAAATTTTGGCAGAAGGCTGATGACTATGAGACACATCCAACCTTAGCAGAAGCTTAGGAAACAGGGAGCACTGAGATGGTCTGTAAATTACAGTAATTTCACACTGATAAGCCACACCAATTTCACTGAAGTATTGAGAGGATCCCAGAAGTGAGGCTAATCACCAGGTGCGGCTTATTTATGGACAAATTCCGTGATCTTCTCAGCTACCTGGAAGTGCAGCTTATAACCGGGTGTGGCTTATGAGTGTGAAATTACTGTATTATAGATCATTAATTCTTAGTGGAGACAAATGACACAAGTAAATATTTGAAAGGTATGAGATAAAGTCATATTGACCTCATGTCTTACCAAATGACAAAACCACATCGAACTTCGGCAAAAGTCTTGGAGAAGTTCTTTTGAAAAATTACCTGCTTCCACATTTGCTCATTTACGTGTTTCTTTTCTTTGTTCTTCAAATAGTACTTGGGTGGCAGAAAGAAATCTGTGAAACTTGTAAATTGCTTCCAGTAAACCTGTGCAAGTAGAGCAGAGGATATGATATCTTGTGGTAGAACACTGATCTAAAGTCATAAGGGTGATACACATCATCCTGTTGGGCTTGATAAAGGGCCTGTAGTTGTAGAAAACTGCTTTAGAAAAGCTTGTGGTTTGATTTGATTTGTTTTGTTTAATACTTCGCTGTGATTTTTGCCCTATTTGAATATTGAGCTGAAGAACAATCTATCATTTTTCATTAGCCTTTCACAGCTACATTCCTGACCTTTTCCAAGGAATGATTTTTTGAGGTTTGAATGAGGTTTGCTGAACCCCCCATCCATGTCCAGCCACATCTGCAAGTACTGTAAGCAGACATCGCTTCTGAAAATAGGACCCACAAAAGGTGCTGCTAAGTGAGTGTATGTAAAAACAATTTTGTCCAGTTCAGTTTTAAGCCCTCTGTCTGGTGTGAAAATCAGAGGAAGAATAAATCATGTGTTCCTGTTATTGTAAATGAACTTTGGCAGTCATTTACACCTCCCTTTAAAGGGAAGAACCTCTGGAGCCAATTCATTTTTTGTGTAATATAGCTGATAGCACTCACATTTATCTCTCTTGATGAAACAAACTTAAAATGATTTGCAGATTACAGATCTGTATACCTAAATGGATGATTTGCATTTAAAAATCTATGTTTAGAAGGACAAAAAGTTTAAAGAGTCCACAGAATGCAGTAGGTATTTGCTATTGTATTCTACTTCCTATTATTGCAGTCTAGAAAAGAAAAAGTCTCTGAGCTAATTAAATTATATGAGGAAGGCATCAAGAACCAATATTAAAAATGGTTTTGATTACAGTCTGTTTTTATGTTGAATTAATGGTGAGCAATATAATTCAGATTTGATTTGTTCAAAGTCCACAAGATAATGTACATGTTCAGAAAAAGAAAAAATACACACCCAGGCAACAGACTACTATGTGAGTAATTTCACGTTGAATGACAACATATGAACCTTGTTTTTTCACACTGCAGAACTTCTGCCTTACCATTCTTAACTGGTCTTCCCATTTTTGTCAGTAGGAGCAGAGGAAAGTTAGGAAAATAAAATGAAAAGTTTGATGTCATTCTAAAAGCAACGAGAAGCACTCGGCAATGCCTGTTGTGAACTCAATATTCATCCTGGCACCGTGCAAAGAAACTGCAGAATCATTTCACTGAAATTTTAATGAACTCCAATGAGAACACTGCTGTTTAATGGACTTTGTGCAATGGGTGGAAGCTCATCCACTCACAATCCAACTTTTCATGGGGTTGGCTTGGTTTGCTAATTTTCATTATCACTTTGCATCTGCCTCTTTTGAATGCTGGTGTGGGTGCAGCTGGTCCAAACCAACCTTGTGCCTGACTCTGTTCCAAGCCAGGAAGTAAATGCAGTGAGCCCCAGAGGAACCTTGGTACTCCTCTGCACTTGTGGTGATGTAATGGTGTGGGAAAACCGCCCAAAGAATTAACTTCAGGTGTCCAAGCACAGAAGTTCTTATCTACAAGTGTTAGGAGTTATATCTTCCCTATCACTCTTGCCACCCACCTAAACCCAAATAATTTCTGTCTTCTGAATACTTTCAGTGGAAACCAGGAGAGGAAAGTAATGTTTTTCTTTATAACTGATCCACTTTTGGTCCTTGTTCGATTCTCAGACAAATCCTGACAACCTTTTTTTTGACTTGACATCTAAGCCAACTTTTAGTGTTAGTGTTGTCTAAAGAGATATCTGCATTTCTGGAGCAGGGTTTCAGGTAATGTAGGTTTATGTGATATGAATTACTCCCATACTCCTGCAATCACCAAAATCTACATGTTTAATCCCTGGTTCTGAGTATTTGTATTTAATTTCTTAAAGTCGGGGCCTGCTCTAAAAAAAAGGCAAGGAAGCTCTGAGCAAAATTTGTGAGAGAGGGTGGACAGTGGGCATGTTGCTACCATAAATACATCATCTGAAGTGTAGAAATTTAATGCTACAGGACATGAAAACACAAAACATTAGCACTGGAATCAAAGGTGTACCTGAAGTAGCAAAGGGATGCACATCAGTGCCAATGAAGAAATGTTGTTTGGAAGAGAGAGGAGGGAACTTAGCGGTAGGAAGTTAGCAATGGATCTGTGTGAAACTCAGCAAACCAGTGAAAACTTAATATATTTTCCTAGAGGATTACCTGATGTAATCTAAAGCACAAAATAATTCATTTCAAAAGGAGATCAGTTGATAGCTCAAGGCACTCTGCTGTTGAGAGTTCTGAAAGCAGGTTTCTGTCTTGACACTCTACTTTTTGAAGGCTCCGATACAGTGTTTTATTTAGCATCTAAATGGAAAGGATATAAGAATGACTTAATAGTTGGCTTAATCTGTGCTCTTCTGGAAAGGAAGGAGTTGAGAAGGAAGTTTTCTTCAACTTTATTGGCACAACAATAATATAAAGCATTCTGTGTACATGTTTTTTCTGGTTTCTCTGTAAAGTCCCACCTGTAGAGCAACAGATATATATTATACATATACATATAAATTATGTATATGTAATATGTATATGTTGTATGTTTGTTATTATGTGCATAAGTGAAGAAACTGTTGATAAACACAGAGCCTGAGTCCCCCAGGAGCAGAGGTAAGCATTTTACAAAGTACTAGAACGTTGCTGTGCCAGTGTTAGGATCTCACCATCAGTTGTTCTCCCAATATGGATTGCATTCAGCTCCCTCAAAAAATCAGGGGAACCTTTTCTATTACTTTAGGCACTGATTTAAGAAATAAAATACGACTACTCGGAGTAAGGGATTAAACATGCACATTTTGATGATTGCAAGTAGCTGGTAACTCACGTCATACAAACCTGCATTCCCTCAAACCCGTGTGTGCTGGTAGATTGGTAGGGTGAGGCAGTATGGAACCGAGAGTATCTCAGTGAAGGGAGTTATCAAAAAGTTCAAATGTTTCCTGTGGCTTCTGTAAATGCTCTTTCAACTGAGGTGACCTTCCTCTGGTACGTGTGTTCCAGTTGTATCACAGATGCCATTGAAGAGGGTGGGATAAAATCTGGACTCTTGCCTTTTTCTTTTTTCCATCTTTCTAAAAATACCATTCTATTAATAGCATAGTGTTTTCCCAGACTGCCTGTCTGTTGAGATGAAAAAGGGAACTTGTTAAGCTACTTTGGTGATAAAATAGACAGTTCTGATAAATAAAACAAAACTGACTACTCTTCTGATCTAATCAGTAAAATTATTGCACGAGTGCTCAGGATGTCATGCTTTGGCATTCTTCCAATCCTTTTTTTCAGTTATTTGATCCCCTGATGCCAAATGCTGTTGGCTGTCTGGCATTTTAGACACTGCAGCACATGATTTCACCAGTGATTTGCTGCCATAGGGTTCAGCAGCTGAGCCTGAAGAGCTCGGGTTGCTTTGACCTGCTCTTACACAGCTGTATGTGCCTGCTTGTTTTGTTCTGTCACAGTGGAGTGATACGTACAGCCCTGGACTTTTCCTCCTGGATTTTGGAAGGGAGCTCCTTTATTCAACATTTAAAACGCTGCTTTAGAAAGTGGAAAAGAAGTGACTTATTGCAACTACATTAGATCTTTCAAATAGAGGGGCTGAGGAGGATTAATGCAAATGGATGAAGTATGCATGAAAAGAAACAAGGAAAAAAACTATTAAAAAGTCAAGAATAGAGAGAAAAGAACAACAGAAGAAAGAAAAGTTAAAACAACAATGGGAGAAAAGTTCAAAATTAATGAAAAAGGCTTTCATGAAAAAGGGTTTGATGAATGAAATAGATGAGGTAAGGGAGGAGGCTAGATGAAATGAGTGATAGATGAAGGAAACCAAGAGAGAACAGTTCTGGGGAATACATGAAAATACACCATGGTCACTTGTGATATTCACATGCTTTTTCTCACTAAAAAAGAATGGTAGAAGAAGAGATGGTTGCAAACATCAACAATAAGAGACCCATAAGATTAATTCATATCCAACATAATGGTAACTGTATTTTAAACATCCAAATTAAAATCTACTTTGCTGTCCTGGGGCAGGAATTCGCTTGCAGTTCTTTTACGCTGTGAACTGTGTGCCCATCTGTGCAGCACCCAGTCAATGCCACATCCCATCAAGACACTGGGATAAGCTGGAATAAAGTCAAATGTGCATCGAAGAAGGGCAGCCCCATAATGTGATGTTGGACCCAAGGTAAAGTTCTCCGCCTCTCTGTTGGGTCTTTCACCTCTGAGGGACACCAAAGCACAGACACAGTGGTTGGAGGAAGCTTCTTCTGACATACTTGTGTGTTAGTGTGAAGTCTAATTCCAGCTTTTGCTCTTGGAGCTGTTTCGCTTCCCAGAAATACTTTAGTGCCCGCAAAGGTACAGAGCACGTAACCACTGTTTAGAAGTTGTTACATACTGATAACAATCACAAATCCAACAGCTTGTCCAGTATAAAATAAAAGTGTGCTTATCCAAATCAGTTTACCGGAATGGAAGCTTCAAAAAAATTAACAATTTCCACTTTTTGGAGCCATTTTGAGCAACTTTTAATTCACGTGACAAGGGCTTTAAGAATTTAACATTTTCATCATTACATTTTATTTTAAATTAAAATAACATGTGCTTTCCAAATGCATGACAGTAAAACCTGATGTCTTAGCTACCCATACTTGCTCCTCTGAGAAAATAAAGTCTCAAATACCCTAAATTCCACACTCCAGAGCAATTTAGATCTCCTTAGAGATCACAGTTTGAACTACAAATGCAATAAGGGCTGCATCCTGCTGTAACTGAAATCTTTCCTAAGTCTACTTCTGCTTTTCAATCTCTCTAATTTTTCATTAGATCAAGAGTCACACATTTTTGTTGGCAGTAAAGCAATTCCAATTTGAACTGCCTTCTGTCTTCAATAGGAATTTTCCCAAAGTACAGAAATAAAAATGTAAAACTTTGCTGTGTTTCATTACTTTCATTCTTTTGAACATTGCTGCTCTGAAAGCTCTGTGTGAAATTATTAGAAGACGGGTTTTGAAATGCTTGTGAAAGTAGATGCATATATGGGACTCAAAGGGCCTTATTTAAAAAAGAAATTTGCCAGTTACCCAGATCTCTGGTTGGTTATGCCCATTCAAGGATACAGAATCCATCATTCCTATGATTATTTTTACATCTGAACTTTTTTTTTTTTTTATACTAGATAGACTTGAAACTTTCAGGGTCATTTGCCCAGCATGTAGTTGAATGTCCTGTGCTATAGATTCCAATTAGCAAGACCATGTTCAATGGTCCTACACCACCAATGCTGTCTAACTGCTTTCCACTTGGCTTTATATGTTTCTTCTTTGTTGCAGCTGCAACCAGGTCTATCTACCCTTTGATAGAAAAATTTCAATTGCCCCAGGGAGAAGCTTTTAGCTTTATTAAGCATTGAAGTCTATACATTTGTTCTTCTGTTGAAGAGCAGTTCAAAAGGAGACTTTCTGAGGAAGTAATCTGATAAATTAGGATAAATCTTGTGGACTTTCACTGCTAATGTTTTTTCCTGTAGTCTGAGCCTAAGATTCTGCCAACTCCATGTACGGTTAAGCATTTCTTTAGCACTTTTAGCCCCTGACAGATGTTTCTTATACATCACAAGTAAATGGCTCTTCAGTGTTTTTTGCGACTGCTGTGCTCTCAGCATAAAATTGATGTCACAGATGCTGGAGAGCTGTGCTCCAGCCTTGACAGACAGTGACAGAAAACTGTTCCCATCTGGTAGCTTTGTGCTGGCTCTGAGTAAACGAATGGTTTTCTTTCTGAGATGATGGGTGTCAACTGTCCTCTGCTCGTTGCCAGGAGTAACCTCAGGTATCTCAGGAGGAGCCAGGCTGCACACACCAGGGCTCTCATCTGCCCTCGCTTTGTTCTCCTTGGCTCTCAGGGGACTGGGGCAGCCAAGTGACGTGGAGGAAAGCTGGCAGTAACACTGATGTGAGTCACATCTCTTTGGAGATGAAAAAAGGAGCTGCTCTTCCTAATGCTGTCAATCTTGTGTTTTAGCTCCTTGGTGGATTCATTTACACAAGTAAATAATGCTGTCGTTTATGCTTTTTAATGTTTGAGAATTCCACAAAATTTTCACGTCTCTGGTTTGAAATCGAATCTCTCATTATTGTCTCTATCTTGCAAATTAATTTATTATTGTATTTGAAGTCCTAAATGGCTGTTGAGAGAGCTGAACATACAGACTAACAATCTGCCCATAAAGAGCAAACATGTTACATATTTAGAGAAGATAATCTTTAAGTTGTATGGAAATCCTGTCACTCTTGCTTTTCTGTTTAAGCTTGATATAATAAAGCTTTTCTTTCTGTTTTCAGAAAAGTTTTGGTTCTTGCTCACTCATTGCTCTTCTGTGAGGCAGAAGAAGATGACACATTAAATCAAGACTGCATAAAGGGGTACAAAACTAAATGCAATTAATATCACTAAATTAGAAGACTGGATGAAATATATTATACTGTATTATATTATACATATATATTATATATTATATAAATTATATTATATTATATTATATTACATTACATTATATTATATTACATTATATTATATTATATTTTTCTAAAAATCCTGAAGAGAGAATAGGGAGCAAACAAATAAATACTGAGGGAGTTCTCCAAACACACAATCCCACCTAAGTCTGAAGCTACAATCTGCTTTTTGGAGCACCATTAAGTAACAGCCACTATCAGTTTCAAACACAGGTAGTAGAATTTACATAAGCTAATCTCATCTGGCTAAATACTACCCCATAAATATATGCATTATATTCTGTTATTAATACACCAGATTAAACTGTCATAATACATCAAAATATTACAAGTGGGGATTTTGGGTGAATTATCACTCCTCAATTCTGTGCATCCATCATAAGGCCAATATGCCACCTACATCTACATTCCAAGACACACACATCCTCTCCCATCCCTCAGGACTTCTTTATCAGCAACTCAACCAACAACAAATACTCCCACTGATACCAAAACAAAATTGAATAAGAAAGAAAAAATCCCAAACTGTTTGCTCTCTCTTAGGAAAACACCATTTCATGGTGCAATAAAGATATTAAGACAGGGGCAAAATAATTAAGATTACTGAAATTAATTCTATATCAAAGTCCACAGAAGGACTCCTGTTGACATCAAAGCTTTGTCTTCTCTTTGATAATGAGATTACACTTCATACTTGATTTTCTACATATTCTTCTGTACAGAATAGATGTATTGCCACTGTCTGTCAATGGTTCTGCACAAAATTCAATCTGTTTTAAAGCAAAGGACACATTTTTTGTGCCACTGGGCTTGGAAAACCTGCAACTCAAGACCTGACGCTACAGGCTTGGAGCTGAAACTGTAGCTAGAGCTTGTGTTTCCACCGTTCCATCACGTGCATACATATTTTATGCATTTACTTCCAGTTAGTCAAGACTTCTCTGTTTCAAATTTCAGCTTCTATCATCTACCCAGCTTCATTCAATACATTTCTATGCATGTAATGACATGTAGTATACCATTCTGTTGACAGGACAAAAAATGTGAAAAAAATGGTCTCTCACCTATCTGAGTCTGGAAAAATTAGTTGAAGTAAAATCCAATTTGAAGGCAGCAGATAAGACTGAACATAAAGGGTTAACTTTTTAATGAAAAACCCATATCTGCCTATCCCCTTATCAGAGTAGGAATATTGTGAACCAAAACATGAATCCTACTTAGGTCCTCTCCATTTTCTGAAGGCTCTGGTAATACAGCCTGGTGACATTTTGATGTGTAACCTTTGAGAGAAGACTTGGTAAGCTCCAGGGGAGTACTGTTCTTTTGAAGCTGTGTTGGGCTCCGGTGCCGAGTCGCTCTTCCAAAGTTCTAGGTATTTGCTGCTGAATCAGTCATTGGTACTACTGATTTTTGCAGCATTAAGGGAGAGAAAGTACTGGAGGAAAGTGTTGCATGTGCCAGACAGACACATGCCTATATTAAGACTTGTGTTGAATTGTTAATTTTTAGTTCTCAGCAAAACCAAACTAAGAATCTGCGTGTTCAGCTGAGAGAGTTATTGGTGCAGCTTGTTCTTGTTTCAAAGCAAACAGTTGATTTCAGTGTGAAATGCTGAGATTTTCTTCTTCTCCTAGGTTTGAGCTCTTCAGTTCAAAGCATGAAGTTTTTGATGTTTACATGGACTGAAGATCATTATTCAGCCAGTTTGCTTCTGACCTGTAGTCGGAGAAGGCCAACTTCGTTCTCCACATGTGAAAACACTCAGTGCACTGCAGTTTATCACATAGTCCATGAGGTATTCCCACCATAGCTCCTGCCATTCACCTTCCCTGCCCAGCCCCTCCTGCCTCTTTTCGCAGCAGCTGCCCATGGACACAGAACATGAGGTCTGCAGCAGGGCCTTTCAGGGGAGATGGAGCTGCCTGCTCAGCCAGGGCAGTCTGGCTGCTCACACATGGAGGTGATGGGAAGCTTCAGCAGATGAGCAAGGAGCTGCTGCAGGTGGAACGTGAAGAGGTTGGAGGTTGCTTGGGCAGGGTAGACAGGGCAGGAGAGGTTTGAGTGCTGAGTGAAAGAGGATGGAGCTGCTTGCTGGGAGAGGGCACAGCCTGCAGCTGGACAGAAGGAGATGTGTTACAGGGCTTTGTAAAGCAGATTCAGCTCACAGCTCCTGAGGCTGCACAGCTTGGCTCTGAATTATCCCACAGCAGCAAAAAGCAGGGAAGGTGATTTCAAATGAGCAGAGCAGTTCTGTCAGTAACATTATGCTGATCAATACAATAGATTATTTGTTTCAACACAGGGCTTTCACCCAAATCACACTTTATCTTCCTGATATAATTTTATCTGAGTTATTTTTATTTCATAGATGAAATGAAAGATCTCACCATGATCATTGATACTAAGGATCAGTTTATATTACCTGCAGAAAAGTGCTCCTCACTGCATAACTTTCACATGCTATTAAACAAAGATCTCTTTTTTATACAAATATTAGTTGGAGAATTTCCCTGCTCTTACTGATATTTCCAAGGCACTAATTTTAGAGGAAGTCTGCCAGAGGCAGTCCAAGGAACTGGTGAACCACTTTCTTTAGGATTTGTGGTGGAGTCTACAGTGTGAGACCATGCACTGGGGAAGGGACTGTGTGCCAGACACCACAGGAATGATCTACAAATAACAGGGGACAAAACAACAGCAGGAAAAATTAAGTGATGGAAATATTTCAAAGAAACCAGGTTGTGCTGCAAGGGTTCTATGACAATCTCAGCCAGTGCTTTTCAGCACCATCAGCCATTGTCTCATTTCAGTAAATTAAGACACTTCTATGCTTGATCATTGCAGGAGTTCACAAAGCAAGAAGTAGTTTAGGTCTGTGGCTGATGCTGGTACCTCCCAGGCTCAGAGAGCACTTCAGTGAAGTGGCTTTATGTCAGCGAGACAGCCACTCATGCACATGCAGCAAATGTTTGTGTCTTAATGCATTTTCCTCTCCAGAGAAAACAGACATTCTATAGCCTTCCTGTGTCATTCCTCCTCCTGCATTACTCCACTCCAAGGTATTGTTTCTAGAACATGTCTTCAGTCCTTTCTTTGTGCAACTGAACAGTGGGTCAGACAGCAGGTATGAACATTATGGCCTCAGGCTCAGGAACTTCCTTCTAAAGAAATACTCAAAGTCATTGCCATAATGAGGAAATAAAACAATGAAGCCCACAGACTGGTCTCCTGCAGTACATAGCTGCTATTCACCTGATAAATTAACATTGGGCAGAAAATAACACTACTGCTCTTTCTACATGTATTAATGATACTAAGGAGAAGGCAGCAGCTGCCTTTGCCCTCATCCCACCAACAAATTAGCTGGCACCATCTAATGGGATCTCTGCTATCAAGAGTTGTCCAAGCCTTGAAGGAATCTATTCAAAGCAGAGAAGGAGCAGAGAGCTTTTTCCCAGGTGAAAAATACAACCCTTACTTTCACTATGCCTTCCAATCCCAACAGAGAAACAGCTTTGTCTGGGAATCTGGCTACAGGAGATGAGCAAATACACATCTGGCCAAATTAATGCTCAGCAAGACTCTCACTTGAACAGGAAAAAGCTGCTATTTCCATGGAATCACTGTCTCCTGCAACAGGCTCCCAGCAGGTACTCATCCCTGCAGGACAGGGGCTGAGCTGTGCCTCAGAAAACTCTGCCCTCAAACACACTGCAGCCTTGTGACCATGAGGTTATGCAGGGCTGCCAGGGACAGGAAGCTTGTCACACACCTCACAGTGCAGGTGGCACCTGGCACTCACCAGAAAACAGAAACCTCAGCACATCTACTGGCAGAGCTCCAGAGCAGCCTGAGCACCCCAGGGAGGGCAGGGGCTCCTTTCTGGGCTGCGGAGAAATCCTCGAGTGAGGGGCACAGCACCAGCACCACCCCTTGGCTCTGCCATTGCTTCTCTTCTTCCAAGAGACTATAAGAACAGAGAATAGAGTTGAAAATTTTTTGCTGTCTTCAGTATTATTTTTTCCTGTACTTGCTTTTGTCCTTGGTGAGAGACATCCGAAATATTTTAAATTGAATTTTAGGATTTGAAAATGCAATCAGGCCTGTTTGTTAAAAGCTACTGGAGTTCAGGTGGGAAAGGTGCCAGAAAACTTCGCAATAGTCTTAAGTAGCTTGAAAAAATAGTTGGATAGGCTTCGCTTTTGAGAGAAGGAAGTTATTAGCCACTGCAGAGGAACTGAAAAGAGAACTTCATCTCTTTCTCAGAGTTTTTTTCAGGTACTAAAAGTATTTTTCATTTCTCTATAAAAATATTAATGTAACTTCTGACTTGCAGATTCACAGGATGAAATTGTTAGGATTTATAATCAAAGAATTTATAATAAATTATTTAAAGTTTATTGTCAGTCTTTGGAACTGATGATCTGGCAATTTAATTCAGATCCTATTTATCAATAGCTTAAAAATATATTTATATTAAAAAATTATTCAGTTTGCATTCACTTGGTAAGTGGATTGCCTTAACTTTTGCTTTAGCTTATTACTGATGATCCCAACACAGTTTTAGTTTCCCTCTTTCATATTTTTTTCCTAGACAGATGTAACAATTTTTAAAACAAAAGAATAATTTAATTTAAAATCCGTTCTTAAATTAAGCATCACCTTTCCATGTTGAATGAATGTGAAGTGATCAAGAAAAAGGAAAAACCCAATGGGCCCCAGTTAGTATTTGGGTCTCTCATAGTCCTACCCTTGGACCACACTAACAGATCCCAGTGAGACAGCTCAGCACAGATTTGTACCTTTGAACAAGGCACATTCCCCAGATATGGAACAACACCCATAGTGTGACCCTGCCATGGCCCTGGGCAACAATCTGTTCCTGACAAAATGTGCTCCTGACACAAGAAACTGGACCAGGAGATAACCTTCTCCACCCTCCAGAAGCCTCTGAGGCCCAGGATAATCCAGCAGCCAGCTGGACAAAGTGAGTTCCCCTAAAGAATCTCTACAGACACTGGATTTCCCTTAACATCCCATGTGGAGACTTGGTGGTGCATTACATTGCTGGTCACAATCTCTGCTCTTTTGGCCACAGCTCAGCATATTTTCACAGGGGAAGTACCCACAGCTACCTGAACAAGAGACAGATACTTAAATAATGCTCTGTGGAATTCTGTGTAACCTCCCCTGACAGGTAATGGTTTGAATATGAAGGTGTTACTGGACTGCTGGAGCTTTCCATCAGGAGAGGAAAAAGCAGAAGAGATGAGGTTATGTGGTTCCATCTCCAGCCCCTCTTGCTGCTGGCCCAAATCAGCCTTCTGCTGAGCTGGCACCTATGATGCTTTCTAGTCAAACAATATTCAAAATGGGTTTTACCAAAACTTTGTACCTTCTAAAGCAAAAGCCCTCTTTTCACTTCAAATTCTTTTGACCCAGCCTTATGCATATGGAGTCCTTATCAATTGGTGTGTGCAAAAACTCCCACTTGAAAGATTGAATAGATGGTGTAGTTGCTGTTAGTGCCTTCTCTGGCAAAAGCTGTAATTCTCCTAATGCACAAAAGCATGACAGTATGCATGCACAGACTTTTTTAGGATCACTATACTACACTCACCTGCAGAGGTGCTGTCATTTATGTTTTCTGCACATCCATTCTCCATTGGGAAAACCTAGAATGGCAAAATGTCTCATTGCTTCAGAATGATTTACCTGTAATTGTACATGATATTTAACAATCAATGTTGGCTTTTTATTTCTTTTGTCATGGGAAATGCCTACAGGAAATCTGCATTTCAACCTCTCCAACTTTAACCTCCAAAAACTTGAAGGGGCTGCATTCTCAGACACAGCATGAATACAATTAATCTTATTTTTCTGTATTTTGTGATGCTGCTGCCATCTAGAGTGTAAAAGTAACACAGTGTCATGCAACAGCATCAGCAGTATTTAATTAATGGATTTTGTATTAAAAGGGAGCAAGTATAATGATAATCATACATTTTTCTCTATTTTGTTCCACTGCTGCCACCTAGAGTTATAAAACAAGTAGAATTATTTTCTAACTGCATCTGTTTAATTAGTGGCTATTCATATCTGTGGGTGATACCTTACTTTTCCACAATTTTATCATTGCTTTGGCTTGTCTCTTTGTCCTGGATGCCAGCATTACCTGATTATGGCATATCATCATGTTTTATTAAAAAAATAATTAACAAAGTGGTTAAGCCAAGTAATTAATTTGTTGCAACATTATGTTTTAAAAGGTCATCTTTAAATAAGAAATTTTCTTAGGTCAACCTGTCTTTTTTTTTTTTTTTTCCAGTTACAGGACATCATCCATTATAAAAATTTGACTTGACATTCCTGTGAGACCCCCTAATTAGAATTAATAGGGAAAAAATATGCTGCTATTGTCATTAACAAGGAGAGGCAACTGCTGCTACTACTCAAATAAACCTTAAGATTTTACAGGGTTTTTTGTTTCGTTTTGGTTTGGTTTTTGTGGCACAGAAAGCTACATACAAGCCTTGGGGACTGTAAAACAATCAATAAAAGAAATTAATGAATAATAGGTTACCAAATCTGCAGTCACTAATGCGTGTGACCTCCTTGTATATTTGAAGGTTCAAAAGAAGTCTCCTTTGATGCCTAGTCAGTAACTACAGAAATTCCTGGAAGAAATCCTAGGCATTCTTGTTCTTTTAGCCTATTTAATTTTTAGACAGCTTTGGATGACTGCACTGGAGGTAACAGCAACCCTCCAAGATCAAACATCCACCAACTCTTTACCTGGATTGTTCCTTCCTCTTTGCTGATGTAATCACTTTCATTATCCCCCTTCAGGTGGCCTTACTTTGTTGGGAATCCTTAGCTTGTCATGTCTCGTGGAAACAGTGGCACTTTCTATATCTTTGTTTGACAGCTCTATTACAGTGTCTCAAAACTCAGGAATTTAATACATAGGCCTCCTCAATATCTCTAATGGCAAATTTCATGAAAAAAAAACAAACCCTTTTCTTGGGCTTTGATCACAGAACTTTCTCTGGCTGGCTGTTCTTGGTTCCTAGTTCCTCTGGCTGTGCCCCTTGCCTTCTTTCACCCACCTATGAAGCAAAGCCAGTGTCCTGGTTTTGTCTTTTCAAACTATCATTATGAAAACTCGTCGCAGCTCTTGGCACAATGGCTTCACCTTAATAGCAACATGAAAGTCACACATGCTTCTGTACAGCCTCCAAATAGCTCGCCCCAGGAACGCTGCTGCAATAACAGGGAGCCAAATGGAGCAGGGTTTTATTCTCAGGTTGGTGTCAGGTTTGTCTTTTAGGCTGTAACGTGGAAACTTTTGAATAAGACATCCAATCAGCTCCATCATTTCTCAAAGAACATCCTAGGCATAAATTCATAGGTATTTACAGATTTGAGCAGAATCAGATGAGAAAAAGAGCTAAACATGAAGCTCAGATATTGAGCTGGCAGACCCAGAGGCTACAATAGGATCTGTAATTGCCGAGAGATCCAAGCTATTGGCAGCATGCAGTGTGACAACAAACTATCTCATCTCTGCTTGTCTTCCCATTGTAAAAATAGGAGAATTAATAATGGTGTGAAAGGAGTGTGGAGAGGAGAAGCCATAAGGGTCCAACATGTATAAAGTACGAAGAGTGAGAGGTGTGGGCATGGAAAGAGTCCCTGTGGGGCTGGAAGGAAGGACTCAGATCTGGGCATGTCCAGGCATTGGGAGGACACCCAGAGTGAAGGAAAGGGGAGCCTCAGGGCATTCCCAAAAAATTTAACAGAATGGGAAAGTGGTGGATAGGAACTTTGCAAGCTGGACAGGAAAATATAAAACTTGCTCGGTGTAAGGAAAGGCCTAAAACGCATTCTCTGAAGTGACCATCACTCTGAACAGTGATTGCCATGGGAGATTATGCAAGGAAAACATTCCCATGCAAGCTTAGAAACGGCTTTAAAGATATAACAAAAGCATTGACAGTGGGTTGTTATCTTACAAGCCTAGCTATATCTGAATAACCATACAAAAAAAGGTGTGTAAACTACATAATCAGTGCTTCCTGTAGTTGTAATAACCTCTTGCTCATCCTGTCTATGCTTGTATACTGTCATGAGCTTTGTCTGAGGAGCTTCAATCTTTCCTGTAAATCAGTCTTTCCAGGAGTGAATGATAATACCTGACTTTTATAAGAACAGACTGTTACCTGCCTTGGGTTAGCAAACATTATCTGAAATTTATCTTTTTTTTTTTTTTTTTTTTCCCAGTTAGAAATATGGGTCACTTTTCTTTTGGTCTGTGGTGACAACATTTGGGGACCTCTTGTTTTTCTTAGGCATTGGCAACTTCTTTTCCTTCATCCACAGGTCTGGTTCTGGTAATTCTAATAAGTGAAAAAGGTGTTATGCTTTTTTTTTTTAACCAATTTCTCTGGAATTTATGCTGCATTTTCTCTTAGTACTAGTGACCATAAAAGCTCTTTCCATTGATATAATAGAGAATTACAAAACTCAGGCAGTTGCAATTTGTAATCCGTTATCTATGAACATGTGTGGAATCCATCTTGGCCAAATTATGATGAGCCTTTTTTATTCAGCATATTCTGTTCAAACTCAGTATTTAAGATGAGAACTGATCAGAAGATTGCACCACTGGCAGAGATTTGTCCTATACAAGCTTCTTGAGGGTTTTTTGTTCTTTTTCAGTTTTAAAAATGTATCAAAAATATGTTTCTGTAACTTCCTGAAGGTTTTTTCCCATGCCAGTTGTACTGTCCCTGAGCTTCAGCCTGACAGAAAGGTGAAACCAGCGGCTGCTGTACCTCAGTGTGGAATGGTTCTTCTTAAAGGCTCACCTGTGTGCAACTTCCTTTTGGTGGGCTGATAAATTTTCCAGTGAATACAACTTCTGTGTAGTTTGTTAATCCTTTCCTGACATTTGGTCTCTGACATGTGTAGTACAGGCTGTCTCTCAAACTATGAGACTCATAACTTTACTTTGCAGAAGCAGTCCAGAGATAATCAATTCTTCTAAATATTCAGATCAGGGCGTTTTGATGGCTTTTAACAGCTGAGCTTGGTTAAGGCTGAAGAGAAAAATGGGAAAAGATGTCTACTAAGAATGGGTGGAACACTTCTGGATCTCCTTTACTAAGGTGGTTCTACCCAGAGTAATGGCATTTTTTTATTAGTTAAATAACAACGCTTCTGCATTTCAAAATGCAGTCAGGGTATCTGCCACAATATTTGTGTCTTCATCTTGTTTTTTCAACAGTGGGTTATTTTTACCTTAGGAGAAGTCTGAACTTATGCAATAAGTATGATTTTGACAACTTAGCTTTCTCTTGGTGTTAACAGTTGAGCACAATGGAATTTATGTCAATGTGCTATCTTTTGCTGAAAAAATACAAAGAGCTTTAGAGAGTGCTTATGAGATTTAAGCAAAGTATTCAAATCCTGATCAGCAGAGAAGGTCTGCCCAATGCACAGAGTTGATAGTTTGATTCTGCACCAGAGATTCCATCCAGATTCACATTGGATCCCTGTTGCATCATTTCAAGTGCTATTTTCATCTTGTGATGTGATTCAAAGTGTTTCAGACACAAGGATTCCCATTCTGTTTACATTATTAAACAAGCAGAACCTTTGCTTTTGACATTGTGTTCAGATTGATAATGCCTCTAATAATTATCTTTCACGAAATACCAATATTTATTTGGAAATTTAAGTATGGCAACTAATCAGATACAAAATCCTGCTATGAAAATGTATTGAGATCCTCAGTGAGAACTGCTCCCATGTGATCACAGCTTTGTCCTGGCGCTGTGTGTTCAGATGTGGCTTTGCTCTTTTATCTCAACAATTTTTCCTGCGTGGTGCATCTTTGCATTGTATAAGTAAATCATGTAAAGTGAAGAAAGGTGGTACAGTTTATTTTTAAAAAATGCTATAAATGGGAAAAAACAGCTTTACAGTGGTTTTGGGCTTGAAATAAACAGCAAAATTGAAGCTGAGTTTTGATACAATTATGCCAGCTTAGCTAGACGCACTATTGCACCCCTTTTCATGGAGCAGTTTTGAAATATTTTAGAGTTGCTCCATATTTTTGAAAACCTATTTGTCATTCTTTTTACCTTTTTTTCTGCAGTTGTGTCAGGGGGTGCATTTCTAAGGATTGCAGTTCAAGTCTGTACCTGTTTGCTGACACCATTTTTTGGAGAGAAGAATTTTTTCAGTAGCTCTCAAAATATTGAGTCAATTACTGCAACAATTGCTTCAGCCTCTTTATTCTGTCTACCATAAATATTTGGTCTGATCAACCTCACACAAATCCATTAGCCAGGTTCAAACCAAAAGATTCAGTGCTCTTATTCAACAATTTATTATAGAGAAAAATACTTTTGCCAAGTAACAATGCTGATCAAAGGTGTTTTGAAATACACTTCCCTTTAAAACCACTGTACAGCAAACAAAAAAGGTGCCACCTCCCACCCCTGGGATTATTGTAGTACTTTATCCTATAGCTGATGGTTGAAGAAGACAGTGGCTGCAATGGGTGGAAATGAACAAAAAAATACCAATCCTGCAACAGCCTCCAGAGATGGGATCAGCCCATGTGCTCTCCTGGACTTAGCACAATGCCCAGGCTGATTTTCAGACTGGACTTCAGCAATGTGGAGAACTCGAAAGTGTGCACATCTGTGGCACATCCACATCTCCAATATCACACTGCAACTGCATGGAACCTCTGAGCACATCTGAGGAAACTTGGCTAAGTCCCACTTTAAAAACAAGCCCCTTAGTCATCAGATTCTGGAAGAAGTAGATTATAAATTCCACCTCAGATTTTTCATCAAAGTCACAAGAATTTGTACCCCAGAGTTTACCAAAGTTGCACATCTTTGGTTTAATGTGTGGAGAGAGGGAATTAGGGGAGGGCATTTAACATTCACAATGCTTCAGCCTCCCAGAGAGGGCCTTTCATGGCCTATTACAGAATTCAAAACTTTGAATTTTCAAATAAATACCTCAATTTTATTATAAAGGGTTTCACTGTGTGTGTAGGAAATAGGCCTGGAGTTCCAGCAGTTTGTCAAAAATGTTTTGAAAGCAAGATTGTAAGTCTCAAGTAATTTAGTTTTGTCTATCCAGAAAATAAATAAATAAAAAAATCGGTCAAATCCATCTCCAGAGAGAGGAAAACTTGAACTGCACAAGTCCAGTAAAAAACATTAGGTGCAAGACTATATCATTATTTTGACCTTCCTAAATGGCTCTGCAAAGATGACACAGAAATTTGTACAATACTCCCAGAAAGCCCATAATTTACCCTGATATTTCAGAACTGCTCTATGGAGACCATGAATTGTCTGTATTTCTCAAATATCATCTGTGCCAATTTTTATTGATTGGCAATTGTGTTCTTCTAAAGCAGGCCATTAGCAGAGTCATGGTTTTCCAAGCAGGACTGTGTATTCCAGGAATAGCTAGGAACTCAAAAAAACACTTTGGAAACAATGATTGGTATATCAAATTTCATCCTCTGTTAAATTAGATAAAACAACAATGCTACTGCAAAAGAAAAAAAAAAAAAAGCTTGACACACTTGTTTAAAAAGTCCAGATTCTGAACTTTTGTGTAAACAGGGCATCTACCAGATCCTTGTCCTATAGATATTCCACTATATTTTCTGCCATAGGGAATTTTAGTCTAAAATAGTAATAGTTTTATTTTAGAAAAAGGATTGTTATCCAAACTAGAGAAATTCTTTCAGAATAAACTAATTTGTAATTGGAAAGACAGGGGAATTACCCCAGACTAGAAAAAGTGAAGTGCTACTACCTGTGTTTACAGTGTCATTATCGTCATTTTATCTTTGTTTACTTGTGCTATGAGTCTAGAAACTCAAACCAGACCACTCTGCCTGGCAGTGCTCAAGCAGACTGGATGTGCAATTCCCTTCCCAAAGCAACCACGCAAACCTTGTAAGTAACAACAGGAAAGGAAAAAACGTGCTCAATGGGGAGTTACCTCAATAAAGACAAAAGTTTTAGGCCTGAATTTAGAATTGAATTACTTTAGTTCCTAAACAATGGCTTTTCACCTATTGCTCATTTCTTTTGTTCTGCCTGATTTCATGAAGACTCAAAGCTGAATTTTCAAGATCACAGCCATTCCCATGGCAACAGATGTGATGTTATGGTGTCCTCTCTTGGAGCAAACAAAACAAGCTGGGTTAAGGAAGGACTAGGAGCACTTTGTAACCCTAAAAATGAACTCCTAAAATCATTTTTAGCTGATATCATTCCCACTCCATAGACATCAACTTCCACTTTCCCCACAGGCCATGATTCTTTACAGCAGATGTGGAGTTAAACGGCTGATCTAATACTGGAAAGTTTCCTGCTGTGTTTTGGGGAGCAGGATTGACAGGAGGCCATGTCCTGTGAATGTCATGTAGGTAAAGATTGTTATTCTTGTTTCAATGGGATAAAAAATAACTCAGAGTCACGTGGTTTATCTAGACTCATGTACTAGAACTCAGAAAGATCTATCATGGAATTGATAAATGACAGGATAAAATAAAATATATTAGGATTTTTTTTAAAATAAATGAGAATCTAACATTTACATTCTACTGACCCCTCAGGTTTGCATCAGAAAATTGAATTAATTCAACTTAGAAACAATTAAAGTTCCTATTTTCTTTAGGAGAGACAATTCTTTTTTGTACTGTGGGGATAAATTTAAAATTTTATTTAAAGCTCAAAGTTAAACACACAGTGAAGTTCCAAAACATTATTATTGGGGTGGTGAGGGGGAATAAAAAGAGGAGAGAATGAATTGTGCTTCATTATATTAGGAACTTGCTTGACTATAACATTATTTGTAGAAATATAAAAATTACATTTAAAGCTATGGAATTCAGTTCTGCTGCCATCAAACCCAATGGAGATTTTGTTTTAATCATCCCCACTGTCAGGTTTATAATTTAAAAATATTTTATTATAAAGAGCTATATATTTTAAAAGTGTCTCTTTGATAAATGGCAGGAGCAGAATGGAATCTTTGAATAAGCTCTTTGAAGCCTGCAGTTTTATGAGTTCAGTGCCTTCAGAAGCTTCTAAAGTAGTTATAGACAAATGGAGACAGCCAAAGCTTTGCATCCCTACTTCAAACATGAGTGAGTGACTAACATAAAATTGTAGTGGCCATTAAAACTTCAAAGGAGAAGTGTGACCTGAATATTACTTGTCATCATAGAGAATTTCTTACTGGAAGATCTGATCAAGTTTTTATAATTATAGTATCTCCACCAAATGCCAAGATCATGACTTAGATAAATTATTCTGCCTCAAATAAAATTTTATTCCTGAGATTTCTTTTGCAATGCCAGTGGCAGCAAACACTGGCTGGAGAGTCACATGGTTCTGGCTCCCCCTCCTTGCTCCAGCTCAATCTTGTCTCTGTCTTGCTAAAGCTGCACAATCTATTCTACTTCTGCCTACCACTCCTGCTGTCTTTGCCCGGAAATCCTTTCCTTCTGCTGTAGGCCATAAAACCTCTTTTCTTACAACTTCCTCTTCACAACTCACAGCATTTCTTGGGCTATGACCAAATTTCTCACCAAGTTCAAGACACAATCATACAAATACTTATGATAATGAAGAAGATTAAGAAGTCCCTGTTACCATTTCCTCTGTTGGCTATCTCCCTTCCAACTCAGTATATTCTATGACTATAATATTCCTCTTATCAGGAATGTGGTAACTTTGTGTGATTTGATAATCTCTTGAATAAATCAAGTGATCTACTAATCTTGCATATATTTATCTTTCCTCAGACTGTAAGGTCTTCATATACAATGATTTCTATAATTATATGTGTATACATACAGTGATAAATAGTGGTGTTAACATCTCATCAGTTATTCTTTCTCTGGAAAACAATGAGAAACCACTGGAGATTCTGACCTTTACATATATGGAGAAGGAAGATTACCTGGCCTTTTACTATTATTTGCTGTAAGTGCAACTTTTTATAAATGCTCTGTTTATGGATAAAAAAATATTACTTGTATTTTATCCTCTATTTAGCTTTTCAGCCTCTGAAGTGAAGTTGGACAATAGAGTTGGATAGTTGAGAAGCAAAACTTATAGTTAGTATGGGGCTGTGTTTGGGGTTTGTGCTGGAAACAGTGCAGGTAATACAGGGATATTTTAGCTCTGGCTGGCCAGGGGGGGCACAAGGAATTGGGAGGGTACAAAGCTGGGACAGCTGACCCCAACTGACCCGAGGGGTATCCCAGCCCATGTGGAATCATGTTCGTCACACAAAGCTGGGCGAGGAGAAGGAACAGGGAATGTTCAGAGTGATGGCATTTGTCTCCCTGGGTCACAGCTGATGGAGTCCTGCTCTCCTGGGCATGGCTGAACACTGCCCATGGGAAGTGGGGAATTAATTCTTGCTTTGCTTTGCTTTAGAATGCAGCTTTTGCTTTACCTTTTTAATTGCATTTATCTCAACCTATGGGTTTATGTCACCTTTACACTCTGGTTCTCTCCCCCATCACACTGTGGGAGAGTGAATGAGTGTTGGTGTGGGGCTGTATTGGGGTTAAACCACCAGAGCTGCATACACTGTTTTAAAGGGGTATGTTAGGAAGCCAGAAGTACAGAATATGTAAGTATGTAAGGCTTGTTGTTGCAGACTTTGGTTCCATTATTGCAGCAAGTATTCAAAGTCAGCAGAGGGCTTAGAAAAATTTTGAAATCGGCAATCCCCAATGTAGAAGATAAAAGTTGTCTTTAGAGCAAAATAGAACTCTTCTGTCTTTAAATGGATCTTAGTCCCTCCTATTAGCTGCAAGAAACCTTTTAGCTTGCCAGAATACCTGCAGGAATGTCAGTCATAGTTCTTCTGGGTACAAGTAACACATTTCTCTCATTGTTTTAGCAAGCAAGGCTCCCTATAATCAGGAGAATTCAAATGCAGGTGCAATGGCATGGGTCCCTAAAACTTACAAAGAATAGAGAGAAGTATTTTAGATCAAACACTCAAAATAAAAAGCTTTTCATGTATGTTATTGATCTATGTGGACTGCAACAGGAAGATGTAATGTGGATATTATGTTAAGCATGTAATAAAATAGTACTATAATTTAAAAATGTTCTTTTAAATCCTGCCAAGTGCAGCTTCTGGACTGCAGCAGGAAGGTGTAATGTGGATATTATGTTATGCATGCAATAATACGATAACTTTAAAATGTTCAAAATTCTGCCAAGTGGAAGTCCTGATTATTACATTGATATTAAATAATCTTTAAAACTAAGCCATGAGTCTCATATTAATTAGTCAAGAACACAAAATCAATCCCTAGGGAAACAGAAGTATTACATAGTAGAGACCTGAGTCACTAATATTCTAATCAGATTTAAAAACAAACAAGTGAAAAAACATTAAGAAAATAACCCAAATTCATGTTGGAAATTTCAGGAGACAAAAGCAACAACTAGCAGACTGGGGATGCAGCTACAAGTAATCTCTGAAAAGAACTGTCATGGGGCAGAACACAATGAAGCCAGTCCCTTTGGCTAAGTTGTTGGAAAGTTCCTAAGTGAGAAGAAGGAAAGGACTCCATGGTCAAGGGGAACTTGACTTCTCTGTAACTGTATTTTCAATTTGCAGTCAAGAAGCTCATCTTCTCCTTCACTGGAACTTCTGCATTATTTCCACAATTTGCTTTGCATCATGTCCATAGTAAGTTCAGATGAAACTGGCATAATTGCTTCTCTAGAAGAAACTCCAAATCTCTAAAAATTAATCAGAATTGAGCTTAATTACCTCTGTGGTATTGTGCCAGGAGGCAGTTTCATGGCTCTTATTTAGAAGTACCATCTTTAATGGAAATCTGATATAGTGAATATAAATCAATGATCCAGTGAAAATAATGCAGATGACAAATGAACCACAATTGACTCTTCTAAGTTTCACAGGAGACAGAAGGCATGGAAAGGAAAATAAGGAAAAAATGCCCTAACATATTAGTGAGGATGAAAAGATTTTTGAAGGTAGTGGGAACTCTTTGGTATTGCTAGAGTGCTTTATCTAAGCTCTACATTATAGATTAGTTTATAGCCTTTTCACCAGTCCACCATGATGGTATATTTGGGTTATCCTGCAGTGACTAATCCAACAGAAAGTGCCAAGAACATAAGAACTGCCATCTGGGACTGAATGAAAGGGCTCTACTGTAGTTCTGTCTCCTGACTGAAGGTTCAGGGAATAGTAAGGATAGACAAAGGTAAATTCCCTTTAGAATGGCATTGGTGATCTCTAAAAAAAAAACCAACAGTTTGGGAACTGGAAGAAAAAGGAAATACACACTCCACTTATTCATCAAATATATGCTCAGAAGAGGGTACTTAAGTCCCTGCAATTGACTGATTACACACTTACACTAAAGGTATTAACATACCCATAATTAGCTCACAAAAATAAACCAACAGCCAGAAGATTTTGTAGAACAGGCCTACTATTAATTAGTCTCTGAACTTTTCCTCCCCCTCTGCCCTGCTCCCCTACCTCTCAGCACCCACCAGCAGTGTGTTTACCTGAAGTCTAGGAGCAGACACTTGGTCTGAGTCTCAGGAAGTAACTGCAATGAAATTTTATGGAACAGGTTAGTATAGTTTAAAACTTGCTGTTAAAAACCTATTGTTTTCTAGAGAATCCCCAAGGAGAAGAATCAAGGGACAATGTCTGTACTCTTGGCCAATTTGTGGCCCTTTACACCTCCTTCCTTTTCAATACAGGAATCTTAAAAAAGAAGAAATAGCACCACATTTCATTTCTTTATTAGAAAGATATCTCTTTGTTAGAAAAAAGAAATTATGATGTTAGGAACATAATATATCCTAAAGTAAATTACTTGGCCATTTAGAATTAGCTATCAGTTCCAGTGATCTACTGAAAGTTATTGCTGCAATAACAAGAAAAACCTCATTTTGTTTTAAATTTAGTAAATAACTGTGTTATTTCAATCACTCACCACTTGATGCCCCTATTTACCTCCTTCTTCTCATGTCTAAAGAAAAGCTACCTCCACAATCCTCCATAATGAAAGGATTTTTATGTGGAGATTTGTACTTTCTGGAGAGGGAAAGAGCTTCCTTCCTTTCTTCCATACTCTTTCAAACATTTCTGTAATCATCTAACAAGAATATGTGCACATACCATGGGCATTATATTTATAAGTGTGTGCATATACAGACTCAGAATGTGTAAATGCACATGTACATAAATGCACAGAGATTCCTGAGATACTGCTTGGGCCATGCACAGTAGCTTGTGTTGCTGTATAATGAAGCACCACTAGACAGAACAGTCACTTGTGGCAGGTAGCTAAGAAATTTCAATAAAGTAAACTCTCAGTATTATCAAAATTATACATTTGGGGCTGTTAGCATGGCCTAGAAAAAGATGAGGACAGGCTCATCTCATTAAATGAGAAGAAATAGTGGAATTAGCTTGAATCTAATTACAAGCCACACTATCTAATGTAAAAACATGACTGTTTTTTCACTCCCATTCATTTTGGCTAGTAATTAGTTTTGGCCTCTAAAATGCCACCCTTTAATCATCCAAACACAGATGTGATTTGCCGTGCAATTTAATCTTGCTTTAATGAAGAACTAATGGACGCATCGCAAATTACTTTCCCTGTTGGAGAAAAATTCTATTTCCTGCTTTTCAAAAGATCAAGAGTATCTTGTGATAATAGCCCAAGCGGCCCTGGCAGCCTCGTAGCACAGAGCAAACAAGCTCTTTTACTCAACTCCCAATTCAATGGAGAAAAAGAGGCTACAATTAGCAACAAAGCAGGGGAAACGCGGCATTACAGCCGAATCACTTTCTGCAGCTCAACCCCCAGCAACCACTGCCTTGTTAGAGCCAGGTCTAAAGTGTCAGGAGCGAACAATGTGCTGTGATAAATTACTCTCTTCAAACAGCTGCACTGCTAATTTTCAATTATACACACAAATGGCTCTCAGATTGGAAGAAAATGGAGTGCATGGGGAGAACAGTAGTAGATTTCTATGTTTGTTTGGTGGTGAGTGTGGAGGCGGGAGAGTGACGTCCTGAAAAGAAAGCTGTAGCATGTGGAGTCAGTATTTCAGCACCGGATGATGAGCCCTCCCGAATCTTACAGAACCTGGTGGCTTCCTTCTCACAGCTCTGCTAGGCTGATGGAGAAAAAGAAACAGGACCCGTTTGATCTGTTTTGACAGCAACATCTTCGACCATTGGATGCATTAGTAGCTTTGGCAGGAGGTGCAAAGCAACTGAACAGCTTGGGGACAGGTTCAGATCCCAGAAGAGCTGATGCCCTTTCTCAGCTGTCCAACAGCCAGGCAGTGGATTCCGTGTGCCTCTCTAAACAGGAGATGTGCTGAAGCATGGGAGCCCATGATTCTTGACTCTGAACATACAACATGTTTGCTGGCTGCACCAATTTCCTCTTGATGAGGGAAAAACTCATTGCCATACAGTCAGCTACTGTTGGATTCCGATGAAAAAATCCACAATTTACTTGGAAAAAGGTGATTGTGCAAATGATTAGAAGTTTTTTACTCATGATATCTCTTTTTAAACATTTGGAATGAAAAAGGCAATACAGAGGTAAAGTTAGGACTACTGGAAACAAGAGATGTGGCTCAGCTTCCATAAATTACAAAGAACTGATAAAGATTTTTTCCTTGCTTCACAAATTTCCCATTGACATCAAGAGCTATGCCTGAATTTGGCCCAATGTAATAAAATTATCCCTGTTGTTTCCTAATTCTTTGTTTTCTAATAGATAAGAAACAATTAACAGAACTCTACAAAATCAAATAGGTTGCACCAAGGTAGAGCAATCAGTTCAGTGCAAGCTTCACCAAAAAAAAGGCAAAATGTAACAGATTTTCCTTGCAATCTTTTACTTGACATTAGTTTTGATGAATGCACTGGGGGATGGGAAGGATGACAGTAGTGGTTTGTAATATTTTTACCTGCCCAAACTGAGATAACCCATCCATCTTTAAGATTTGATACTCAGAAATCACGATTTGATTGTTGCTATCACATTAGAACAACATAAACATTTCAAATCCTTTCCAAAGCTTGGGCAATCTTTACATTTTCATGTAGGTAGAGAGAGAAAAAGCAATCTAGGCTGATGGGAGTGGGGAATCTGGAATTTGAAGATGGCAGTATATTGTCTAAACCAAAGGCAAGGTTCCTGAAGTTCTGTATTTGCTGTGGAGCATCAGCCCTTTGCCAGGAATGGCTCCTGAGCACAGCTCTCACAAAGGCACAGGAGAGAGGGGCCAGCGTGTGCAGGAACAACCAAAGGTGGATTCCCAACAGCTCCAAGTCCATGCAGTTCCTTTGACTGGATTTTGGAGCAACAGCACTGTGATTTACATTCTTTAGAGTTCTAGTTCATACTGTTTTCTCTTTGCACACCTTCCTATTAACCCTATGTTCAAAGTGAGTTTTGAAATAGATTTATGGCAATTGCAGTCCACAGTATCCCTGAGACAGTCAAACATGACACGTTATTAAAATGTTTATGGAAAGGGTTGGCAAACTCATCAGATTTGTTTTATAAATAGCTATCATTTCAAATGAAATGGGCAAAATAAATCTAGTTGATTTTAATACTTTTCAGCTGAGCTTTTTTTCTACTTCTAATAAATGCTAGCATTGTATCTCCTAATTATAAAGCGCATTACCATACAAAAAGGATTATTTTTAAATTTAAAAATGCCAGTCACAATTTAAAATTACTTTTCTCAAATATGGCTCCTCAGAGAAGCTAAAGAGAGAAGGGAAAGTAAGGGGGGGTTGGAATGAGAGGGGGAGAGAGAGAGGATGCAATATTGAATTGTAACAAGACACTTTTATTTTTTTGCTGAAGTGGGATTTCACTCCCTCCAGTTTATAATCGTTACAGAAATTTAAACCTCAAACCATTTCAGTCCAAGCTTATACTAAGCTTGTTAGTGGTTTCTGATGCTGCATATGATAGTGCTACAGCATTACCATAAATCAGCAGAATTAACTATGATCTTCAGAAGCATGCCTGAAAGTGGGTGACAGAAGTCTGCAATTTGGTGCTCTGAATATTATGATAACATTCTATATTAAATGTTTATAATCTACTTAGAGCTGAGCTTCAAGTATATTTTATATTTGTGCTTTACCCAATATTAGAAATCATGGGCTATTATGGCTTTCCATGCCCATGTTGTTTGCAGTATCCAAAATTAAAGAAAATATAAAAACACAAGGTGAGCAAGTGTGTTTTCCTACCAATGCAATGTTATTAATATTAAGAAGTTAAAGTTTACCTACAGGTTTGAAAATTTAAATGCACCTTGCAATAAATATACTTCACCTTTTTCCATTCATATATAAAATAATCTACAGCACTGACCGGATTTCAGCAACTCCATCCTAATACAATTTACAAACTCTCTGCTGGTGTTGGAGATACAGACTCAATTTTCTGTCCAGTCTTCATAAAAGTAACATATCTACATTATTCATCTAAGAGTAAATAATGATGACGATTTGTAGAGACTTAAATTACAAACTCAACAGTTTTGATAGCCATTACAAAAATCAAGGTTGTCACATTACACAAAGAAATGTTCTGATCCTAAGTAAGCATGATCCAAAATCTAAGAAAAATAGCGCTGCCTGTGCTAGGCGCAGGATCCCATTTCTTCCCTCTTCCAATTGCTATCATTTCCACTAAAAAAACCCCACAACTGGATTAGCTAGTGTTTTCCTACTTACATATATAAATACAACTGACTGCAGGAGAGCAGGAGTAGGTGTGCTTTTATCAGAATTCCTGCTGAGGAATACAATGGTCCTGCTTCATAAACGGTCTTGGGAGACAATGAACTATATCTTCACTAAGACAAATCAATAGATCTTTGTGCACCCCAGCAAAAGGAGGTTCAATCTGTATCAGTCAATAATCTAACTTAATTAATTTTCAAGCAGTTCTGAGCATGGACTAGAAAACAGTGTTAGGTTTCATGTTAAAATTATGGTTAAGACCAGATTGCTTCAGATTTATACCTCCAGAAATATGAACAAATCAGGTAAATTTGCTTTTTTTTTCTGAAAGAACCACATTCATACACACATCCACAGGCTGAACTTGCTGTTCTAGTAACCAGACATGGAAAGTGACACAAAAATACTTGGCAAAATTTGTTGTGTAACAAAATGATTTCATTCTGATTTAGAAAAGTTTTATAATTAATAGACAAGAAAAGCAGAAGCTAAGAAGTCCTTTGCTGCTTGTGAAGGATCTTTAGATCCTAAATTGCCCAGCATCAGGCCAACAGCACTTAAATGCAACCTCCATCCTCACAAGGCAGGTGAGTGGACAAAGGAGACATGAGGAGTGTGAGATGTTTGGGGAGGGTCTTCAGGGCAGTAGACAGGAGTCTCAGGGATTCAGGCTTTCTGCAATGAACAAAATTCACTTAGTTCACACTGAGCTGTTCAGTATGGACAGGGCTTTTGATGATCACAGAAATGACCTTTGGTTGCTGCTGGGAAGGTACAATCTAAATATCACAATATCACAACATATATGTTAAAATGCAGAAAGAGAGGAATTAAGCATAAATAAGTCAGAAAATTGAAAAGTAGCATTCAGCATCCTTCTGAAATGAAAATGATCTGCAAAGATCACTTCATAAATTCTCACAAGGCACTAAGCACCTATTGATGGGCTGTGCAAGTGCTGGCCCAGCCCACCTCAATCCCCTTGTTCTTTCACACAGGCACACCCCACACTCATCTCAAACAGCTGGGAAATTTTGCCTAAACTTTTTCTGCTACTTATCTGTTACATTCAAGCCAAAATAAGTCTGTGTTGCTGCCTAGCCCATACATGTTCAGAATGATTTATTCTTGAAAACAGGGACAAAAATCAATGGAGCAACATCTGTGGGTGAAGTTTTCACACATCCATCATAAAGTGAAAAAGCATGAACAAGAGTGGTGTTTGTAAGCAGTGTACTTCATATTTTCTACTCAATGCACTCTTTTCTCCCAGCCCAGACTTTCTGTTTTGGCCACACAGTCCCCACCTGGCAATGCACACAGATGCCACTGCCTAAAGGCACTGCCTTTCTCCTGAACAACACTTGGCGAAATCAAGTTGGTTTTGCTGTGGTTCAGCACCATTACAATTAGCAAATGACAAGGTAGGTGCAGTTTTGCCACTTTTTAAGAACTGCACCAACAGAGAAACAACTGCACCCCATAATATGTGACAGGTAAAAGATAAGAAAATGTAACCTGTTCTTTCTTTATTTTAGTTCCCTTCTGGACTATTTTGAAACCTCTTTACATTTTTTTTAAACTCAGAATACACTGAAGTGTAGCTGAACACTCCAGCAAGTTAGTTTGCTCTAAGTTTTATTAGAGCTTTTAAGTTTCTTTAAGCTGCAGCATTTTCCAAGTGAAGGACGAAAGCAGGGATTTACCCTCACGACATCCACTGGAATATATTTTTTATGCTAGTATGAAGTCTAAGAATTAGCATTTTGTGGTGTTCCTGAAATTAGAAGCCCCATGAACTAACCATTTTATGATATTTATGCTTTGCCTCATAATGCATTCTCCACAGATGAATCAAAGGGCCAAATGCAATTGCTGTTGTGAGATAATAAAGCATGAAGTGGTGTGTTTGGAATTAAATTTACATAAGACGAAGGATGGTGGGCAGTTTGAGATGACAGTAACAATCAGGGAGCACTCCGTGGTGCTGAATTCCCAGAAACTGCTGCACAAAACACCACATCATCTGCATGAATAATTAAAGCAGTGTCTGGGGAGTCAATCAATTTAAAAGGGAAGAAGAAAACTTTTCCAATATTTTTCCTCAGTTTTATGATCTGATCTATGTCTAGGACCTCTATCAGAACTATTTTCCCAAAAGAAGACTCAAAACTTTGCATGGATTGCTGGTTTTGTGTTTGCTTATCTCTTAGAGATGTGTTTTATAGTTAGCAAAAGCTCAGTTGGATTAGCCTAGAAAGAAAACAGCACCAAGCTCCTGGGTTCAGCTGAACCTACAGTTTCATCTTCCAGCTTTCCACTCCATGATGGAAACAGTCTTGTGTCCCTGACTGTGCTCTGCTGCTCCAGAAGGTCACTGAATAAGAGGGAGCTCCTACCTTGCAGGAATTGTCATTGAATGTGTTCTAATGTGGTGCAGGGACTGCTGCCTGTCCCACTGCACAACATTTTGTGAGCCCCTGGAATGGAAAAGCACTGGCAATATATAATATCACTCACAGATATTAAGAAATTAGTATCCCCTTTACCCTCCTGCTATAGGTTCTGTTGGAACCTGGGGGAAACTGAGGCATGGAGAAAAGGAAGTGCTTCAAACTCAGCTGGAACATGTGAGGTGTTTCATTTCAAAGACTTTGCATGCTTGCAGTTTTAAGCTGAAATTGTTTTCAAGCTGTGTGAGTATTCAGGCCTTTTGAAGTCTTGGCTTCTTAGGCATAACAAATTAGGATGTTGCTTCAAAAAACAGGTGACACCACCTTCCCTGCCACCTCTGCCTGGGGTCATGTGCCACTAAGGTGGAAGGGGCAAGATTAGAATTCAAGATTTCTCAACTCTTAAATCTACTCAGCCATATAACCAACCTAAAATAGTTATTATTATCTAGTAATTATACTTTTTGGTTCTGTCCCTGATCATGCTGAAGCCAACTGGCCAGGGTGAGGATTGATGAGGGAAGAAGGAAAAAGGAGCAAATTCCAAAGAGTTTGTAAAAACAGTGTGTTCAAACCACACAGTGTTGTGGGGGTTTGAGCCTGCATGTTGCTGTCAATTATTATCCTGTAGATCCCACAGGGTGAGCACCGTGAGAGCTCTGCATGGTATATCCAAGTATTCAGCTAAAAAAGACAAGGGTTTCCTTAGGCTGATGAGATCAAAGGCGGAATTTTGCAGGTTTTTACACTGTGCCCAGGTTACACAACCTTTAAGACAATGACAAAACTTCACATCTTATTCATTAAGGTCTTGCTGAGTTCCAGAACACTCTGAAGTTGGAAAATATCTTCAAATGTATGTTTCTTAAAAAGATTAGAGAGCAGAACTCTAGTTAGCTTTTGTCTGTCTGTTTTGCTGAGGGTGTTATTCTAAGAGCATGCAGGAAATGAATGATCTACACTGAAAACCTTGACGCTTCTTTAAATGCCTTATTTTCATTTTTTAAGAAATATGACAGCAAGAATTAGTACTGGCTCTTCTATTTCAATAATGGCAGTCATGTTGAAATGACAACAAACATCATTACATTTACATGCACATTTATGTAGACAAAAATTGTCATTACTTATTTCAGTGGAACATTTTATAATTTGCCCTATAAACAAATAAAATCTGTATAAGCTGTTTTTAGCCTTCAGCAGTATGTCAACACAAGCAACTTAGAGCTAGACTTACTGACACTGGTATCTCCTTCCATTTTTAAAACGCTTAAGATTAAAAATATAGTATTTATTTTTCAGTTTTTAATACAGTGAAAATACTTTTTGATTGCTGGCTGCAAATAAAAAGCAGAAAGTTAAATGCCCTCAAATATTGTATATTAAATGAAAATGGAGGGGGAAATAAAGACATATCCATGTGCTTGTTTTGACTTTGATGTTCTGAGTAGAGAATAAAATATCATGATAAGAAAGATGAAAACTGAGAAAACAGTACACCTTCTTTTAGTCCATTTGCAATGAAAAATTATTCTGATGTTCTTCCACCATATTATCTACTTACTGTGTTCTCCCTTCTGTCTTTTATTGGTTCTCTGATCTCTGTTATAATCAAGTTAAATACTTTCTATTACCCTACAGAAGTCTCACAGTCAAGGCCATAAGTGCTGAAGCCCTCACTATACTGTAAAGCTGGAAATCATCCCAGATAAATCACAGAATCATGGTTTGGGTTGGAAGGGACTTTAAAGATCACCTCATTCCAACACCCTTTCATGGGCAGGGACCCCTTCCAGTAGCACAGGTGGCTCCAAGCCCCGTCCAACCCGGCCTTGGACAATTCCAGGGATGGGGCAGCCACAGCTTCTCTGGGCAACCTGTGCCAGGGCTGCCCACCCTCATAGTCAAGAATTTCTTCCTTGTACCTGATCTAACCCTGTCCTCTGTCAGTTTGAAATCATTTCCCCTTGTCCTATCACTACACGGCCTTATCAAAATTCCCCCTCTGACTGTCTTGTAGGCCCTCTTTATTTGTCAGAAGGATGTTAGAAAATGCAAATATTACACAGGAAAAAGTATTTCCTAGCATGGAAGGAGATAGAATGGCTTTTCTAAGAGATATTTGTTTCACTGTAGAATTGAATAATACCAGAAGATTCAGGAATTATCTGGGCAGTCTATGGAATATCAAAGCAGAGCTGAGGATCTACTGTGCAGGTCTTTTATAAAAATAGAACACCTTAGAGCAAAGTTAAAAAAGGAAGGAGACTGCACTGGAACAAACTTGCTTTTATATTTGGTTGGTCACAATTTTTCATTAAGGGATGTTTTGGATCAGCTTTCCAGTCAAGAATGTGGGGGCAGAGTTCCTAACTCGCTTTAAGATGGAATTTCAGATATTTATGGTCAGAACTAAGTGAGACATCTTGAACTTCATGCAAGAAACATATTTAGTGGTCTAAGATTCTCTAGAAGTCTTACCTAAGTTTCTATGCTAGGTATTAGTATCACATAAAAATTACCACTAGTCAGTCCAATTGTTAGGAGGGGTGGCACAGAATGGGGAAGGATGGATCTGGAATAAGGACCCTGTATTTCAGCTCTCCTGTGCCAATAGGAGCCAGACATCAGCTGATGCTAGCAAGGTGTTCAGCACCTCACTACAGAAATTCTAGGGGTTTTTATTTCTTCAGTTATTTCTTCTTTCTCTTTTACACATTTGCTAACAGTGGCAAGTGCAACAGGAAGGGATTTCATGATCAGCCTTGCACTGCATCCATCTGAATGTTACCTCTGAATTCTAATCCTTATGATTTAATACACTGTCTGAGTCATGGCACAGCAGAGCCAAACTCTGTCCCTCTTGTGCTGAGCAATGGCTCAAGGAAATCCATTGACTCCAGCAGAAGTGCTTTGTGTCTGCCTCGCCATGGCCAGCACCAGCATCTCCCCTGAGAAAAAATCTTATGGTTCTCTTTAGCATCAAGTCTGCTTTCAATATTGGTTACATTGGGTCAAATGCAGCTTTTTAGCAGAGCACTATGTACCCAGATTAGCTTCACTGAGTAAACAGTCATTCTACATTTACACCCATGCAGTTTACCTCAGAATTTTATTTTCCCATTGCTCAGGGCCTTTGGTAGTCAAGATAGCTCTGTAAAAGTCCTGACTGTGAAGGACAATATAAACTTTGCTATGTAAGTAAGCTAATAAAATAGTCACGTAATATAAAAAGGTCATGTAAGTGTGACATACATGAGTGCTGACAGAAGAAACTGAATAAACAGCTTAAGAACAGCTGGACACGGTCACCTCACATGGGCCAGGGTTACAAAGGACTATCTCTGTCATGCAACTTGGGTCAGTGCTATTGGTTCCAACAGCACAACCAGATCTTCCCTCTTTTTTGAAATTCAAATGTGAACAAAATATATTGCAAACTACAAAGTTGGAAGTAAAGCCAATACAACCATTGAAGAGTAGTTACTGCTAACTCCCAGTAGCTGCTACTATTGCTTCTTGGATTTAAAGAAAAATTTAAAATTTCACCTGTATCCACATCATAAAAATGATATTATATGGGATAGGAATTTGCATGGTCTTTTACTGTTTATTGTCTCAGAGAAAAATACAATTAATGCCATTTGTTGTTAAACAAGATATAGGAATGGAAAAAGTCTTATGTAGGATGTATCTTTGGGTATCATAATTAAAAATAACCGAATTCCTAACAGACTTTTATGAGGTAAGAAAAAGAAAGCTGCATTTTTTAAATCGAATGATTGCAGTATATCTGTTGATGGTTTAAAATACTTCGAATGATATGTGAAAAGATTCCAAATATATTTCTGTTAATGAATAGTGAAAATACCACAAGTAGAGAAATAGGTTGTTTGCTTCTCCTTATTTAGATTTTAATAACACTGCAATACATTTATTTAGTTTTAGTATTGTTTTCTTCATAAAAATCTAGCCCTTCTCCAGGGGATACAGGTGATAAGCCAGGCACACACAATAGATTTGGTATCAGGGGTTAAATTAATATGAGCAGTAATTCAGGCAGAAGCTTTATTTTCAGTCTTGGGGAAGGGAAACCTAAAACTAAAACATATTTTCATCAGGAGAAAAAAAATCATTTAAAAGCTTGTCATAAATGAAAACAATTTACTTGCGCCAGTGTCCTTAAGTGCCACAAACTCTTCTGCTTCTGTTGCTACATTCTCTAATGATATTACTGCATATAGCACATCTCATCTAATCTGTTAGTAAAATCCTAAAGTCACTTATGTCAGTCTCTAATGCAAGCCAAATGAGTCTTCCCAGTAATAAGAAGCTTCGCAGAATTAGTTTTCGTTTTGCAGAAAATTGCCATTGGGGCTGGCACTTTTATCTAAAAATTTCACTCGTGCATAAGCAAAAAACTCATATATTATTTGGTTACATTCCATCAGTATGAGAAATAACATTGTGAGAATTCTATGCATGCTAATGATATATAGAAATCCACCTGCTTTCAGATAAAATGAGTTTAATTTTCTGTTGCCCACTGCCTGGTTGGCCTTTCATAAATTACTTATGCACAGCTATTATTAAAATAGAGGGAAAGCAAATTAGAAAGTCCTCATATCTCTCCACTGGATTTAACCAAGGCAGGGCTGTGACAGCTAGAGTCAGCGTTTTTTGAAAAAATTCTGCTCTCTTGAAAAATTTTGCATCTCTATACAATTCTATGCCACTGTTGTAAACGTTCTGACCTGCCTTCTTACCAAATTAACCTAAATCCTTTCTATTTTTCAACATTAATGGAATCCTCTAGAGTCCTGCTGATATATATTAAAATATATTTATTGGTTAATTTGAATTCCAGCATTTTGTACCTCATTTCCCAGTACTTCTGTTATATCTGAACAGCTTGGAGCTTTAGCATTAAAAACTTACAAATTAAGATAAATACATCTAACAATTATCAGATCAAAACAACTTAACTTTCATTGGAATATATGATTGCAAATTTCCCTTCCTGATGAAAGAGAAAATGAGGACTGTCTGCTTGAAACAGTTAATTGGATTTGAAAGTACTGTACGTTTCAGCAATCGGTGCAGCTTTTGGTTGGTCAATGACTACTTGACCTCCTGCTTTTCCAACAGACAATTGGTTTTCATTTCTGAGGGTCTTTTAAGTCCATAGTTCATGGTGACTTTAAGTTTAATTTTCTGTTAATGATATTATTTTGCTCTTTTAAGATAAAACTTTCTTGTGATGTGCTGAGCAACAGTGGCAATCCCATTACTGCGTGAGGAAGGACACCTCAAATTGCATTCTTTTAATATTGTCTGTACTGTTATGCTATTTCTAAATGTCATTTTAACACTTTGGGGTTATATTTCGTGTGCATTTAAATGGATGGCTGCTCTGCTCCATATAAAAAATACAAATAAAAAAAAGAAGAAAAGAAAAAAGAAAAAATAAAGCCATTGTGGTCACCTGCCCAGCCAAAGCTCCTTTTTAAGTAACAGGGTCCTGATTCTAATCAGTCACTGGTTTAATACCTTCCACTGCTCTGACTAGACTGACTCAGCTTAGAAGTGGTATGGGTTAGTTTGGGCCAAGGACATGCCCTACAGGTTTCAGGCTCAATTTCTTTATTTTCAAGCCCATTAAATTTGCATCCACACCGTATAATAGTGCATTAAGCCCATCCACACAGCAGGCAATTTCCTAATGCTAACAACAACTCAGACTGGAGCTGACATCCCCAGTGCCTGGCTAAAGCCAGCCACTCAGTGCTGGTCCTGCTACGAAGTCTCTGTAGTCCTTACACTAAATCAGTTTTCCTAATGACTCAAAGCAATTATTTTGGGGGAGTTTTCCCCTAAATTTACATAAAATGCATATTTATTTGTTTTCTGTCATAGGTATTTTTTTGTTTCGCACTGCATTCTCAGGAGGGACTAGAGACACACAGTGCTGGCCAGCTCTCGGGCTGTTGTTTCACACTACAGCACTGAAAACACAACAGCTCCCTGCCACCATGAGGAGCCCTCCTGCTCTTCCTCTACCTCCATATTCCAGTTCACAGAAATAAACCAGAAGAAAACCCTCTGGTTTTTTGGTAAGGTTAGCTTCCTGAGAATTGAAGTTCCTTATCTGATTGAGAAGATGCCAGAATAAATGCCAGAGTGGAGTAATAAAAGCAGAGAGAGCACATGGCTGTCAGTTAAGAACATATGGTTTCACAATGAGGTATTTCAAATGTCCCTTCATGAACAAAAAGAGGCCATGGATAGATACCAGAATGAAAAACCACGAGTGGGGGTAAAAACAGTCACAGATCGCAAACAAATTGCAGAGCTCTGAAACTCTACTGGGTTCATGACAAAGCCAATGAGAGAAGAAAAGAATCAACTGAATAGTTTGTTTATGTATATTTGGATTCTGGCTCTAAATTTCATGTGAACACAGAGTGAGCAGGAGGTGCTCAGAGGATCTCCCTCTGGCAGGTGGCACAGAGCGTTGGTTTCTGGACCTGGCAATCTTGCCCTGTGCTGATGTGAGCCCCTGGGCCAGCACTCAAGAACTTCAGCTGAGTTTTAGGCCACTTCTGTGCATGGCCAGCAGAAGGCCTGCCTGGGGAGAACAGTTCTGCCTTCATGTGACTATTTAAGCTTTATGCACATCAGTAACTTTTGCCTCACTCAGGGTAATCATGTGAGAAAAGCCAACCAGAGTGCTTGGCACTGGGATCTCAGAGAACAACTTCTGATCACAGCCACTCATGTGTTTATCACTCCTAAGGTAATCCAGAAGTTTTTAATTCTTAGGAGTGTTTCCTCTCAGTACTGTTTTTTTTCACTGGCTCTGTTCAGTGATTCACACTCCTTCTTACGCAGATCTACAAAAGTGAACTAAGTTAAACAGACCTCATGCATGGTACATTTGGAAGGAACATGCAATGCAAATACACACAGTTTTCCTAGCAAAAAGTACCTTTTTAGCTGCCTAAAATGTTTCTAGAAGTGGTTCATGTAAAAGTATGAATCCAAACTTCATTGTATACTATACAAATTTAGAAACATCAGAATTAGTCAAGAAAAGTTGAAATCCTTTCTATTATTTTTAGAGAATACACATTTTTTACTTGTTTCTTATGGTTGGGTTATCTAATCAAGAGAACCGGTGGCTAACTGATTAAACAGCAGTTTTTAGAGTATAAAAAAATATTTTAAAACTCATTACTCAGCTTCTCCAAAATCATTAATTGTTTTAACTAGAATTATTGCTAACAGCTACAGGTACTTCAAATCTATCTCAGATATTGAGATTTTTAGACTGTACCTCCTTCATTTTCAGGCGGTACCTCTTCCAGGGTTAGACCTTTACATCCATTTCTCTTCGCTCTTCAATGACATTTTCAATTATCATAGATCCCTGTGAATCCAGGAACATTCTTTGTTGGAAAGTATAGGTTGCAAAATTTGAGGTAAAGCTATAAAAATCAGCCAATAGGGTATAATACTGACTTTGACTCCAAAAAATGCTCATTATATGGTTGTATACTTGGACAAATTGAAGTGTGATGTACTAAACATTACATGACACTGCTGCCTGCAGTATCTGACAATATCTCCCTCCTGCCAATTCCATACCTGTAAATCACTTTGACAGAACTCTTCATACACACATAATGCATGGACTTGAGACACAGTGGTACAAACCACATGGGATGAATGACTGGAACTCATGGCTATATTATGGGTACACATAGGAATTCTGGTTAGTAGCCCACTATGGTAGATGTCAGACAAACAGGGGAAAAAAGAGGTCATCCTTCCTGTCAGAAATTTGCAATCTAAATAATTTAAGTTGTAGATGTATCTATGAGCATAATGCACTCTGCTACACAAATAGCTGGTGAAAAACCCTTTTTCCTAAAACAATGACAGATGGTTTTGAACAATAATGAGCAATTACATTAAAAAAATTTAAAATTCTGTTTCCAAACCGTTCTTGAACACAACAGTTAAAATATTCACTCTGTGTAACTCATCCAGATGCAGCAGACAACACTGAGTAAAAGACTATCAAGAATTAAAGAATGTTTTGAACATAAAGTACACCAAAAACTACGACTTCTTTTTATACCCTCTCAAGTACAGAATGTCCTGTGTGCTAGTAGAGGACATCCTATACTATAAGTCTGTTGAAATGCTATAATTAAAGGTCTGTCAGAGTTTCCATTAAATCCCTGATTTTCAGGGTTTAATTAATAATAACAGTGAAAATTAATGTGAGTAGAATTAAAGCCACTGTCATAGCTCTGCTGCATATTAATTCCTGATTTTAAGTCTCTACAACATGTGGGACTGATCCGGCTTCCTCTCCTCAGTCAAAACTCCTATCAGAATGTAAAATTCCTCACTGGAGACAGTGGATATTTGCCTGAATATAGAAAATGTGTGATCAGGCTCTGAAATACCTATTGCATTCATAGAGCAAATTAAATGAACATTTCAGAAAGTCAAGAATTACTAAATTGCTTAAAGTTTTGGAATAAATGCCTTAAGTTCAGTTAAAGCCCATATACCTGAAAACCAATGAACATTCAAAATTTCTCAGTGAATTCCCTCTCATAAATTGACTCAATGTAAATTTATTCATTTATCTTTGGAATATTAATAACTATAATTATTCATCTTTTTTTTTCAAAGTAAGAATTAAGAGGTTGACTCCTTAAAGGAAGATGGAGAACATATGTAAATATTGGGGAATGGACGTTCCCTGGTACCACAAGAGCAAATCAGATGTTCTGTTACTGAAACAAAGACTCCTGGCATTTTGGATTTGGGTGCAAATAATTTAGAACACAAAACATTCCATGAGATAATTCCCTGAAAATAAGCACTGGTATCTCACCATACAACACAAGGAAATTTAATCTTTCACATAAAAGGATCAAATAAAACTACCTTGGTGTGGAAGTCTAGAGAAGGACCTGGCAGAATACTAGAGGATATTCAGTTCTCTTCAAAGTAAATAGTATTACAGATGAAAAATGTGAAAGCATGAAATTTTCTCAACACTGCTGTGAGAAACAGACCCAGAAATCCGAGACGTATGCAAAATACTGTAGTGAAGGGTGGAGACAGTACATTCAGAAATTGTTAAAAATGCTAAGAACACTTTGTTTCACATAAAAGAACCTATTATAAAATAATTTTTTTTTCCTTTTTGGTCCAGATTCCAAAATAATAGTTGGCATTATTTCATCTTACATTAAAACCTGTGTTGCAAGTCAATATCACACATTTCAGAGGTTAATAGATAAAGAGGATCAATGCTATTTGCTGTTAGGACTGCTAAGTAGGTCAAGGAAGTTTACAAGTAAGAAACTTTCATGTAATAAAGAAAAGTGGGAATTTCGGTTAATGAAATCTATGCTATTGCAGTAATGAAAAAATAAGTTGACTTCATTAAGAATTCACGTTATATATAATGGTAAACATTAAGTTGGAAGCAAATGGCAGAAAACATAATCTATTTTCAGTGAAGCTGGATACATTTGCAGCACTACAGAAAAAAGGAGGGTAGAAGGTCAGCAATCAAAAATGTTCTGTGGTGGTCTTGTATCTACACTGCCTTGATATCTAAATGTGGGGCTCCACTGTGGTTATCACCATGCAAGTCACTAAAAAACACTCCTTGATCTGCAGAACTTAAAATCTAAACAGGTAATTTGTTAGAAATGTTGGAGAAGGAAGAATTATCATTCAAAAAGATACAAATGTAAATCTAAAAACCTCAGAGGTGGAGAATAATGCTCTTTATGCTTTACTGACGTTACTCACCAGGGTCTTCATAGAGACAAATTACCAACCAAACCAGAGTGACTATGCAATTAATCTGGAGTGTTTCTTGCTCTGTTTCCAAAGTCTTTCAGAGTTTAAAGAATTGAAAAACGAAAGCAAAACTTGGCATGAGGACACAGTTTGCTGTAATCAATATCGTGATAAAGCAAGGAATTTCTCAGAAAATGGAAAAAGCCAATAACTGTGTACATCTATTGCTGCGCTATGAGCCCTTGTGTTAGATTTAAGCTAAGTACCACACCATCACATTCTCCTCTCTTGTGTTCTTGAATGCTGAAGTCACATGGCAAACATCTGGTGATCAAAGTGAAATCACGAACTGGATAATTTCTATTTGGATGTTACTTTTTGGCTCCACTTATCCCTGCAGCTGGAGCGTTTCCTTCCAGCAGCTCTATGCTGTTTTGTGAGCAAAGCTGGAAAAATGCCACAAATTTATGAAAAACTTTGAAGGGGCTTCGCGTTAACGACTTCTGCTTTCCAATCAGTACAGCTTGAATCAATAGCACTGCTGCTAAACGTAAACAGGCATAATAGGAATTTTAGAAAGCAGGACTATTTGTATGGAACATCAAAAACAGCACAAAGTCCTTTCCATAAGAGTGCAAATCACATTTAGAGTAAGACCAGAGAGAAAAGCAAGATTACTTTGTGATGATTTTCTGCAAAGTTCACTACACTCTTTGCTTGATAATGAATTTCACTCATATTGTCATGTACTTCAGGCTTCATCAACAGAGTGCTCAACTGCCAAAAAACATGATTTGAGCACATCGGAACAAAGGTGGAAAAAAACAAAAAAGAGCACACATTATTATTCGACTTCTGCAAGTAACAATTCATAAAAATATTATTTTATTAGAAATACTGCCTAACCACAAATTCCAAAAAAAGAAAAGGAAGGGAGGAAAGATGGAGGATGTTGCTGGAAGGATTAATGTGGATTCAGGTATATGAAATATTGTCTTATTATGTGATAAGATTTTTCTTCCATCAGAAATAATAAATAGGAAGAGATTGTTATATGCATCTCCACTGCAAAGTGAGAAATGCAGTTTCTAGTAAGTTGCACTTGCAGCAATCCAAATTTTTTTTTTTTAGCCTGCCATTATTTACATCTTATCTACATTAGGGATAATACAAGACAAGCAGCATCTTTTGCTGCCTCTCAAGTCATACTCCCTGCTGCTCCATGCATGCTTTCTAAGAGCTATTCACACGGACAGCAACTAGTGAGTGGGTCCAAGCAGCCCCCTCTGGCTTTTGGACATGCATAAAAGCATGGTCCAGTTGCAAATAGTTAAAGGATTTATTGGTCAGGTCAGGCTCCAGAAGCTGTAACACACGACAGGGAACATAGCCAGGCTTGGTGCCTCAAGTTCCCATGTGATACAACAATTACAGAAGTACACAGATCATGCTCCATCTGCTTACATTTAGTCTCTGTCTGCTCCTGCTCTTACAGCTGCTCTTCTCAAGCCCATGGATATGCTTTTGAGTTAGCAGGAGTCACTGGATAGGGAAGCAGAGAGCAGTTGCTTTTGTTGGAGCTTTTGTAAAAAACCTGCTGGGAATTCTTCAAGCAATCAGTTCTCTGAATTGAAACATTTCACCAGAGTTTATCCATTTTAGCAAAACTTTCAGAGAGAAAAATATTTCAAATCAAGGTCTGTGACAAAGCAAAGAAAGAGATGCATGGGCAGCACCCCAGCATGGAGGGAGTAGCCTGGAATGTCAAAGACAAAGCATTCAAGGGAACCTGAGGCAGCATTTGTAAAGCTGTAAATATAACACTGTGCTTATTAGGACACCTACATTTTCCAGACTGTTGTTAATACAGAATTTGCTTGGGTGCATGAGACTGCTGGCTGTTTACTCAGTCCTGTCCTGTACAACACTGAGCAATCCATCAGGAGTTATCTTTCCTGAGATGGGAAGTGCTGGATGAGTGCCCAGTGGAACCCTCAGCCCCAGGGAAGATGTAAATGGGAGTTTATGGTGAGCATTGAGGAGTAACGACTGGAAAGCTGCCTGAGGACTGTGAAAGTGCTCTCCCAACATCCATTTGATAATGAAGTTACTCCAATGACTTCGGTGAAATTATCCTTACTTTACACAGGACTCAGAGGAAAATGAAGCTGCCTCAAACTGTAAAAACCTACCTTGTACATCTTATCATGCAAATTAAATTAAAAACCCCTATGGAAATAGTCCAAAGAACTTTCTCTGCATGTGGCTGTAAGTCATTTAAGTCATTCAGTGAGACAGGATAATGGCCATCACTTTTCACTTGGCCAGTTCATATTGTGGCACTGGGAGGAAGACAGTCTGTCAAGTTTTTGTTTGCAGTGTCTGATTTTTCACCACACTGCTCCTGCCCTCCCTCCATTGTGTCAGGAGTGCATTGGGTGTTGGAAGGGCAACAAGAGGCTCAACCAGTGGGTGAGGAGGCTGGAGAAGGGGAATTGAATTGTAGGCAGCCTGCAGAGTCTGTCAGAAAAGCTGTGCTGGCTCCCTTTGTGGCTGATATGTATCTATGTCCCTGTGCCACATTACATGGGAAGGATTAGAAATAGGATTTCTGATATTTCAGCTGACATGACAGGAGTGATAATTTCATGCAACTATGTTGCAAGCTAAATTCAAATATTCCACCTTTTAAAGGGATTGTATATATTTTCATCTGTGCTCTTAGGCTCAGAACCTTTTTCTGGAATGACTGATACAACAATAAAATGCACTTCAAAGAGGCTAATACATAGATAATGTCCTGTCTCTCTAAAGTGTACCTTACCTATGTCCTAATGACTTAAATGACTACATGCAATGCAATAAGTGTTAAAATAACCTCCAAAATCTCTGTGTACCATAGATTGTAAAAGTTCGGAAGATTTTTGAAAATCAAAAATCTGAGTGTTTTTGTTTATTTTTGGGCGTGCTTTTCTTTTTTAACCAAAGCCAAGAAAATAAAAAAACAAACTAACATAAAAATGTCTCAAGTCTAAGTAGAAAGTATCAAGGTCACTGACTATAAATATAAATAATGCTGCTGCATGAATCTTAAACAGCTTACTGTAACTACTAATATAACTTTACAGTATTTACAAGATTAATCTTTTTAAAGTAAATTACAGGATCATAATATCAAACAAGATTATGCTATGTCCTATATAGCACTTTACTATGCACACAGCAGTAACATGACAGCAAATATGCACTTCAGAGATATCAAGTGGCTACTGCATGAAGAGGGTGACATTGCATGCCAAATACTAAGCACAGCAACAAGTCTTGGGGCCATCAGATCTCCCCATACAAAATACTTTGTTAAATCCTTCATAGCCTCATTGTGTGTCTAATGGGAAATGCAAAATTTTTCATGCCTTCATAGAAATATGCATTGAGTATTCCAGTTATAATATACAGGTGCAAGATTTTCTAACTGTTGGCTGTTGAAGCAGAAGAAATATCAGGAATATTACAATGCAGACAGGTTCCTTGTCCTTGGGACAAAATGAAGGAACTTTTGCTAGGTTGTTTGTATTTCTAGAGCTCTTGCAATGACACTTTCTGTGTTGAAATCATGCAGCTCACAGTCTGCATAGGTACATTTTAGCATAGTGCAGGTTCAGGTTCAGGTGAACCCTGTGCCTTTTTCTAGCTGAGGATCTTGTTCACTGTAAGGTCTGTCCAGCATGAGAAGCAAATATTCCAGCAGAGGTAAACAAAATCACCATAGGAATCCAGTTAGTAATTACACCAATAGACACCCTTCTGGAGCACTGAATAATGATTTTTTTTTAAATATAAAGCTTTGCTTGCTGAAAGTTCTAGGTGTAACGAGAACCAAGCACCCTTTCCCTCCCAAAAGCCTAAAACCACTTGATTTATGCCAGTATTTCAATATGGCCTTGCACAACAGAACAAACACACTGAAGAGAAGCCCAACCTGAGCCTGTGATTCCAGACCTGAGTGTACATCAGGATGCTGCTCTCAGAAGCTCCAGCTCATTATCTTGCACTGTGAGTAACTTCTCATAACTCACTCATAGACGGTGTTTGCTGTAAAGGGACATCACACATGTTCCTGTGCCCTGAAACAAAAGCCCTTGGTTCTCCAGAGGACATTCCTGTCCCTTTCTCTTTTGCAGCTGCCCAAGCAAAAGCTGTTGCCTTGACAACTCTGGGGTGTTCTCTGGCTCCACGGATGCTGGCAGGAGGAAGGCAAATTTCCTTCCACAAAATATAGAATTGCTAAGGAAAAAACAATTAAAAGTGTTCTGATTCCTTCAGTAGTGCCGAAACCAGAAAGAAAATGAACAAACTGCTACAGACACAGGATTTTATAAGCTAGAAGCAGCAGGATTCAAGCAGCGAGAATTCACAAACACAAGTAAGGAACAGAAGAAATTGCAGTTGCTTGAGATTTCAGCAAAGAGCTGGGAATGGCTGTGGCTAAGGTCAGGCTAAGGCTCTTCTCTTTGATCACCCTTCTGTAACTGGAAGCCTCTGGCTTTCCATGGCACTGCTCTTGCTTTACTATTGCACTCTTTATAAAGAAGGTGATAAAACAAAAAATGAAAATGAAATAAAAACAACATTAAAAGAAATTTTTAAAGGTTTGCAGTTTTCACTGATTTTTGCATATAAGCATTCATAATATTAAGTAGGAGGAGCATCCTTTATTTCTAATTTTCTACCACTTTTTTTTTTTTTTTCTTCAACTCTGCTTCAATAAATATATTTTTGAAGCAAAAAAGAAGACACAAGAAAACTGATGGTCAGGAAGAGATCACAGTAGCTGCACTCCACTAGAAAGGACAGCAGACAGAGGTGCTGTTTGTGTGTAACACAAAGGAATCGTGGTGCCTTGAAGCTCTGTTTTTCTGTGTCCTGTAACCGAGCTGAGGGCAACTCAGCTGTGGAATACTCAGATGTGTGACCATTCTGTCACGTCTCATTGCATCCATGAGGAACATCACATCCACTGAAAACCTCAGCTCATCTGTAGAAGGACAGATATGCTGTTGTAATCTTTAAATTCTTCCTTACCTTAAGCACATATAGGTACAAAAGCGTTTGGCTTTTCTCATTTATCAAACCTTTCCCTGCTTCAAGGGTTAGCCAAAGCACAAGGTGTGTACTGCTAGCAGATATCTAATGATAACAGGTTATGTGCAACCTTTACCAGAAAGAAATTATTATGGAAAGCATCCATTAGTAATTAGAGCTGGATTTTCAGAGCCAGTTGAAGATAAAAGCTTCAGGAGAAGCTACTCACAACTTCATGATGCCAATAAAATCTGTAATAAAAAGCAATGCACTCTCTATTCCAAAAGCTTGCAGCATATCAATAGACATATCTGACAAAAGCACCTAACACCACTGAAGCTCTAACATGCATTATTGTATTTTATTCAAGGAGAGCATAGACAAAAGTTACTGGAGCAACCTTCCTGCTGGCAGTTAAATTTAACATGCAACCTGGTAAGACCAGGCTTCATGATACACCAACCTGCTAGTCAAACTAACAGCACTTCTATTTTAAGCTAAATAGAAGGGGATTAGGGTAAGAAAATTCCCTCTATTGACCACTGACATTGTTTATTACATAAAAGGTAATTTCTTGGAGAAGATTCCGTCTCTTTTTGCTGCAGAAAATGTCTTGGTTTGCTGTTAACCCTTCTCCCATTACAGTGCAGCCACATTCGTGCCACTGCTCACAGAAGCATAGAGAGCCTTCTGCATGATTGAGGGCAAGAACTTTGTAATGCACTACCTTTATCTGTCATATTTTGGTCTACAGCAGTAAATTTTGTATGCCTCTACTGACTACTCCCTGGAAATATGGTAAAGATGTGGCCTTTTATACCAAGATAAGGTACACAGAAATGATATCCAGAGAAAATATGGTAATAGAAAAGAACAGGCTCAAACAACAATGAACAGCTCACAGTCAAATCCAAAAGCATTAGAAGATTTCAGGCTGTGTTGGTAGAGTACAAATCCATCTTGGATCAAATTATTCACCCATTTACTGTGGTCCCTCGCTTGGCCTAGCAATTAGTTCAACTGTGGAATGCTACTTACGAGTACATTCACAATCCCTGCATATTCTCTACAGCACAAATGGACTTGGGGAAGGAAGAACTGGATGCAAGCTATCCATTGTAAACAAAACAGCCATTACTCCCCCCTGGAAATAAAACACAAATAAAAATTTTGTAATTTCCTGCTTGATATTCTAGGCAATATGAGGGAATTTACTTAATCTCTTCATGCTTCTGTTTTGTCATCTCTAAAACAAGGATCACACTCCTGCTTTCACAGGACTCACTGCTGTTTTTTGGCTCTGACAGGGTTGTGAATTTTTTCTGACCTATATAACATACATGTGGAGCTTGGTAATTCTGTGCATTCCTGTAAGACAATGCTCTCTTGTTAGGCCATGGAAAAAGCTCACCTTTCAAGCAAAAAGTTTTCTTAGCAAAATTCATTCAGCAAAACAACATCAACAAATAAAGAAAACCCAAATCTGATATTTACCATGTTTTGAGGGACTCACCTGCACAGAGAGAAGGTAGAAATTAATGTCAGGTGGATGGGCTTATCTGAAGAAAGAGATTTTTCCAATCTGTTTAAGAAATAAAGAAAAAAGCTATTTTTAGAATTAAAATTTGAAATGCCTGTAGGAGAAATTATGAAAAGCAAAAGTATAGTTTTCAGTCTTTTTTCATACCCCTTCTGATTCATCATTGCATGTCACAATTTTTACAACAATTTACAGTAAAATATTGAAATTGATTTAATCCCTTAGGGATGTAAGCTACTTTGTACATGCGTAAATAAACTGCTTTATGCTTAGCAGTAAGTCTCACTTTCTTCCCCAAAACTGTTTAAAGTAATTTTGGATATAATTAGCAACCCCTGAGAACACAATTAGTCTATGACTGGCAATTTTGCAGTAACGATTCCACTCCTGTCAAATGGGTTTTAAACTGAAAGGTCATCTTGGATAATAATTTCTATGCTTTTACCTCTATTTACCCTCAAAGTTAAAACTTGAGTTAACTCTTGGTGTCTTAAGGGAAATGAACATGTTTTCTTGGAGTGTTTTTGAAATTATAACCTTGACCAACACGAAAAGCTTTCAGAGGCAAAACTGCAGGTTTTTTTTCCTCTGAGTAATTCCTTGGCTTTACTCACAAATTCCTCAGAAAGCTGTTACTCATAGCATCAAACAAAAGGGTGATTTTTAACAAGTTTTGTGCTCGAGTCTGTAGGAATTGCTCACCTAATGCACAGTGGTGCATTTTCCTTTGCATTTGTCTGCTTTCCCTCAGTGTAATCAGGCCCTTAGTTACCCTTCAGCCACTAGTGCCAATGATAACAACAATATATTTTTATTTTTCGACCACTCAAATCTAAAGGCAAGTTAGCTCTGCACATGTGTGCATGCACACACAAATGTAAGTAATATGTGAACATTTCCAAAGGACAACAAGTCCTTTTGGAATAGTAATGAATAGAGAAATCATCTTGTGCCCTGCATGAGATAGGTGCATTTCAAAATTTTCCTGTATAGCTTCCATGAAAATTGGCCCCTAAGCAAGGGTGTGAGTCATTGATGAATACAGCTCTGAGGCTTCACGCTGTGCAGCAAGAGCTGTAAAAGGCATTAGAGGAACAGAGGGGAGGAGGAGGAGAGAGAGAGGGTTAGGAGGTTATTAAATAAAACCTGGTAATGGTTTTACATGAACGTTTTCTGAGCAGTGTTTGGAGAAGGCACACCCCGCCCCGCCGGGCAGCGCCTTGGAGGGGCTGCTCTGCCCCTCCACAAATCACTCCTGCCTTTCCAAAGGCATTGCTCTCACAGCTGCCCTCCCAGTGCTTGCTGAAACTCGGCACCTACAAGTAAAATAAATTACCCTATGGCACAGTGTCTTGTAGTAACTTTTCAAATTAATATTGCAGCAAAATGATGGCGTTTTGTCCTCTGCACCCATTTCCAGCACAAAAGCCACTGCACCAGAAAAATTGCAGCCTTTGCCAGCACAACTATGCAAAAAGTGTAGAACAGGATAAAGAGAAGAAATTTAAGCTTCCTCACACTTCAAAAGTATTTGATTTTGGCTCATATTCGTTGTTTCACCCCACCCCCCCCACCCCGAGACCAATCTATTAAATTAATTTATATCTTTCACTGGTTAGCAATAGAGTAAACATAACTCATAACACATCAGACCTGAATTATGAGCAATTCTCCTTTTTATGCAATAGTGCTTCTCCTACCCAAGTTAGGAGGTCCAGGTTTCAATAAAGACATTGGGCTTTTAGTCAACACTTCAGTCATTGTCATGCCAGACCCTCCATCCTTCAGACTTCCTGCGTGTCCTGATCTCACACTCACTTGTGTGGTCCCCCTCAATCTCTCCTCCTATTTTTGCTTCTTCCATTGTGCCAGCAGCCTTAGTGCATTCATCTGAAAGAGAAGATACAGTGTGGGCAATTGCATCCCATTATCAAACACCCTGCCACTTGCAGGTTCACATGGGAAATTGATTATCAACAATGATGAACTGACACCAACTGGCTACACTGAGTTCGTTATAAATAATCCAATAATCCATTAAATGAGTCTTGTTTCAGAGGATGGCTTAGATGTACAGTCAGAAAAAAATGTATTCCCATATTTTATATAGCAGAAGTGTCGTGTATTAGAAAGAAATACATAACTGAAATCTTTATTTTCACACAGATAACTGTTTAAGGAGATTTGGCATAAACAAACAAAAATGATGGTTTTTAACAGGTACAAGAGGAGGTTTACGTCTTTTGAACAAATGAGCACAGGAGTCAACATAAGTGAAAATTCAACCCAAAAGGAATGTCAACAGAAAACCCGTTTGTCATTTTACAAGTACTCCTGTTCCTCTCATAGCATTAAAAATAAGGGATATAATTTTAAAAATAAAACAAAACAACATTGTGTATATATATATATGTGTGTATGTATGTATATGTATATATGTATGTATGTATGTATGTTTGTATATATATGCATATATAAACATATATGAGAACAGGAATTTTATATTCCCTTTTAACTCACGAGTCAATAACTAACTGGTGTTATTTTAATAACAAACGGCTGTGAATCCACAGGCACGCAGCGCCATCTGGTGGGCTAGCACATCTGGCCAACAGTTCCGCATTTACTGAACGCACTTCCACAGGCAGGAGAAGGGAGAAACCGTATGAACAAAAGCGTTAGGCAAGAGAAAGTGAGAAGGGTGGAATTTCCATGAAAATTGTGAAGTAGTACTCTTTACTCATACAACTTTGTACTTTTCAGACACTGTGTATAAATCTGGACTCAAAAAGATGTGAACAGTACACATATAATGACAAAAATTAAAAATTTTGGTATGTAATTTAGCTAACTGCATCGATTTATTTAATTTGATTTCTTTCATGTATGCATTAAGGCACATGTTTATAAATTACCATTTTTTTCACTGGAAGCCTTGCTTAGTGAACAGGACTAATTGCTCACCTCAGGACAGTTTTGCAATAATTTACTTTCTTCTTCTCTGGCACTATATGGTCTCACGTTCTTTCACACACGAGCTCAGCTTGGACAATACAAGATTATCGGGTATTCATCACTGCAAAGTCACAATGAATTACAGGCGTCAGTCCAAACTCCCTGCAATACAAATTGCATTTTTTCGTCATATATAATGAATAAAAGGAGCTTCTCATTTTGGGTAAGAAAGGAAGGGGCCCCTAATATGTACACAGGGATATGCCATTGTAGCTTCTGCTGTCTCTCTAGTAGCTTGTAGTGTCTTTGGAATTCCACCTTTCCATTGGGCCAGGTCACCTCACTGCACACTGCACAGCCCTTGAGGGGGTCAAAAGGCTCAGTCCTCTGCAGGCCATGCACTCACCTGAACTGTCCAAGCAGCTGAGGCTCAGCTGAGGCTCCCTCCTTGTCATCACACCCCTGCATCACCTCTGCACTGATCCCTTCGTGCTAATCCCCATTTTTGACACAGTGCTGCGAGCTGCTGGTCCTAAGATTTTGGTTTGAAATGAAAATGGCTAAATATGCCCAGCTTCTAGAAGTCTCCTCCATGTATGCTAGAATCAGGAATAAATATATGTCTGAATTTTCTGCCTGTAGAAGTTCCCTTCTTCTTAAAGGCTGTGTATCTCAGCTATCTTTTTGCATTGTCTGCATCTTTCTCTTGCCCACATTGTTAATGAAGGTTCAATCACCCCACGTTCCTCTGGCAGACCCTAACTGTGCTCAGCACATCATTCTCACAATCAGACACATCATCACTGAGCTGCAGACTGGGAAAATGTACAGCAAGATCAAAACACAGGACACTGGCCAACTTCATACATCCCAGAGGGCAAGCAGGAAAGTGGCAGGAGGCTGCTTGCTGCCAGTTTTGCATCTCAAGATACGACATTTTCCTTGATTCTTCAGAAATATTTTTCAGTGCTTCTTACAAGCATCCACAGCCAATCATGCTGAAGCAAACAGGAAGCAAAAAAGATCTTCCTCATGACATCCACATTTTTTTTCATAGGTAGCTTGAGGCCTGAATTCTGTAGCATTCCTTTTTTTTTAAGAAACTGTTGCCCCCATACATTGTTGTTCCTTTTCCTTTCAATACTTTAAGAACAATGCAGGACCGTTCTCAGGACACCATCAGTGAAATGATTAGCAATAATCTGCACAACACTTCAAATTATGCTTTTGGTGTGATCTCATCAGGCTTACACTACCCTTCAGCAAACTTTTCTTCTCTAAAAAAATCCCATAATACACTTATAGATATGTAGCAAGACCAAAGTCTTCTCTGGTCTGTGTTGGTAATCTGCCATGGGCCCATGTTTGTAAGAAATCTCACTGCAAACTCCTTGCTTCTCCAAACCACCTCCCAAACATTAGTCAGTGCTTATTGCAGTTAGGCTCAGGCTCCTTTGAATCATGCTTTGATTAATTCCTTTAACGTCTTCTCAGATGCTTTAGCCAGATGACTGTCACCAATGGAAGGTTTCTGCATCAAGGCTATCTTTCCTTTTTTATGGGACTTTTTACAAGAGCATGTAATGACAGGACAAGGAGGAATGGATCCAAACTAAAAGAGAGTGGGTTTAGATTAGATTTTAGGAGGAAGTTCTTTCCTGTGAGGGCGATGAGACACTGTTGTCCAGAGTAGCTGTGGATGCCCCATGCCCAGAAGTGTCCAAGGCCAGGCTGGATGGAGCTCTGGGCAGCCTGGGCTAGTGGAAGTGTCCCTGCCACGGCAAGGACTGGAACCAGAGGATCTTTAATGTCCCTTCCAACCCAAACCATTCCACGACTCAATGATTCCCGACACAAGTGTTGTGTCTGCCTCAGTCTGTGAACGGTAAAACTCAGTGGCACACAGTAATTTGCAACGCAGAAGTACAGACGGTTTCAAAAGGCAACAGACAAGTCCACAAGGACGCTGCATTAGTGTTTATGGCCACCTGAACGCTGCATGTTTCAGGAAACTCAACTGTGGAAATAATGCCAAAGGCCTGTCAGAAACAGGGCATGTACAGTGTCCCCTCACAGACACTGGCAGCCGGTGTCCCCTCTCAGACACACACCTGGCAGCCGGTGTCCCCAGCGCAGGTGCTGTCAGCCCCAGCCCTATCTGGTGTCCCCAGCGATATCTGGTGTCCCCAGCGCCGGATGAGGCGCCGCTCTGCCGCCCGCAGCCCCGGTGCAGGTGGCTCTGGCGGAGGAGCCAGAGGACTCTGAGGGGCTGCCCGTGGCTCTGGGGCTGACACCTCGCTCTGCAGCACGGCCACGAGCGGCCGAGCCCCGTGCCGGGCCCTGCCCCGTGCCCGGCCCGCTGGAAGCCGCGCCCCTCCGCCCGAGGCCCGCCCGGCCCGAGCCGCCGTTGCCGCCGTTGCCAAGCGTCCGGAGCCGCCTCAGCCCCGGCCGTGCCGCTGCCTCGGCCCGTGTGGGCTCCTCCACAGCCATGGAGAGCCTGGGCAGCGCTAACGCCGCCATGGTGCTGGCCGAGCTGCAATGGGAGCCTGGCTACGCCGTGCCCGTGGCCAACGCCGAGAACAAGGCGCTGGAGGACGAAGTGAGCGCGGGGCCGCGGCCGGCAGGGAGAGGAGCCCACCCGTCCCCGGGGCCGGGATGGGGGGATGGATGGATGGAGGGATGGATGGAGGGATGGATGGAGGGATCGAAGGAGACCTCGCGGGCTCCGCGGAGCTGCCTGGGCAATCCGGAGGGCGATCCCCTCCGAGTGTGGGAGCCGCGCTCCCGCATCCCCCGAGCCCCGCGGGAGGAGCAGCGCGAGTTGTCTGTTCCCTTAGCAAAGCTCCGCGTTTTCTCCTGAAATCCCTCATTTCACTGCTTTGGAGGGACGCAGCAGCTACTTCTCACGTTAATTTTTCATTAGTAATTGCAATGGCTGTTTCTAGGTAGTTGCAGGTAATGAACGCTCAACTGCAAACAGTAACTTGACGATTCTGACTCTTAAACAGCTGCAGAAATTACAGAAGGAGAAAGAGAACCTGCAGAATGAGGTGTCCAACTTCCAGGAGCGCATAGAAGCAATGACGTCTCATCTGAAAAACGTGAGACAAGAGATTAACTTCTCTCAGGTAAATCACCACCTCTAGCAGATCTGTTTTGTCAGACAGACCTGTAACCAGAGGAACTCTCTGTGGCTGGTGTCTCTATGTATTTTGCCAGCTTTGTTAAGCCTTTATTCCAGGGTTGCCACAGGAAACAAAAGTTCAACTATGTACCTCAGTGATATTATTTGATGGTCATTAAGACCATATAGGAAAAAAAGGAAAAAAAGGAAAAAAAAAAGGAAAAAAAGCCAGGAAGGGAGCATCCTGGGATGCTTCCTGAATAGGGACTATTTTAGGTATTAATAAAAAAAATTGATCAAGGAAAATGTCAGTGTAAGGGCAGAAAAAATTAATAATCTTTACAATGGTGAAGAATTAGTTGTGGAAAGCTGGTGAAGACTTAATTCACAGACATGAAAAGTGAAGTCATGGTCAAGATATAAGTCTTTACTTGCACTCTGAATTAAGTGACCAAAAGTGCTAGTTTAGATTTCTAAAGAGTCATGAGACAAATATTTACACCTTTCAAATAAAACATCCTGGGTGAAAAAGTCTTAAGAAACTTCCTTGAAGCTGAACAGCTTCTTAATTTTTTTAGTCGGATTCAAGCATTAATTTGAATTAAAGGACGGAAAGGTTAGGCAATATCCAGACACTGTTGGAGGCCACCGGGGGAGATCTGTCTCAGCACAGAACAATAAAAATGTGGTTTTTATGCTGTGCCTCTTGGATCTGATACAAAGTCACTGGTGATCAAGAGACTAAGATTTTGATGTTGAAAGGTTAGGATTCTGAATCTTGGCTGAAAAATCTTAGAATTAAGTTTTTAGGGCTACAAAAGGTTGATCTGTGAATACTTGATACAATGCTTACATATTTATATATAAGAATATGTATATTTGAGATACTAAAATCAAACCAATAAATTTTCTCTGAAAATTCCTTCGTTTGCATGGTGAAACCACAGCATCTCTGACTTCAATTGCATGTAGAAGAAAAGTTTGTTGATGTATGCCTTTTGTTTATTGTAAAATACTGAACTTTATTATTCTGCAGTCTCTTTACAGAGCCAAAGAGAATGAAATTGAAACTGAACATCACTTTAAAGCCCTTGCTGAGAGAGAATATGGACGTCTCAAAAACGACATTAAACGACTGAAAGATGAGATAGCTTCCTTGAGACAAAAGAAAAACACTCAAGAAGTAAGGTTTGACATTTTTGGAAGGGAACACCTATACTGCAAAATTTTATGGCTTGTCCTCACTTGCACATACAGCTACAGTTATGTAAGTTAATAATAGGTAATTATAATTAAAGTTTATAAACTGTAGTAGACAATCTGGATGGGCTTTTTCCTGTGTAAGCAAGTAGAGTGACACTGAGGACATTACTGCATAGACTGGTCAAGACTTAGCAAATATTAATTAGATATTGAAAGAATTCTGTTCTTAATGCCAGATACACAGATACACATCCATATCGTTGTATTTCCAGTTCTCACAGGTATTTTCTTAATGGCTTAAAAATCAAATGGTTGGTGACAAATCTTCTCTACATAAAGTAAACTTGAGTTGTGATTTCAAGATCAAAGATTTGGTTTAAATTACATAGTAATCTAATGCTGCTCAGTTGCAGGTTATCTTCTGGGTTTGGAACTGTCTTTCTTTTTCTATTTGTTACTTAATTACATTTTGAAAATTTTCCTCTTTTTCTTCCTAAGTCTGTAATCTCCAGTCTCTCAGAATGGGTAGCAGGATGAAGATACTGACACAGTTCAGCTGGACCTAGATTCTCTGATTTTTGTGTCAGGAAGTCTCTTCACAGTCATGTGAAGAGGTCACATTTGAAAATTGATATGTAGGATAAGGGTCTAACAAGTGGGCCTTAATAAGTGAGGGAGAAACTTCACCTTTGGATGCCTCAAATCAGTTTATTTTATGAAACAAATACTCTGAAGATGGTTATATCTTGCCAGAGGCTGAATTTTCTTAAAATTACTTGCATTTTAAATTTGTGGCAACCTACTGTCTTGGATTTTCTTTAAGACCAGGATGCCCAATAGCATTCCTCAAGTATAACACACAATTAATAAAAAATTAATTCTGTGGACAAGAATTGGGTAGATTTGTTACAGTGGCTTGAACTGATTGCTTCAGTTACCATTCAAAGGATATGAGACATTTGATATTGAAACTTTAATTTTCTCTTCTTTTATTAGAATACTATAAATAAAACCACTAAGAAGCTGGAAAACTTAAAACAACAGATGAACTGGGACGAGGAACTTCTGGAGAGCTGGCTAAAGGAAATCAATCGTACTGATACTGATGCTATTGCAATCCAGAAGTATGCACTGCAAGATGAAGGGAAACTAGGAGTAAGTAGAAATGACAGCAGTTTTCAGAAACCAAAGGAAGAACCATTGTTTCACTTGAAAACTTTCTTGTGTTATCAAGTCAGATAAAATGAAGACAAGATTTTGTATGACACTGGTTTCCATTTAGCAGAACAGTGCAATTCCATATGAGGCTCATTTTGAAGTTGAGAGAACATGTAATAATAATGAGAGATATAATTGAAGACATTAACTTGCTTATTCATCCGGGTAAGATTTAAGTTTAAATTTTTTGAGAGGATGCACAAATAGATAATAAAGTCTAAAAAACTGCTGCTGAGTTAAGAGGAGTTTGTTTAAAAATTCACACCAAGTGTGGCAAATAGTACAAAATTTCCCTTTAGCACTTATTAATATTGCTGAGAACAAGCTGCAGCTTCTTCAGTAAAGCTACCTGGAATAATGGAAAACATAAGCATATGTATAAAGAGGAATTCCAGTCAAAAGTTCAGAGTTTATAAAGGTGAGTTCCCAAGTGTATTATTAATGTGGACATTAGTAATCCTGGTTCTTATTCTTTTTAGTCTTTAAATAGAGTGAGGAGAAATTTGATTTTTACTCATTAAATACTTAACCCAAAAACTGATTTACAAAAACACTTTCACTGTTGTATGCCAAGGACACCACACCCAGTTACATAATTACACACAGTGGAGGATTGCTTTGGCCTTGCTGCAGTTTGGTTCTTATGGCCACTTGTATTGACTGAAAATTTGGGAGGCTACACTGTCAATTTTTCGTTTTCTAAAACACAATAAAAATTGATGCCTCAGTAATTTAACCCCTGATTGTAGCAAGGCTTTAAAAAAGTATAGAATGGGATCTATTTATTTTCAAATACTTAATTTTAAAATATTTTCATATCCTTTCATTTTAGACATTAACCCTTCAAATAGAAAAGTTGACCATGGAAGCAAACCAGAAGCGCAGAGCTCTGGATAATGAGCTTACAGAAACCATGACAGCTCAGGTTTGTGCTTAAAGTTCTCAAAGCTCCCATGTTTATATGTGACATTTTTAACTTCAGAAATCATGGAGTTGCTTTCTTTTAAACAGATGGAGCTTGACAGAGCAGCTGAAGATTTTCGGAGGGTTCATCAAGAAAGGCAAGAAGTCATCAGGCAGTGGGAGAATGCAATTCATCAGATGCAAAAAAGGGATCAGGAGATTGATCAATGTGCTTTGGTAAAACTGATGTACCTGATCCACATCCAGAGTTTGGGTTTGATGTGGGGCTTTTTTTTGTTTTTAAACATCAAAGCTACAGTATGATTTTCTGGGTAGCTAATGTTTTACTTAACTTTTCAAAATGCATAATTTTCACTGAGTAGCTATAAATCTGTCAGGTAAAGTAAGCATCAATAATGCTGTTAATTTTATTGTTTAATTTCATCTGTTTCAAGCCTACCTGAAGTTTTGCTTAGCTTTTTTTCCCCAATTCAATCAATCAAAAATTATTTTATTTTCATAAGCATTTACAATGTCTTTTTTTTTTTTTAATTATTGGAATATTTTTTAAAGGTTCCAGTCCAAAACCACTGTAGTTTTTGGTATGATGTATGGTGTAATCCATGGATTAAAGTAATTTTAGGAATGATAACTGGACTGTCTCAGGGAAAATAGTAATCATAATAGGAATTGATCTTCTGGATCTACCCTTTATTAAACCAACACATCTTAACTAATGCAAGCAAATCTAAAAAGTTTTTATCCTGCTAGCTAATTGCAGAGATAAAACAGGAGATCCGAAACAAAGAAATTTTGCTGAGAGAGAAGACTGCCTTTTTGGTCAATGAAACTGTTAATAATATGGAATATGAAAAGAAAATCTTTTCTGCTGAGCGGGAAGCAAACAATCTCCGAAAGGAGTTCCAGGCTCAGGACACTCGCAGGACTCAGCTGCAGGATGAGGTAAGGGTGGCCAAACAGGAAAAAAGCCAGACTGAAACTGTAACTGAGGGCCAGATGGAGGAAATACAGCAATAGCATTTCCTTTTCGCTGGTTTTATCCTAGGCTCTTAATAATTCAACAAAATATTGCTTTTCTCAGCCAGCTCCTGTTTATTGCAATCTGAACCCTCAATTAATCCTGCCATTGAAAGAGGTGAAAAGACTGGAATGTATTCTCTGTTGTGTTGGTGTAAAATGGATGAATTTTCTCTTAAATGGTCTAGCACTGTTAGATGCCTCAGGAAAGAAAGATGAAAGAAATCTCTTCCAGATTCCAGACAATTTCCATCTCTTGCTCTCAGAAGTGTGTGTTGATGGCCTGGTAGGTTACAATTCCTGGGGAGAACACCCAGTGCTTTCACATGGCTTTCTAATCAAGAGGCAGTGGGACAGAGCTGCCCTGAGAATAAGCCATTCTTGATGCTGGCCATACTGAATCTGCACGTAGATCTGGGATTTAGCTGCATTGCTTAATTACTTAAATGCCTGTAGAAGTATTTCTAAGAAGTAATTCAAGTTTCGTGGCTCTGCTGAGAAGGGATGGACTTGTATTATCTCAGTAAGTTTTTCCTTAACAAGAAAATGGCAACACTGGGGTTCTCAGCAAGCTTAGTGAATTTTGAAAAACACTGCATCTGCTTTGCCTTAACTTTGGCTAGCTTTCCTATAGCAGGTGGTTCATAGACTGATCTCCTAATTAAACTGCAGGTAGCTCAAACAAGGTGTAGGCTATTACATTACCCTGTAATTCATGCAAGCTTGAGGGTTTAGAGAATTGGTCGGTTTTCCTCTCAAGCTGTGAGATTCTTGCTTGAAGTTTTTCACAATTAATACTCCATGATGGCATAATAGAACAGACTTCCCTTATTAGAACATCTGTGGGATGCATGTGAGAGACAAGGAAAGAAGGAGACACTTCAACCAACAACTTGTGACCTCTAAGAAACCTGCTGTACATACATTTGATCAGTTTTCTTCACCTGTGGAAGTGAAAACAATTAAACTTATGCTGTTAAGTGATACTGTGAAGATGAAAGAGCTATTGATTATAAACTATTCTTATCCTATTTAATGAGTGTATGCTGTCAAGTGTTTTTTACCCAATTAAATATCTGTGTATTTTTGTCACAGCAATATCTTAATCAAAATAATTTTATGTATCCAGCAAAGTTTGACATATAATTGTTTATTAGGTATATAAGGTTATCCATGTCCACAAAGAACCTTCAGCAAAGTCAGCTGTGCACTATAAAACCGTGGTTACACTCATACAGATGCTGTTGGACAAGAAATGCAGCTCATAGCATCTCCATAATTCATTCTATTTTCTTAATTATTATTATTTTTTCCCAGTACTCCTACTATGTAATTAATCTATTGAATTTACTACCTGGGCCAATTTACAGTGCCTCAGAATTTGCAGCGCTCCTCATTTGGAGAGCACTGTTTAAAGTACTCTATTTCCAAAAAATAGGAAAACAAATTTTTAAATATCTTAACTTGTAAAAGTAAATAAGAGCTCAACTGTTCAATTTTATAATTTATTAGCTGCAGGCTTTGAAATCCATTGTGAACAGAACTGCTTCTGATCTAGAGTCTTTGAGAACACAAATCACCAATCTGAAGAAAGACATTCAGGGAAAACAAGCCAGGTAAGAAACAGACCTTTAAAGATAACATTTGTAAGGATTAGTAATGCAGCCAAATCCTTGAGATAGAAAATAACCTTAAATAGTGTTGATGACTGAAACCTCCACATTTCTGGTTGTTTCATGTCCTGCATAGATCTGGCACTGGGTAATTTAGGCAAAATATTCCCGGTAATCCTTGTTTTTAAAGGGTTGGGAAAAAAAAAATCAGGGTTGTGCTTATCATGGGTTGAAGTTTAGACTGAGGCAACTGCTCAGTCAGATCTGCTGCTTCCTTTTGGCAGCATTGTCTAGGCAGCCCACATTTAACTTCTGTCATTTTGTTTAGATTGAAACTTCTTAATGAAAAAACTGCAAGTCTTTCTGATAAACTGAAGCTTGTGACTGAAGAGTCACTCAGTGCAGACGAGAAAGCTTTGAGGTTGGAAGAAATATTGAAAGAAGAAGAAAAAAGTGTTGAGGTAAAATGTTTTCCTTGGTTTCTAGAAATGAGGAGTCGTGTGTATTTGCAAGCTTTATATTTTAAAATGGTCTCTTTAATTTTAAATTTTTTTATCAAAATGAAATGAAAGTATTGATATGACATGTAGCTATTTCATCAAATACTGAAATAAATGTGCATGTAGAGAAAACTCTGGAGGAAAATAAGTGATCCTAGTAATTCCAGCTGTATTTGTTCAGGATACTGATACCCATCAATAAGGTTTTTAAAGACTGACAATCTTGTCAGGATGACATTTCAATATCACTGCCACCAAAAGCTTCTTGGCTCTAGTAAAACACCACCAAAAATGTATAAACTTGCAAAGAGCTGTGATTTTGGCAAACAGTTTAAAAAATATTTAGAAATCTTTTAATCAAATTTGGCTGGCCTGGTCTGGTCTTCATTATTTTAATTCTACTACATTATACTCTGACACATCTAACTTGTGGACTGTTAAATAATTACTGGCTCACTTTAGATTCATTTTCTTGAATAAGGATTTTGATCTGGGAAGTGGCATGTACAAGCTGTAATAAGGGGACTAATTTTTTTAAGATGCCTAATTATACTTTGATAAAATTAAAAACCTACTACTTAGGTTGCAAATTAAGTATAGGAAAAAAAATTCATCATCTACTTAGCTGTAAAGAGCTTTTGAATAAATGCAGTGTTGTAATGCAACCTTCTGAACTTTCCTGCATTTCAGGAAATGCTTATACCGTTTTGTCATTTTGCTACTAATTCTCTTAAAGTAGTTTCACTGCTTAGCTTCTGACTGAACATGACAGAAATATTCTTTTACATTTTGCTGGACAACTGAGCATTGGATATGTTGAAGCTTTCATTGCTCCAGAGTGACCAGGTTAAATTAATGTGACAGCAGGTGTCCCACACAACTGACAACAAAGCTGTACCTCTGCATGTTCTTTCATACTGCTCTATGCTCTTTTTTTTCTTCCCTAGTTAGTGTTTCCTAGAGCATGCATGTGAAATAATGCTTTGTAGTAGACTGAATGTCATTTTTCTAACTTTTTAACTCCACAGGCATTAATCACACATTTTAAATACACTTTCAGAAACTGGAGACAGGATATCTTTCCTTTATAGAGAATTTCTTAAATTATAGGCCTTACTGTTTTGGCTTTTCAGATAATTTGAAAACAAGTAATGGTGTAGCATTTCATTAAAATGAAAACCTTCTTTGCTTCCCCTTAAGACAGTTTCCAGGGTGGCAAAAGCCTTAGCAGGGTTTCTTTCCCTGTGTCTGTGGCAGATAACCTAAGATGACATTGAGCTTGGCAGCTCCACAGCTGCAGGGAAATATTTCAGCTAGGATGAACTGTTCTTGAACAATGTAATGTATTAGTCAGAAGCCTCCCTTCCATCACCATTAGACACACAGGCTATTTGCTGCATCTGTTAATTTACTGTGAAGAGATATTTACAGGAACAATGTGGATGAAATGTCACTGTTTTGCTCTCTAGTTCTGCAGTACTTCTCCCTCTTCAATTTGTGGAAAAACACTGTTGCACAGTGAGGATTTTTTAATATCTTATAGCTGTTAACAACCTCAAAGGGAGAGCAACGATTTCTGTTAAATCAATTAATTTAGATATGCAGTAAAGACCAGGAGGTGAAGGTCAAATCATGAGCCAGTGTCAGTGGATGAATTTATAATTGTCATTACCTTCAGAAGTACAGCTCAGCGTTTGGCACATACTTAAAAACCAGTTTGCTTCCAGAAGAAAGTTCCTGTGTTCAAGCATGATCCAAAGCCCACTGACATGTTCTACAGTCCATAAAAATTTCATATTAATCTTACACTTGCCTTAGTTTTGAATTTGGAATTGCACTTACAGCAAGTTCAACTACAAAAAACTTAATGAGTGAAAAGGGTGAAATGTGCAATATGATTACAAACCCTTGGAGAAGGCATTAAATTATCTTTCCCCATTATTTAAGCCAGCAAGATGGTTACATATTAAATCCAGAATAAACACATTGTTAATCAATGTAGAAAAGTGACTTCTCAGGTGTTTTGCATGTTAATTTAAATGCACATCTCCAAATTCTGTACCAGACTTGAGCTAAATGAGTCCTTTGGAACAGGAAGGGGAAATCACATCATTTGCTTTAGGATCTGCCTCACAGGAAAGTGGCATGCTCCATGGACTGAGCTTTGGAGGGTCTTTGGCTACTTGAGTGGGAGAGGTGGAAGGAGGGAGGGAAATAATAAAATTGTTTTCCTTATTAGGGTTATAAAAAGAAAATAATCTCAATTTTCATTGTTTTCAGTTCATTTCAGGTTACCTGAAATGTTCAGCATTGTTTTTTATCTTACTAAAACCTCATTTCCTGCAGTCATTCAGGTGTTAATGGCAACTTACTCTGAGAAAAAGGAAGTGAATTTTTCAGAATTATTCCATCTTAGATAAACACACGCAGTGTTACAAGATTTAATAAACCATTGAAAAGCTTTGTATTATATTTCTCAAACATTCACAGATGCTGGAGGCAGTAAGGAGGTTTTTTGAAAAGAATGACAGGAATTTAGTTTTCTAAAAGGCTGAAAAGAGTAGCATTCCTGTAATTGGGAAAAAAACCTAATGTAATTGTAGTGTAGGATTCAATTTTTTAAAAATGAATAAAAACTATTACTTTCTCTTTAAGTAAAGTACTTTTTTTGACAGCCATTTTAAAGACTTACAGAATTCCATATTCATATTAATGGATCTAGAAATAATATTTTTTTTCTGTATACGATTAATAAAAACAAATAATTCCTCAGAGATTAATTCTGATGCGATTATTTACGTCTTTCTTCTACTTAATGATCAATTTGTCTCCAGGAAAAAGAAACTGAACTGAGACAGTTAAAGGACCTATTTTTCAAGAAGAATCAGGAATTAAAAGCACAGAGTGATAAGGAAAAGATTGTTCTGGCAGAAATTGAGGGAAGTCAAAAATCATTAAAAAATCTCAAGAGTCGACTGAGAAAACTTGACACAGATCTGTTAAGACAACAAGAATTAATATATAACCAGGTAAAATGTTAATGTATTTTCATACTTGCGATTGTTTCTTGAGTCTACTGATGCACATTGCTTGAATTCTGTAGTTTTTAACAATTTTCCATTTTGGAAATATTATGCAGTATCATTTGAAGTCTGCATTTATTTCTGTTTCTAGATGTACAGATAAAATTGAAATTACTGAAAATTGCCAAAGTATCACCTACATTTTGCACTTGTGTGTTTCAGTATTTTTTGGATCTGCTGCTTTTCCCACTAATTCCCAAAATCCACTCTTTACTTTGATCCCTCTGAACCACAGACACCTCAGGGTATATTTTTAAAGCAATACAAGAGGTACATGCCAAAATCCTGTTATTTACTAATTGGATTATGTGCATATTTCCTATGCACCACTTTGAAAATTTTCTCTTTTATATCAGCATCCACTGGTAGCAACAAGATGGCAACTCCATTGTAAGCCTCCCTACAGCAGCCTGTGCTGAGTGTGCTTTGTTTCTCTTCTAGAAGATTACCCCAAACCATCGCTGCTCATCAGTCATCTAAGATATTTTGCTAATGAGGTCTAAAAGCCAGAAACTATTATAAAAACAATAGCTTAATTGGGCGACTGTCCTAAAGCCAACATTTAGATCCAAGTTTATTGCTTATCTCAGACTAATAATTCTCTTCAAATTTATTTTAACAGGATTTTTATATTCAGCGAATACAGAGACGGCTGTCACGGTTAGAAGGGGAGATTAATGCTGATGAAAAACAAGTTTTGGAAGAAAAAGTTGCTGAACTTAAGAAAACCTTAGAAGAAAAGAAAAAGGCACATGATATTCTACAATCACTGTACAGGAAACTTCAGGTAACTTCCTTAGAACATCATTTTGACTGTGTGGCCTTTAGAAATCTCAGCGAATTAAGTAGATTGGTTCTTAGTAATCAAGAATTTGTTATTAGACTAAAGGGTATCTGAACTTTGTATAACCTATGTAGAAAACTTCATAAATTCCCTATAACTTCCAGAAAAATAGATTTTTACTGCCCAGGTGATACACCTTAGCATGAAGACAAGCGTTGAATGTTTGGAAAGACAAGCACTGAATGTTTGAAAGACAAGCTGAGCTTTCATCAAGATGTGACTGCTTGCTTGCAAATGTCTGAGTTTATCATTAGGCCTGTGCAGGAATAGGAGAATGCTGATTTGTAAAGCTATTACTTCTATAATTTTAATAAATTTATAAGTCCAGTTCCATTTAAAGCTATCCCCATGCAGCACTCTGCATGAGTTCATGACATGCAGTTTGCAGCATATTGGACACATCATGATGAAGGTTCCTGGTTCCAGGACTTAAATACATCTCATTTAAAATCAACTGCTAGCTTTTGTTGCAATTTAGGTTCACTGAAATAAGTTCAGTATAACTTATTTTGAAACAGAATGATATCCAGATCACCAAGAGAGCAATTGATAAGACAAGAGAAGAAACAAGTGGTATGGTAGAGAAGATAGAAGAACTAACTCTTATCAATGAGAGATCACTTCAGGAGTTAAGAAAAGCAAAGCACATTAAGCAGGTACAGTGTTATTTTGCAAATTTACTTATCCAGGACACTCTTGTTTGTTTGGGGGGTCATCTGCCTTCCACATTGCTACATCATTACATCCATAAGTACATTTGCTGTAGTTTTCTAATATACAGTTTCCCAAACTTCTTCAAGTCATCTTCATCACTGTCATCTTACCAGGCAAAGTGTTGCTTCTTCTCTCTACACAGCATAAAGTTTGATGAACTATCAATTTAATCCCACTTTAGTTATAGCACAATATCCACCAGGTCAGTGGATGTTGGGGCTTTTTCCCCTGAGAAACAATTATCTTTAAAATAGAAAATACTTTTACTGTTCAAGGATGTCTTTACATAACATGGAGTTTTTACTCTCAGTCTGTGATGGGTACTAATAATTTTGGCACAGTATTATATTAAAATGTAGGTGTTTTTTTCTAACAGATGGTTTAAATTAATTTATATTCCAGTGTAAAGAATTAGAAACAAGTGCAAATCCTTTCCTCACATTATGATAAGCAGAAAAATACAGTTCCAACTCCTCCAATTATTGCACAGCATTAAGCTTTAGCCTTCCTAAAGGAAGCACTAACATAGTAGAAAAAAGCAGATTCTAAGTAGCAGGGGAAAGAGTTTTGCCTTTGACTTAACTGGTGCACTTCCTCCTCAATGAAAACTCTTTCCGTAAATATGGAACTTTCTTGGGGGGATGAAATTCAGGGGAACAAAATAAGCTGGGGACCTGAAAGCACTCAGATAAAAATTGGTCAAGTTGGAATCATACAACATTTTAAAAGAATGATTTAATATATTTGCATGTTAATGAAATTTACCACCTGTTGCTTTTCATAAGCTTTGGTATATACAAAATTTGTTCATGTTACAACATGATCTGCAGGCCTACAGAACCTAGAATATACTCGAAGAAAGTTTTAAGGGCTTGAGTGAGATATTAACTGCTCCAGAAATCTCCTTGTAAGGTCTCTTATTTTATTTGAAACCACGTAAACTGAAAAAGTTGTAGAGTGAAAAGTCTAATAACCCAAAACTCAGTAATTAGAAGGTCTGATGATTTTGTATAAAACCATTCAGGAAACAATCTACCTCCATCACAATCACCTGTGTGACTGCTGGCAAATGAGAAAATGACAAGATTTTTAAATGCAGAGCAAAATCATTCTTACAGTGTTATATATATTAAAGGTAAAATAATGAATAAATACTAAATTACTAAATTATAAATAGTCTTAATTACAACAATGATTTATTATTTTGATACCATTTGGCACTCATTAGGAGATGATGGTTGAAGATAATCTCTTAAAACTAGAACTGAAGCGCCTTCAGAATACTCTGTGCAATAAAGCAGAGAAGGTTCTATCACTGGAGAAACAACAATTGGAGTTAAAGAAAGCCATAGCAGAAAGAACTGAGGAAATCAGGATCCACAAGGCAATGCTGGATTCCCAGATAAGACTGCTGGATCAGGAACGGCATCGCATGAGGTAACTGTTCTGAGAGAAATTCAACTTGTAGCTTTGACTGAGTACATTTTTGTGGGCTCTTACTAAAAAAAGAAGCATTTTACCCAGCTTCATCATTAGAGAAACTGAAGATTAAATAAATCTTGCTCAAAGTTATGTACCAAGACAGCTGAGGCCAGCAAGAGACTTCATCTGTGACTCCCAGACTGCAGCTTTAACCCCTCAGTGAACAGATCAGTGGTCTTGCTGTGAGTGAGGAACCTCAGCAGAAGGGGGAGGAAACCTCAGCCACAGACATCTTTTTACAGTAGACACTCTGTGTGTGACTCTGCCTTTTCCAGAATAGTCTGGACATGTGAAACCATGTGTCTGGAGGTATGCTGAAGTACACAAAACGGAAAAAGTTGCTTTTAAAGAGGGTTTACTCCCAGCTGCTTGATAAAACTGTAATTTATTTGATTCAAATAGTACGACTGGTTTGCTTTGTGGTGTATTTTGTTTGGTTGGGCTTTTTCTTCTTTTTTAACTAATGAGCTTTCCTTTATGTATTGTACGTATATAACAAATTAAAACTTACTAATTAGATATGCACCCTCTGATAAAGCAGTAACACAGAAATAACGTTTCCCTCCTGTAATAATCAGTCCAAAATATCTGGGATATCCAGTATCTAGATTCAGCCAAAAATGAACACTTCAGCAGCTGAACTGCCCTGCTGACCACACCCCTTACAATGGGAATTAGGATGATTTAGTGTGACTGAGAGCACAGACTGTGGCCTTCCTCCTTTGGTATCACCCAGCTTTTGGGTATTTCCACAGAGTCTGGTTGGGGCTGTTCCTCACACTCATCCTGCAGTGGGAATGCTAAGGTACCCTCAGCAGGGGCAGCTGGAGCAGCTCTGGGAGTGAGATACCAAACCTGTAAATTTAGGGAAGGACTATAGCACAGTCTCTCAGGATGCAGTGATCTGGGATGTGAAAAAAGATTTGACTCCATTTAGAACTGCAAAAGGCACATAGGTAACCAGAACAAGGGATGTTTGTGGCTGGGAGAACACAGAAAACCACCAAGACCTGTAGCAAGCAGTCTGGTATGGGCTGCTGGCATAACACCAGGAATTTAAACTGCTGCAACAAGAACTGCCCACAAAACACTACCAGACAAACATTTTCTCAATCCATTTATTTTCTCCCCAAACGAATCAGTGCTGAATTTCAAGATCGCCTATGGAAAATTGATAAACTGAAATGCAAATATGAAATGTTTACTCTTTCCATGATGCCACCTGAAGGAGAGGAGATGAAAAGTCAGGCCTACTATGTAATTAAGGTATTTTATCAACATCATTCATTCTAATTCAATTATTTAAGCTGTAGATTTCCCTGGGCTCTCAGACAACCTTCTTGCCTATTGCCTACTTTGAGTCTAATTGCTTTATGTTACCTGACACCATTGATTATTTAAATGATACAGTAATTTCACAAGAATTTATGTGGAGCCTTAATTCTGAGCAGTTTGAAAACTTCACTTCAGTGCTCATTAATTTATAAATACACAAGAATTTGTGGTCAAGTGATAATCCATTATGAACTGGAAACAACTTTATTGGAATCTCACATGACCTTAACTTCTTCTACCTGTCAGAGTTATTTCCAGATGTTCATTTTACCATATGGGGTTTATACCTTGAAGAATGTCTTCTTTCCCCTGTCGTTTACCAATCACCTATGTATATTTCTGCTTTGCACTGGAAAAAAAGAGAATATCAGTCTTTATCCAAAATGCAATACCCTGGTTCTTGAGCAAGTATCTGTTTATTTTGATTTTTGTAAATTCTCTGATTTCCTGTTAAATCAACACACTTCCAGCTGTGAGCTTAGTCCTGAAGTTTATCTTTTTCTTACCCTGAAATGTTAAATTTCTTAATGATGTATTGGTGCGGCTGTGAGATCCAGTACAGCAGTTAAGACCCTCTGCAGAAGCCATGTGGTGACTGTGGGTATGTAAAATACCCTCTTCACCCCTGGGGATTTTTCACTGTAACAGATGTTCCAAGGGGCTATAGAAAATTCTTCACCTGCTGGTTATTTCTTAAATCTACTGCTCAGATCAGTGAGGAGTTACAAGTGACTAATTCCCAAACTGGATGACTTCTAACAGTCTCTCAGTTGTATGATGTACAACCTCAAATCTTGGATTTTGTGGGTGAAGGAAGCAGAGGTGAAGCACGTGCTGCAGTTCACAGCAGCAGTGCAAGGCACAGACACTGCTCTGTGCAGGGTGTGGATGCTGCTGGGCAGGACTAAGTGAGCTCAGGCAGGCAGGCAGGTACCCAAAATAAAATGCACATGGACAAAACACCTCAAAGGACTTCAGTATTGTAAATAACTCCTGCTTCCAGTTCCCTAGGCACCCAAGTCTCAGTTCAAATGGTTTTAACCCCTAAATACTGCTGTATAATAAATATTTTCTGTATAACTATCTTACTAGTTTCAGTATGTCTGCAGTCACCCAAAATACTGAGTTTGCTTTCAGGCTGCACAGGAGAAGGAAGCACTTCAACAAGAAGGTGATGATTTGGATGCAAAGATCTGCAAAGCTGAACAAGAAATCACAGCTATGGAAAATAGCTTGTATGTACTTAAAAACTGGAACACAAACTACAAAAAGTCTTTCAAGATACTCCCTGAGACAAGTATGTGAAATAGAAATTGGATAGAAAATAGAACTTAATTCTAAATAATACTTATTATTTAACTTTTGTGCCCTCTGCTGGCTTTGGAACCAGTAGCTTTTAAATCACTCTCCCTTATGAAGCCAGTTACTTTTTCACAGTGATTTGGAATTAGCAGGAGAGTATTTAAAAACTCCTCAAACCTTGAGGCACTGAAATACTGCCAACACCAATATAGAAATATTCTGAGATGCGGTTATTTTCAAGTGAAAATTGAGTTGTGTGCACTAATACACCTTCATTGTTTGGGATCACAGGTGAGGAAGTTGAGGAAAGATTGAAACTAGAAAAGGAGAAAAGGGATGCTGAAGAAAAATACAGATACAAACAAAGAAAGATCAAGGAACTTCAGGAAAATCTCCAGGTAAAATCCAAGTAAATTTGCAGTCAGACAGGACTGCAGCATGTAGCTAAATCCATGCAAGTCATCCTAGATGAATAATAGGAAACCATTGCACTTTTTTTTTTCTGCTCTTTTATTAAGATACGATTTTTAGAAGGCTCTACATCCCCTTTCAAAAAGTGAGCAGTTATTTTAATTTTCTTGAATCACACCAAAACTTCAGGTGCTTAGTCACATACATCTAGAAATTTCAGAATCCCACATGCACTGACAGCTGCTGTTCTTGTGCAGCACATACCACTATTACACCATCCTGTCCAGCAGATTAAAAATCCACACAGCTTGGGACCTCTAGCATCTACATGCCAGGATTTTTCTGGAATAGATTCAGTTTTATTAGCACTGAGAGTGCCTTAGTTAAACTGGATTAAATGAGCTAACTTGCAATTTAGCAGGCTGAGCCCTAAATGCAGGCAAACAAGAGCCTGTGTTTCAGGCTCCATAGCAAGGACTCACTCAAAAAGCCACTTGGACCTTAAGGAAGAGCAACACTTAATTCTGACGTTTCAGTTATAATTTTATTAAGCAGAAGAAAGCAAAGGTGCATGGTCATATTCCACATGATTGTTCTAAGCCCTGAGTCACTGCCTACAGTCAACAAGCTTTCCTATTGCTTATTCTACCACCACAGAACACATCTCTTACTTCTTAAGGTAAAGAAAAGGGACACAGATCTTCATCAGGGAGTAAGTCCTGGGGTATAATTAGGTGTTAGAGCAAACCCATTTCTGCCTTTAAATTTTTTAAGTTTCATTTATTTATTTAATTAAAAACCTAACTGCCCATACGGAGCTGATTTTATTCATACCACAGATCAAAGATACCCCTCTTTTCCTACAGGAAACAATTTTTTAGGATGGCTTGCAGTGGGAAGTTGGTAGGGTGCCAAGTAAATAGTCTGTAGCCACTAAGATACATCTGAAAAGACAAACCTATAACTTCATTAACAGTACCTTTAAAAGATGGAAATTACCTGGAAGTTTCTTTGTCCAGGTCTGTATCCACCAAACGGTTGGACTGGCAGAAAGTTTCCAGTTAACATTAGCACTAATTGCTTGAGCTACATTTAGAAACAAGTAGCTAATGACAACAGACCCTTCCACAAATACAAAAAGTGAAAGGCTACCAAACCTGTTTTATAAACTAATATTACTGTTCAAATTAATTTGCAGACCATGCAACAACACTTCGATGTAATACAGAAGCAGCAGGCCTTCTTCAAAGAGCTAAAGAAGGAAAAAGAAGCTCTTGTTTTGCAGCTGAAGAAAGACATTGAAGAACAGAAGCCAAAACTAGAGAGGGTTATGAAACAGGTTTGTGTGTTTAGTGATGAGAACTTACAACTTTACAGTAGCGTGGGTTAAGCTCTATGGGTTAAACTCTGTGGTTTTAACTTAGCAGGCTTCTGGAAAAGCATTGTATTTTCGTAAGAATAATGCATTAAAAATATTTCTGTTAAGTGTTCCAGACTATCCAGAGAAATTCAGTCACAGAGGCAAGGTGAACCAGAAACACTGGAAGAGAGAGACATTCGTGTTCGTGAACTGAAAGTCTTCAACAAAACCATCAACCAAGTGATAGCTGAGGTTCTAGAAGCATATCCTGGTTTAACTGCAGCCTTTCAAATGCACTTCGACAAGGTGAGCTTTCCACTTAACTGCCACCAAAATCTTGAGTGAGGGCTCTAGCTTATTATTGTTTTACAAGGACAGCTCACAGTATGGGAAAACAGGGAAGTGTTTACCTTCTGTCAACTCTTCTTCAAATGCCAAGCACTATAAATGCTCCTGATATCCCAATCCTATTATACAACCATCAGATCAACTTGTTTTTTTCTTTCCAAATTTTCTAGTTCAATTTAGAGCTTCCTACAGCTCCTTCTCCCACTGGTAGTCAATATTCTCAGTCCTCACTGCCTTGTACCAGGTAAGTTCTAACACTCTTGGGTATAATTTTTTACTCTTGAAGGTCAGCTCAATTGTCTTTTTGCTGAAGACTCCGTAAAAATTTTCTCCTTAGTCTGTCCTTTAAATTTATGTTTTTCAAGCACTTGAGGAAGTTTACTTCAGCATCCATCAGTTTAGAAAACTCAGTAATTACAGAATAATTACATTTACTTTTGTTTACTGTTTGATGTTATAAAAGCACATTTTTGAGCCACATTTTACACTTGGTAGTGTGAACATCTGTCCCTAATTAAATAGGAAGATATTGATGCTTTTACTGATACCTTCTTTCCCTGTTTGAAGTTTGCTCTATTGGAGCCTGTGCGGTGCAATTATGGTCCAGCAGTCCCAGGGGTTACTGAAGCCATTCAGTGGTGGTGGCTACAGAGATCTTTCAGGGGGTTTCACCTGGAATGAACATGCCTATTGAGTGGCTTCATTGTGAGCCACCCTTGGCCGCTTTGTTTTAGATGCAGGGATTTCTATATCGTAAATTAGTAAATTTTTGTCTTTCAGATTCTTCAGTAAAAAAAGTTCAGCCTCTGCTCAGGCTCCATCAGCCAAAGTCGTGCAGCTGACCTTGCCTATGCCCGAGGAAGCAGCAGCTCTTGGCTGCCAGCCAGCCAGCAGAGGCAGCACCTCTGCAATTTCTGAACACAAGAAGTCTTAGGTCATCTTTTGAAGGCCACATTAGTTGAGATTTCTTAATTTTTGCAACTAACTTACATCCATGGATTTATCTGGAAAACTTGCAGCTGAAGTGTGTGTGTTCTGCTACCCCCTTTGCAGGTCTTCCTGTAAACCACGTAACCTTTTCTTCAGCAACACAACTGCTGCCTCCAAGCGCTTGTAAAGCAAATCCCCACCCAAGCTCAAACCAAGGACTCATACTTGAGCTTGCCTAGATAATAAATGGTGTTTCAAAACTTGCTTTTCTACTTCAAGTTGGGTTTTAGGGTTTTTTTTACATTACTCTTGGAGAATATGCAATGCATTTGCCTTCACAGACATGGCAGGTTCCATGAGTAGACAGCACATGTAACAGTGCACCAGGATGAACATGCCAGCAACATTCACAAAAACACAGACACAAAAATTAAGAAAAGTTAAGAAAATTTAATGATCAAATGGGCTATATACATTGATGGCACATGACTTCATTCCATTATCCCTTTTCTATAGCTGGATGTTAAGTCTGATAGAAGAATATCAACAGTCAATAGTACCCCCAGGGACAAGGAAAACCAAGCCCAGCTGTTGTTAAAGTGCATATTTGATGTGAGCACAGCTAACTACACCCAGGGGGTATCAAGGGATTTCAGCCCATCAGACAGAATATTGTACAGAAAAACCTCAAATTAAGAGCACAGGAAACTTGTATTTAAATAATAACTGATATTTTATGTAAGATATTCTTCCATCTCCTTCCACTATATGTTGTTTTAGAATTCTTTGACATCCTGAAATGCTGAAAAATTTCTGCCTTTCACTCACTGTGTGTGTGTATTTCCTCACAAGATACTAAGTTAGAAGTTCACACAACTACACTCATCCAAGTAGTGTATTCTCAGGTACTTCACTCTTTCTTCTGCTTACTTCCTTTTTCCCTCTCAAATTCAGCTATCTGATTGAATATGTTAACTAAGTTCTGAGGCAGGTTTCTTTTAACACCACTTTCTGCTTGTTCTGTACCATTTAATGGCACTTCTTGATCTGGTTCCTCTGTTTTATCAGTCTCTTCATAACTTCTTCTTTTATTCTTAGACTCACTTTCATTTTTATGGTGCCTGTCACTATCATAACCTTTGTCAAATTCATGTGAGCAGCTCCTAGAATACGACCTGTACTTCCCCCCTGACCTGCCAGAATAGTCAGACCCTGGGGACATGTAATACCTGTCTTGACCTGAGCCATGTCTCTGAAACTGCTCTCTTCTCCACTCCCCATCCCTTTCAAATCTCCTGTAATAATGCATCCTGGGTTTATAATCTGATTTATGATACGAACCTGAAGGACCCCTCCAACTGGAGAAAAATCTCTCTGGTTTACTGTATTTTTCAGTTTTGCTATGACTTGGCTGACTTCTGGAGCTACTGTAAGAATCTCTTGAATCTTCAGACCTACCTCCAAAAGTGTCTTCATCATCACCTGAAGTCCTCGAAAAAGAACAGTGTCTGTCTTTCTCTTTTATCTCCATTTTTGGGCACGCTACGCTGTCCTGCCTTTCCAGCAGCTTCTCCACTTCAAAACTTTGGTTAAGAAAGGAAGCAGAGGTATCAGCTGGAGGGGAATACCACTCCTCTTTCCTATTCTGATCTTTATAATGGGAAGAAGCTCTAGATGAACTTTTTTTGGAGCTGCGAGCAGACTCAGATCTACGCCGACGCTTTTTTCTACGTTTCTTGTGATCAGAGGAAGAGGAGGAGGAGGAAGAAGCTGATACATCTGATGATGAATCGCTTGATGATGAGGAGGAGGACGAGGATGAAGAAGAAGAAGAGGAGGAGGAAGTCGATACCTTCCTTTTCTTCTTCAACCTAAAAAAATAATAAACCTGTGAGATAACTTTCAGTGTCAGGCAAAAACTACACGTAGAAAGCAAATCTGCATACCCCAGCTTGGACTGTACAGTGAGAACAGAAACTGAGCCTGACTGGCAAGACAATTTCAAATGTCATTTCTTCATCAAAAAATTAAGATTAAATCCACTGAACATTTTGTTATAAAAGACCTCTTTCCCAATTTCATATGGCATTACGCTTTGCAAATATGTCACCTTGCGAAGTATTCCTTAAACAACTTCTCTTCCACACACATCTCCATTAAAGGTGCTATGCACTAAAGAACACTGCGCACAAAAACATTCTGAGGGAAAAGCAGCTTACCCAGGGAGAAGGTCTCCCCAGCTTACTGTTTGTGGAGGTGGATTGCTCACAGTCTCATCTGCACTAATTGCCACACAACCAGTACACTGAATGCAACAGTTACCTTTTTTCTTCTTTTAAGAGCTTACGCAATTTTTCTGCACTTGTTTCTATTTTCTTTGCTTTCTGTCTCTCTTCTTTGGCAGCTTGTTTCTCCCTCATTTCCAAAGATTTCTTTTTTGAACCCAAGCATCATAAAAAAGATTACATTAGTAGTGTTAACATGGGTATTAACCCCCATTCAACCCCATCCAAATGTATACACCAGGAATGTTTTACCAGGATTCCCAGACCAAAAATTAATATTGTTCAGGAATTTGGTATTGGCCATTGTGACAGATTTATATTTAAGGACCATATTGCAGTTTTTATTCCATTAAAAAATATATTTGACCAGTCATTGCAGTGGTACCCATGATCCAGCATATTGGGAAGTATAGAGTCCAAAAGTTATAGATAGAATATGCAAAAAAATCCCCAGTATTACCAACATGTAGAAAAATAAGGAAAAATACCCCAAACAACCGAAACAGAGAGGAGTTTGAGGGAAAGTGTCATCATTATTGTAGTTTACAAGAGAAACACGGCAGTTGAAGATAATTTGTTGAAGACAAATTCAAGTTGGCCACGTTTGAATACAAACCGTTTGGTAACAATTTCACAGAGCAGTTTGATGCATAGTTTACGTAAGAAATCAAGTTCCAGGGGTTTGGTGGTGATGAGCAGCACCAGATGGCAGGCACAGCAACAACAGTTCCATTCAGAGGGAAATGCATTGGAGAAAAACACATAATCAGTATTACAGGAAAACACTCTGCAGTTCTTTCAGCTATTCTACACAGCAGGATCAGTATCAGACTTATGTACTAAGTTACAGGTAAATGCAGGAGAGCATCTAAGTAGATAAATAACCCTTAAACTACTTAAGTCCATAAGAGATCAGACAGCTGCCACTTACAGCCCTACAGAGTTGCTCTATTCAGATTAAGCAAGAAGTCTGATTATAGTTTTCAAAACTCAGCATCTGTCTTAACAGCTATAATAAAGAAAACCCTTCACTGCAGCCAAGGCCATGCATAGCAAAAAACAACAGCTATCATATTCTTCATCTGCTGCATCAATGACTGCAGGAGAATGTCAAAGGAGTAATTTATCTCCTATTTGCTGAAAATATTCTTCATTATTTTAATTGACATCTCTTTCTAAAGCAGCCAGATGCAGGTATTGCTCAAATAACGTACACCTCTATCTCTGGTGCAGCTCAGTTTTATCAGATTGTCCTATCTCCTCTTCCCCCTTGTTTCCACACATCCTGTCAGCATTATGGCTCCACCAACTGAAGAACTGCTGACTAAGGCCATCTACCCCAGCCTGTGTACATCCTCACATGCAGAAGCACAGAACAACACAAGCCTGTTCCTCAGTGCTCTATTTTACTCCTTGACCCACTCTGGAAGACAACACAAGCAAAGGAGGTAAATAAAAGGGAAAAGATGACAACTCAGATTAGCACAGAGACCCAGCAGGCTCACCTGGGAAAAATGCTGCGTGCAAGGGAAGAGAAAAAAAACCACCAGACAGCAGAGGAGAAAGCTGAGATATTCAAACTGTCTGCCAGCCCACCCTCCAGCTCCTTTAAATTACCTTTTAATTTCCCTCTCATGTGAGCTCACTGTGCCTCAGCTTTGACTGCTGTTACTCTCTCTAATTACCCAAGGTCTGGCCAGACTATGGTAAAAATGTTTATTTGGCTTGTGGAAGTATTTTACACTTTGACCATTTCTATTCACAGAATATTGAAATTAACCTCATGAATCATGTTGTGTGATGGGATATTCTTATCCCTCTTTGCTCTTTCCCTGTCTCCACTGTCTGGCATTTCTTTACTATCCCAAAACAGGGGAGTCACCAAGAGGTACCTTTCTTCTGGTAGGTACAGCCATAATGCTCACTAGAAAACATTTACTGTGGAGTAGGGAAGCAGAGAATAAGACAAACCCTCAATTTAACCTCACCCTGTTCAAAAGATTCAATATGATTTTTGATGTTCATTAATTGTCACTATATGAAAAGAAAGTAAAGAATCACCTGCATGTGTTTACGGAGTTTTGTTAAGGCCTCTTCTGCTTCCTGAAAAGTCTCATCCAAGCTTAAGGCTTTTTTATAATAACTTTCAGCATTTAGAAGTTTTTCTTCCTCTTCCAACCTGTAATTCAAGTGATAATTCATATACAGTTAGGACACAGATTGTGACAGCTATTTCTTATTTTAGGGCTTTCTTATTTGCAATTATTTCTTATTTGCACTATGACACGACCACTGCATCCCTCTGAGACCCCTTCTCTATCAGCTCACCTCAGTAACAACACAAAACAGTATTTCTGACCTTACCATCTCGTAATTCTGACCAGTAACACTATTCTTTGGAATAGTGTTCCAGTTACAAAAATACTGTCTCTCTCTTCTTAACACAGAGCTTAAAAGCAACTTATTCCCTGAATATTCAAAGCTAAAATTTTGCATTAGAGTGGGTCAGCAATATTTCAGCAGAGTAACAGAACATAATTTTGTTACAAAACTTTAAAAAAAAATAACCAAACAGTCCTCAACCTCTTGGAATATATTCAAATAATTCACAGGACTTTATGCAAGCCTGGTATCCTACCAGTGAAAGGGTATCAAGGATTAAGAAGGATACCGAGGATTAAACCTCAAATATTTTGCCAGGATTTTAACTGGAACAGAGGACAAAGTGTAAACCAACTACACAAGGGCAGACATTTCCAAGGACTTTTATTTTTCTGTAAACACATAGCCAGGAAGGAAAGATGCCATTCTGTGTCTTCATAATATTAAAAAAATATTAAGAGAAAACTTGTCAACAACCAACCAAACTCATAACCCCCACACTTACTGCCCGCCTCTTTCCACAAGGGTCTGACACAGGTATTTCCTCGCATTTCTATGGGTAGGACAATTTTCTAAAGCAATTTCAAAATCCCCTATGGCTTTGTTCAGACTTCCTTTGGTTGCATACCTAGAACAACAGAAAGTTGCATATGAAACACTGATGCTTTTTTTTTTACAAAAGGGGAAAAAAGGGAAACAAGCAGACTTACAGGGCTCCACGTGCTACCAAAGCTTCAACATTTTGTGGATCAATTTCCAAAGCCTTGTTGTACTCATTCATGGCTTCCACGTGTTGCCCAACCTTAAAATAATCCACCCCAGCTTTTACACTAGAAAAAAATATTTAGAAAAAAGTATGTTAGTTAGTTTATGCAGATTGTTCCAGTTACTCACAAATTATGATTCCGAACAGAGGATAGGTTAAAACCTGACATTATTGAATACTTTACACTGGCATTTCAATTAGGTGATATTGACCTAACTCGACAAAAATGTATTGTCTTTAATCCAGTATCTTAAGACAATTGAGAGCATTTCTGCAGACAATGCTATTGTATTACATTGGTTTTCATTTATGGAATTATTGTTTAAGCTATTTTCTGCACAAAACTATGTGTGACCTACGACCATTAACCTTGAACAGGCTTAATTATATCCAAAGCTAAAAATCCACATTAGAGCCATGGCACAAGGTGACATGGGCAGATGGTACACACCCAAACCAGCTCATCTCACACAAATACCCTGAGGTTTTACAGTCCATATTACCTGAACATTTCTTGCACATTGTCCAAGAGATTAACTTATTAGAAGAGAATTGATATAAGCTGATTGTCAGAACAATTCCTTACAGACTTTTCTTAAAAATTAAAATTTAATTTAACATTATAGGCAACCTTTTCTGCAATTAATCAACATTGCAAATACACTGCATAGTGTAAAAAAAAAAGTAAATATCCAGCGCTGCTGCTCCATTTAACTTTCCAAATACTGCAAGTGCACTTGTTACATCTACAGTTTGAGGCTTAAAGGACTTGACAAGTATGAGGTCATTCAACACTCAATTACAAAACAGAAAATTGTGTGCTTGGTGTTATCACAAATCTTGCTCTCAACTCTAGAATGGGTCAGGATATTAAAAGTATTCTAGGAACAGCTCCCTTAAACCTGACACACATTTTGGAACTGAATCTCGGGACTTTACCACATTCCCACTCGGCAAATAGGTTTATTTTCAATAATATCCTGGTTACCTTGCTACATATGCAGTGGAAAAACTGTTTCAATGTGTATTTTCTTTGCAGAAGTATAATCTGTAACCCAATCTAACAACAAGCTTTGACAAGAAGCATCACATACCATTTCAAGGCCCAGGATGCAGACTGCTTTTTCCTCAAGGCAGGGGCAAAATCTTCTTCATTGAAGTTTTTACTTTAAGGAACAAACAAATAAAAACATCAAGTTGGCTGTCTGAGTCTACGAAGTCAAGCTTACAGTATGCAGTGCAGTTGAAATAAGCTGAAATATTATTTGTCCATGCCTTCCTGCTCTCCCTCAGTCAGGTCTGTTCTTTCATATTTCTGAATCCAGCTATTCCCAAACCATTCTGTAAGTGCTGAACTGAACCAGAACTGCAGTACATTTAGCAAAAACCTACCAAGTCCACCGCTGCTTTGAGTCTAATACACTTAGGGGGTCACAACATCAATCACTGCATGTATGACTCTTATTTTACAGAAGGGGTCAAACCTATTACTAAAACAAACATTTGAATAAACATCTGTCAGAAAACATTAAAACCTAAACATCCTGTATTTCGATTCTCAGAAGCTGACAAGAGCTACACAATAAATTCCATAAGTATCTGATATCAAATACTGTGTGTGGTAAGGTGTCTTGCTTATTCAAAGCAATAGGATTTCAAATGCAAATTTCTCACTCTAGAGGAGTTTGCTTTAAATATTTTAGGTTGTGTTCGCTGCAGTCATGCAAGTCAAAATGTAAAAGGTTTAAGTATAAGTGATCTAGGACTCCCACTCACAAGTCTATTTCAATGGATTAGAATAATCTCCACAAAGCTACAGGAGAGGAACAATGTAAAAATCACTTACATTTGAAGACTTCTCAGCAAAGACGGTGGATTTGACTCACTTAGTCCCAGTTTTTCTGCTAAATATTCAACTAATGATGGATTAGCAAATCCTGGGGAACGATGCAAAACCTCTTCGAATGTCTCTCCTGTGTTGGCAACTTCCAGGCTTCGCCTTAAAAACAACACCAATGTGTACAAATGAGACCTCAGGCTCTGTAACCTATTTCATCACACTTATGCTTAGAATAAAAACGCCTATATGGTATCTGTATTACTGCTCACAAACTGTTCTCTTCTACAGGCGTGTATTTTTCTGCTACTTACCAACCCTTATGTCCTTTACCCCAAGTGAGCTTCTGTTTGGGCACCCACCCGCCCAGGACACACAAAAAAACATACAGATGTTACAGACAGCTGTGTCCCCATCTTCTAAGGGAAATTTTAAAATGCTAAGGATTCATATTCCAGTCTCCCAAAGTTTGGGTTTTTTTTAATTTGTTAACATAGTCCAAAAGTAACAGATATCTCACCCTGCCTTTTGCTTTCCTTATCTTTTTGGAAAGACGCTAAAAAGCCAACCACTCATATATCCAAACACAAGTATGCCAAAGAGAGGAACAACCAGGACGATGTGATCACCCAATTAAATGAGAAAGCCCACTGAGGAGTTTAAGGGGTGCTCTTCAGACATTCTGACTGCACCAGCAAGTGCAGCCAAACAGCCCATCCTTACTTATAATGCAGTGGGAAGTCATCGGAGGTGATCACGCCCAGTTTGGTACTGGAAAGATTGGATGGAAGAGCTGAGCTGTAAAGTGACACGGCCAGCTTCTCATGGTAACGGTCAACATCCTTGAGAGCAGCTGCAGAAATAATACAGGGAAGGATAAAATTACAAACATGGCTCAAACCCACAACAAACCGATTCCTGACAACTTCTGCAGCTGCTCACCTCGAATAAGGTCTCCAGTTTGGTAGTAAGACAGAGGATCTCCATGGTTGCTTTGAGGAGGCACATCCCTCACAGGACACAGGGCCTGCAACAGAACAGAGCAGGAATGTCATTCACTGAAGCCACAGGGCTGGAGTTTTTTCCCTCCCCAAGATCAAGCCAAAAAATATTATTTTAACTGGTTGAAGTAAAAATTCATGCATCCACAAAATTCATTTCAAGCCAATAACGTGGTCATAGCAAGATGGGTTCACTGGCTGAGCAAAGTATCCCAAGCTGCCACAAAGTCAAACACCCATCATCCCAAAGCTGTTTCACCTTTACATGTTCCACTCCACTAAGAAATGCAAGAGGCAACAAACAGATGTCAAAAATGAACTGCTGACCAAAGCTGTATCTTACAGTGATTTCCAAATCTGCAATTTCCCGTATGACACCACTTCCCAGACAAATCAACACCATGAAAAAGCCAAATTCACGGATAGACGTAATCCTCCCAATCACGATATTGCCACGCTCGATGTCACGGAAGAACAGCTCTCTCCTCTCCTCCCTGGGCACCTCCAAGAACCTCTCCAGGGGTGGCATGACAGCGTAACACTCTGCAACAAGGGCACAGCCACTTACAAACGGCCAAGCTCCATCCTGAGATCCCAAAATACTTGACAACAGCAAAGCATGTAAAAATATGACCTT
>VRYO01002781.1:7251658-7290252 GCA_009812075.1 Sialia sialis | reverse complement strand
ACCGGGGGTGTCCTGGGCCCAAACCAGGGGTGTCACAGGGCCGAACCGGGGGTGTCCTGGGCCCAAACCGGGGGTGTCACAGGGCCGAACCGGGGGTGTCCTGGGCCCGAACCGGAGCCGCTCGAGGAGGCGCAGCAGCGGCAGCGTCGCGTTCTCCGGGCGCTGCGTGTTCGCTTCCGAGGGAGCGACCCTGGAACTGCACGGGCGGCTCTCGGCCGGGGCTCGGCCAGCGCTGCCGGGTCGGCACCGAGCTACGGTAGAGAAAGGAAACCGAGCTGGGGAAGGGGCTGGAGCACAAGTACAGGGAGCAGCTGCTGAGGGAGCTGGAGGGGTCAGGAGAAAAGGAGGCTCAGGGGGCACTTTCTCACTCTCTGCACAGGTGGGGTCAGGCTCTGCTCCCAGGGAACCAGCCACAGGACCAGGGGAAACTGCCTCAAGCTGCTCCAAGAGAGGTTCAGGTTGGACACTTGGAAGAATTTCTTCATAGAAAGGGTGATTAGCTATCAGGACAGGCTACCCACGGAGGTGGTGGAGTCGCCGTTCCTGAAGTTGTTTACGGGAAGATTGGAGGTGGCTCTTGGTTTCATGGTCAAGGTGGTCATGCTGGTCAATTGGAACCATGGTCATGGTGGTCAATTGACAAGGTGATGTTGGGCCACAGGTTGGACTCAACAGTCTCCAAAATCTTTTCCAACCCGAGTGGTTCTGTGATTCTGCGAATAAAGGAGGGAGTGTGAGGCAGCGGCGCGGGGCTGGGCCCAGCTCTGCAGAGTTCCTCATCCGAGTTCCTTGCGCTGTCCCTGGCCCAGGTCCCCTTGGCACAGCCCACAGGTGACACGGTGTCACCTGGCTTTACTGAAACAGGGAATACGGGCAATTCCCTGGGGAAAAGACGATGAGGGCACAACCAAGCTACTGCCACGGGCCTGGCGCCTGCTCCCAGAGCTAACTTTAGATGCTAAAAAGACACTTCGCTCTGGAGGCTCTTCATGCTAATCACCTCTCCAGCTAATGGAGAAAGGTGCTTAAAACCAGCTGGAAATAATCCAAGCCTATTAGAAGGATCACAATTTTTCAGCTCCCGAGAATAATTTGTCCCTGGCACCGCATTTAATAATTAATTTTAAAAGGGGAAGTGGGTGGGGGAGAAAACCCACTGCAAACAGCATAATGTCACTTCTCCCCTCAGCACAATGCTGAAGAAAAAATAGCAATGTGGCTGTCAGCAGACCAGGGACATGGACTCCTCTAGGAAGCAGCATGACTGAGAGGGCAAGGATCATATCAAAGACTCTGGTCTCAGAAGCTCAGTTCAAAGCCAGCAGGGATATCACTGGTGTAGCAGACTTGGGGAAGACACTGGAAGGGCAAATTTATATTTTAGTTTCATTCTATGTTCCCCTGTCTTAATATAACAACATAAAGGAGGAACAACACTTACTATGTACCAAACTGCCAAAATTTGGATTTCAAGTCGTCCTGATCTGTGTGTGCTCTTAGATTGCTGGTTGCGATGGTGGGGAAACACCGTTAATGTCTAGATATTAAAAGTGATTAGACACAGGATGGCATGGGAAGGTTAATGCACCTGCATGGATCCAATGCAAACAGGAGCCTTTCCTGGATGAGTTCTGCAGCAAGGGCAGTGTCCTGAGCCATGTGGCACAACTGCAAATAGAGGCAGTTTTATTTGAGGCAATGGTATTTTGAGTAAGAGTTAATTGGTGTTGCTTAGCAAATACAAGAGCTAATAAAAAAAAAGTTGTTTGAAGCATGAACTCTGCTTGTGTAAGCATTTCTCCAGTCTCATATGCAGATACACAAACACAATGTACAAGAAATTAGACATTATGAGTAAAGACTTCCAGTGTGTTACAACTTCTGGACATAAAACAGCAGCAAAAAATCACTGTGAAAGCACAACTACTTACAACAACAGATTCTTCTTGCAGACATTTTCTTCTTAGCATAAAATCAATTGCATTTCAGGAAATTCAGTAATTTATAACACAATAATACACAGAAGCTAGATGAGTTGCCCCTGAACATGAGGGCTAACTTCATATTTAAAGTGATCCATTCTTTATCTGGGCCAAACACATCCTGAAATTATCTTAATCAAACGAACTAAATTACCCCAAATAATTCCAGCTTCAGAAACAGCTTTGCCGGAGCAGAGTATGTGACCACAAACTTCTAATTTTTGATCCTATTTTTCAGGTTATGGTAATGAACCAAGAAGTAATTTAAGACTGTGACATATTGAACGTTGTTCCACCTCATCCAGGGCACACACAAGCTTTTGCATTTCTTTCTCTCTCAGAAAGGATACTTTCTGCATATTCACTGTGATTTTAAAAATACCTCTCCATCTTTTCAGTGGTGGAAATTTTCTGCTTTTCTTTTCATTCTTTGTTTGCTTTAGTTCAGTTGCCAATAGGAAATGCTTTGGATAGAAGAGGGATAGCAGCCACCACAGTTCAGACAGGAATAATGATAAATGGAAGAGTTTGGAATGAAGCCAGGGCTATATGCACCGCTCAGGAGATGCCAGGCCTGAGGATAGGGCACGCTCCATATGCTGTTAATCCTCTCTTCCATTGATTTAGGAACTGCCTGGATGAGTAGTGCCTGATCCCATCTGCTAAACAAACACAGAGTGGGCAGGAGTGTCCTGATTCTGCAGGGGAGAGAGATGGAAGTCAACATCTCACCCTGCTGGAGGAGGAACGCTCCAGAATCTTTCAAACTAGACATGTCTGAGCATGCTGGATGTAGATCTTCTGACAGTTCAGATCAGTGCATGCCAAAAGGCAGCTCACAAAATCCATCCTGCAGCCTTTAACTCCCACAGTAAAGAGATGATGAATCTACACCACACCGGCTTTGGACCCAGGGTCAAACTCACAGTGATACTGCCCCTGAACAGCCCAAACCCTGCTAGGCATGATAGAATTTCAGAGTAGGTATGTGAAATATTAAGCAGATTTTCATCCAAATCCAGTGAGCACAGCTTGAATGCAACAAGGTCAAGCTGCTTCTCAAATGTTTCCAAGTATCCAATATCACTGGTGAAGAAAAATCAAGAAAAATCTCATGCAGGAAAGGATTTTGTGCCCAGAGCCACATTTTATCACTGACAAAAAGATTGAGTACTCCAAGATCATACATGTTGAAGTATTATTCTCTGTAAATTTTGGGCACATTTGAAGATAAATTTTAGCAAACAGGAGTGAAATATTCAACTAAATATGTCCTTTGGGCTAAGGAAGAGGAATCTAATAGCAGTAATAAGAATGAACATGAAATGTTGTACTTCCAGCTGTGTTAGACTTATGGAGAATTCTGCCAAAAGCAGTCCTGCTGCCTAGACTTGCTCATTTATGAAACAGCAAAGAGACTGTCCAATATCTAGGATATTATTTTAGCTCAAGACTGATGAAGGGACCTTCAGCCCAGAGTAGCTTCTAGCCAGTTAATAGCTTTATTATGAGGAAAACAAGATGTCTGCAGGTATAATCACCGAATATGATGGAGGAAATGTGAAGACAACCCCAAACTCAGTATGATGGAGCAACCCAAGCCATGGCCATTCAAGCATTTCCCTTTGAAATGAGTTCATTGTTCAGTCCAGCTTTGGCATGGTCTGTAAGAGTATGGTTTCAGTTACCTGGAGTGAGCTCAGCACCTGGTTTTGGTGACCACTTCTCAGATTTCTAGAAACACATAGGCAAAGAATAATTAATTGCATGTTGTAAAAATGCAAAGACAGAGTGAGGAAACTGCCCGGGCTCTGAATTGGCAGTTAGACCCTGCTGGAGTGCAAGGGAAATAATGATTGAGAAATGTCAGTGGAGACCCCCTGTGAGTGCTGAGGATTTCTGTCGGGATTTTCAGCAGGCAGTGGCACTGCTGAGCCTTTGTACACTGGGAGTTCAGCGCTTTGTGCCTGCAGGGGAGGCACAAGTGCTTACAGGTTTCAGGTGAAATTGGAAAGGTTACTGGAGGAAACATTGCCCTTGACATTTTTTTATCCTAAATATGAAAACCAGGCAGTGCTGAATGAAAGTTTGCTTATTTGACAGGAACCCCAGCAGGCAACTTAGCAGCAATCATGACACAGACAATATGTACACACCCACCTGTACAGCTTGCAGTACTAGAAATCCTTCCTGCAGAGCAAATTCCTGTGATACATGGGGGCTCAGCAGCAGGTGTGCTGAGCAGACAGCTTTTTGAGAGGTTTTCATGGATTTTCCAGCTTCTAACACTCCACAGACTGTCAGTATCTCCTGCTTTATAGCAAGGGAGAGTCATCCTGGTTTTCAAGTTTTAGAGTGATTGCACCTTAAAGCAATATCAAAACTTTCCTGTCAGCAGAGCAGATCCCTACTTAGAGCTCAAAATTACATTTCCAGGGTGTAGCAGAACACAGTGTATTTGATCTCAAGGTTGCATGCACTACAAGGAGACCTTTAAGAATGCAACTTCTCAGTTATTAAACCTCTCATTTGTAGTATAGCAATATTCACATTTTTATTTTAAAATTCCTTTTCCAGAAGTTTGCATCTTTAAAACTGTCATAGAACATGTTTGGACTTTCAGAATTTGTTCAAAGAAATCTCTGAAAATATTTTGAAGATCTAAACCAATTTGAGTTCTGTTTCTGGTAAAACAACTTGCTTATTTGTGTATCTCATGGTCAGTTGCTCTAATATTCTATTTGTGCAACATGTGCCATAAATACTACCTAAAAAGCAATGTACAAAAATCAGAAGTTGTTTTCTCAATTGCTTGCAATGAACCAGGCGTGTAACCATTGTCACAAACTAATTAGCAGCCTCCTCATTTATTTTAAATTTGTCACTATTTAAACTACACTAAAACTAAAATGTTGAAACTGCTTTAATTAACGTTTGAAGAGCTAAACCGTTGGCAATACAAATTCACAATACAGATTAATTATCTTTGTGTTTGCTCCCATTTAATGCATGAGCATACTTTAAAAACAAATGAAATGTACTAAAATTATTTTTTCTTTAGCAGGTGAATCTCTCACTAAAAATGATAAGCTGAATTGGTGTGATATGATTTCCAATTAATTTTTATCTCAATAAGAATTTTTTGGAAATACTGTGATCAGGGAATACTTTTAGAAACAGGAAGAGAAGTTAATTACAGAATTATCTGGTTGATATAATTCCAGTAAGTAACAGCCATGAGTAGCTATTCATTAGTCTTTCAACAGATCAGGTTTGTTTTTCCTATCAACCAAAAGCAGAGGCCAGATGGAACAGTGGAATGCTAAACTGATGTATGTATATTTGTTTGCTTAAACATTTGGTGGATTCCTCATAGTGTTAAGTCCAGAAAGCTGGAATGATTTGAAAGTAAATTAACAAGCCATGGAAAAAAAAATCTGCTCTGAATTTAATAATTATCTTTAGGTTTGTAATTTATTCTTGGAGGTGTCCTGTTTTTATCAAGTTTTATCAAAACTTTTTAAATCTGTAAGTAAAACCTGTTGCCTGATGTTCCAGTCTGCCTTTTGATTAAGTGAAGAAATCATAAAGGCTGAGACAAAAACAACTGCCACTGCTTTAATGGGCAGGTTTGTGCCTCTGAGGGAATTTGGATGGAGACTTTGTGGACTCCCACTGACTTCAGCAGGTTTCAGGCCGAGCATGAAAGACAGAAATTGGTAACTAAACTTTCTTTCCTTTCCCTGCTGTCTATAATTATGATTTAATCAGAGCAGTCAAGTGTCAAAGTCCAGACATGGCTTGGCTGGAGCTTCTGGAATGTAAGAAATATACAGCTGTTGATTTCCTCTTGATTCTTAAGGCAGTAATCACAGGGAATAGGGGCTCTGAAAAAGATTAAAATCTAGACCAGAAACAGGAGGAGGTAGCTTGAAACGTGAAAAGAAAGAAATACTCCTGTGAAATAAAGGTGTGTATGTGTGCAGGTAATGGCCACGACTTAGAGCAGAAAAAAGGGATCCCTGCCAAAAGTATATGAGGCCAGAACTGCTCTCTTACAACAAACCCCAAACCAAACCAAAAACCCCAACCTCCAACACTGTGTCCCAAATCAAACGCAGAGACAACCTGAATGCAAGTTATGCATTCCATGCATCTCTCTTTTGTAGCACATTTTACAACACTGATACCATTGCGTTTTTAAAGATATTGGCTGCTAAATCACAGAATATACCTAAGAAGGAATTTAAAAAACCACATCAGTTAAGCATTTAAATACTTTTGTGATTCTGGCCTAAGAATGGATGATAATTAATATACCACAAATTACGTTTTTACATATGCAAATGGAATTGTTTGCTGTGGCAACTAATTACAGATGTAGCTCCATGCTGCTATTGGGAGTGAGAAATAAATATACAGATCTAAACCACTGGTGTCTAAAACTCCCCTCTTGTAATTGTGATGATTTGATCCTCCTACAGCTGGTAAATATATACATGGGAGACTGTGTGTACATGCGTAGGAGAACAGTAAGTGGGAGAAAGAAATCCAGATTTTTCCATCTGTACAAAATGTCAACATACTGTCTATAAAAAGGCATCAACAAAATCCTTGTAAGCACAATTCAGGCCACTCGAGTTCTAATCTGTATCTTCACTGACACTGAGGGTTAATCAAAGCTCCAGTACAATGTTTCCTTAGTTGAGAACTGCAAGGAAATGATGAAACACTTTCAAAAATGCTGTAAAGCTTGGGTAGTGCCAGATAGCATATGTGCAATTGGAAGTTTAAACAGAAGGTTAATAGCCCAGGAAAAGGTTGGTCTTGGAAAGCAACAATTCAGGCTGATGTAGTTGAAGTACCTGGTTGGCCCCCCCACCAGAATGAGACTCTGAGAAATTCTAGTGGGAGCTGGGAAAACAGATAACTGTCAGGTCCCTAGTGCAACCTGCTATTAATTTTTTTTATTATTATTTTTCACCTCTCTAACCTGGTTTATAATCTCATCATGCAAATTTAGCACTTTGCTTCTTTAAAGATGGAAAACCCTGCCCTGTGTTAGGAGTGAACAAAAAATGCATCTAAAAATATGAAGAACGGTTTTTTCTTTGAAATTGGTGAATTTAAATAAATTTTAGCATACAAAAAGAGTTCTGGCTCCTGCAATCCAGAAGAGGTTTGGAAGTTTTAAAAGGGGGAAGGGATTTTCTCCAGACTGTGGGGGTTACTTTGGCATCGAGTGCTGGGATAAAAAGAAACGTCTTCCCCTACCCAGAGCTAGAAGTGCCTTCTTGTAAAGATGATTTACAGGGTCAGGTGGTCAGAAACTATAGAGAGTCTTTGACAAATCAGTTGTGGCAAAGTGCTTTAAAAAAAAAAATCCCCACTCTTCCAGCAATGTGTGAAGGGAGGATACATGACAGGGAAAGGATAGGGGAAAGTAGAGTAGGATACACAATATTTTCAGTAAGACCAAATGAGTGTATCAAAACATAACAAGGGCTATTATGGAACTCTAAGATGCAGTGGCAGGCTCTGAGCAGTAGCTCCTGCCGGTTCCTAAAATGGACCATATCCCTCTATATTCAACTTCAGAAATTGCACCTCACACAGCTGAGAGATGGAAAAGCCATTTTGGTCTCTAATAGCTGTGATAGAGGCCAGAAAGAGCAGGAGAAAGCAGCAGCCTGGCTAGTCTGATATACCAATCCTTTTTTGTCCCACAAAGTAAACATATTATTGCTTTGTACTTTAAAATAATGATCACAGAGGGAAAAAAATATATTGTAAAGTAAGAGACATGAGCTGTTTAGCTTCACCGATACCAGAATGGAGATGCAGCACTTTTTTGTAATTGCAAATAATGCAGCCACTCCTTTGTAACAGGAAAAAAGGAAAGCCATTATTAGCAAAAATCTGTAGATTGTTTAGGTGGAAAAATACACAGGATAAATTGTTTACATTTTCAGTGGCGAGCATCCCTCGGTGCATCAAGCTGTCACACAGCTTAGCAGCATGACACATCGTAGTGATTAAATGCTGGCTCCCTGGCAAAACCCAAAAAACCAAACAAATGAATTTTTCAGTGGAGAAAGCCACTGTTCTCTTGTACAGTGGCTCTCACAGCTGAAAAGAGACAGCAGCAGGGCGGTAGAAATCAAAGTCACTCAGCAGGTGGACAGTGGTTTGAATGTACCACTTCCTAGGAAATCTTTATCTGCCTTTGGTCTCACTCCTCTATTGGGGTAAAACACACCAGTACTTACAAGTTTGTTTTCAGTTGTTGACCATGCAACATGATGGACCTTGGAAAAAAATTATTAAATCCTTTCACTTACTTTATTTGGAAGCTCCAAACCAAGCAGCATTTACCCAGTTACTCAGATGCATGGAATCAGAACAGGGACAAAGCAAGAGCAGCAAAGGGCACCAGTGAGTGGAAGAGAAGGTGTGAGGATCAGGGGTGGGGACAGTGATCAGGGTTGGACACAGCTCAGTGGTTGCCCAGTGGGCCCTCAGTGATGAGACAGCTCCAGCTGGACAAGCAGCCAGTGGGCTTGGGTCTGGGTTCAAGTCTGAGGCCAGAGCTCAGTGAAGACACAAAATACCATGAGGAAAATTATGTTAAACCCTCAACTTAACAGTAACAACCTAGGGAAAGCAGGGAGACGCCCTCACTTCTAGTTTTCTTCATAGGAGTTCTTGGCAGGGAAGTAGCTGATCTTGAGCTCAGCCCATGAACCCCTTAACTCATCCAGCTAAACTCCATTAGGACTTGTACTCAAGGCCCTGGCATAAACTCGGGCTTAGCTCTTTGGCCAATGCAAAAGTACTTGTAGCAGATGGCACAGGTCCATTTCATCATGCAGGTGCTTGTATGTTACTCATCAGCCAGTCTGAAAAGCAGAATTATCTCTATTTCTTGCAAAATTCACACTTTTTTATGTCCCAGCTGTTCACTGTTACCAGTCCCACCCATACATTACCACATGAGGAGTCAGCTTAGGCTTACTTCAACTGGTATAAAAACAGGATTATTCTTTGGGTGGCTTAGTAATGTTTACCCACTTTTGTTTTCTTTATGCTGTTTGCAGTTCCAAAAGGGTCACATTCAGCAGCTGATGATGAAAAATACTCTCCTTAGGTCAAAGAAAGCAATGAGCAGTCCAGCACTGTCACGTGGGACTGATGAAATGCACGAGCTGACACTTGACAGGACAGCGATTATCCCAGAGTTTAATAACATGTTAATCATCTTAAGAGTCATTATTTTCTCCCAGGCACACACTGTACTCCCACTGTGACATTAAAAAAATCCCCAACAAAACACACCAGAGGGTATTTCTACAGGGCAAAACATACTGGAAAATTAAAAAGACACTGTCTGTAAAAAAAGGTTTCTTCCAATGTCCTAGAACACAAAACCACTAGAAAGGTGGTGCTCTTTTTGTGCAGCTCTGGGCTACTCATCCCAAATGATTTTGGATATAATTTCATAGACTTTCATTTAATAAATTTAATAATAATGTGAATGTGAACATGCAATGTAGTCTCGGCATGTGAACACAAACAGCAAAACTTCCCCCCGCACACCTTATGTTTCTTACTAAGTTGCAAAGGTTCCTATGGAACCTGGGTTTGATTCATCTGGAAGTGACACACCTAGCTGTGACTGCCAGCAGAGTTGCCAGAGCCAGGTGCAGCAGTGGCTTTAGTTCTTTTTATCTGCATTATCTGTGATTTCAGACCACAACTACTTTTACATAATGATACCAGTCTGGAGGCTTTTAATTTTATCTGAACCTGCCTGAGCTAGAGGTGGGATATGAGTACTCTGGGAGCCTGCAAAAGACAGTAAATGTTTGATTTGGGCATTTTCAGTCTGAGTGTAGTCTTTAAAAGAGTGTCCAAGTTCAACAGACCCATCTTGCCCAAAGGGAGACTGCTCCTTGCTGAGGAGCCTGTTTGGTGAAGATGGTCCCACTGGCATACATGGCAAAAGAGGAATGAGAAAGTGACAGTCAGGAGCTTTGTCTGATGCCCAGGCAAAGACAGTGAGACACTAGTGCTCCCATGAGGAAAATCCCAAAGGACCAGAACAGAAAGTCATTGAGTTATCAAAAAATCAATCTAGAAGGAAAGCCAAAATCTGCAAACTCCCCAACAGGAAAGACAGATAATTTTTTTTAAATCTCATTTCACTTTGGAGTTTTTATAGATAAAGAAGTTAATTACTGTAGATTCTATTCTAATACAAATGAGTTAGGAGTTTCAAAGTCCTTGGGGGATACTCACTCCATGTAGATCTATATGGACTGGTCCCAGGCCCTGCCATGGGTATGAGCTGCACTTTTTTGGAGCTTATTGTTCCCCAGCCAAGCATCAACAGCCAGCCCAGTCCCTGCTGCTGCCTCATAAGGCACTTACACAACGTAGATTAATGGGAGTTGGTGAGAAGGTCATGTCCTGATACTAATGGAAATGAATTATTCCCAGAAATATATTTAGTCAAGACTGTGTCCAAGTCTTCAAACAGTGAGGTTCAAATAAATACTTCTCTGCGAGATTTTTACAAGTTCATTTCTGTATCAGGGCGTTTATCTTCGTGTTCAGCTTAAATTTTAATTTCTTCCTCCTTTCTGCCTTAGAACACTCTAAAGAGTTCCTCTTATTTCTTATTGCTTACCCCATTTGTAGACTGTTGGCAAGTTCTTTGTTCTCAGCCACTTCACCTGCTTTTCACCAGCCTATAAATAATGATCCATTCCAACCTTCCCTTTTCATCTATACAAAAGTCCCTCTGTAGTTATTTCTGCCCTATACTGGATGACCTTCAGTTTGTTTATTGTAATGAGCTACCCAAAAATACATGTATTCTTCTTCCAGAGTTATATGGAGATGGACAATGCCTCCTTATGCATGGGCACAAGCATCCCAACAATTTCTCAGTCCATGTTATTCCTTCCCAGATTTGCCCATCACAGTAAGTATGCACAGCATGAGCTCCTTTCTGTGAGATGAACTGGCATTTTTCCAGGTCGAATTCAATTTTTTTTTGCATTTCATCAAGATTCTAAAACTTCCAAGAAACAGACCATTTGCTTCCCAGTTTCTTTCTATACTTTTTCCGTAACTCATCCAGAGTGCATCCAAAGCACATGCGGGTGGTTTCATTGACATGGGGTTTATTCTTTGTCTTTGTTTTTAGTGACTGTATTTTCCCAGGAGCTGGGAATTAATCACTTTATTCTAACTCAGCATTCATCCTTTTACCAAACTGCATATCGATGTTACTCTTGTCTCATTCTTAGTTTCAGGAAACAAACGTTTGGCAACATCAGAAAGCATCATAGGAGTTGAAGCTTTTTTCAAGAATGGAAATATCTGCAATTTTTTTGTATTTATGAACAGATATATTTATGAAAACTAGTATGATTCATGGCACAGATGACAATTTTATATTTCATAGTCATCATTTCATAGTTCATATTTCAGTCAGTTTTTAGCAATAGATGCTGCAGCAGCTGCTGCTTGCACCAAAAGGTCTGGCACACTTGAAGCTGTAGTCAATACTATAATATATTGTGAAATCATAACATTAACTGCCCTAGATGGTTACCTGAAATCAAGAAGTTACAATTCAAACTAGGAATTAAAATTAGAAGAAAATAATTTAGAGGGATTTTTTTCCCCAGTTCAATTCAACTTAAAATGCAAATTCCTAATAACAAAATCTGTCTCAGAAGTCATAAACTACTTCTGCTTCATATTGACATACAAAAAGAACCCTGAAAATCTGTTTAAGGGAGTTATTTTTAGATGACTTGTCTGTTGAGAAGAAGTTTTCCTTCCACATTCGTAGCAGAGCAAATGAGATGCCACTGAGCTTTGGAAGCAGTGCCCATGGCCACCTGCACCCATCTAGTCTGAGTCCTTTCTTGGATGTAGACAAATAAAGCTCCATGTAGCAGAATCCCACTGTTTAGGGCTTACAGAAGCTGCTAAAACATCTGGTTACTGCTATTTATCTAGAGCACAGAATCTTCTCTCTTCATTCTTGTGTTTTTCCTCCAACTTGTCCTCACAAAAGGTCACAGAATAGAAGTCCTCCCTTTTTGTGAACCTGGTGTAATCCTATTGATTTACCTTGTGTTCAACCCAGTTAATTTCAATTTACCCTTTTGTGATTTGTCTCCCTCAAAGGTAATAAACCTGTGCTAACCATTTTACTTCCAGCTAGTATTTGATTTTGCCAAACACCAAGGGAGAAAAACGAGTGGTGATCTGTGCTATGCCTCCAAGTGATGCAGCACAGCAATCCCAGCCCACAGCTTGCTCAGGGCTGGGGCAATGCTGCTGCACTGTGCTCCTGCAGTGTGACCACCTGGGTGACACCTGTGGCTGCTTCCTGTCACCCAGTTCCTGGGAACACCTGTCCCATGGCTCCATAGGGCTGTGACATAATTCAGGGTCCTCCCTTCAATACACAGTGTTGTCTATGGTACTTCTTTCCATTTTGAAGTGCCTTTCACACAGAAATCCTGCAGGCAGGTCTCCATGGGTCTCCATCACTGTGACCATCACTGGACACTCAGTGCACACAGCACTGGGAGCTTGACAGCAAACAAAGCACCTTGGTGAGGTGCCAGATCTGAGAGGATGAAGAACACAGGCTGCCCAGACAGACTCATTATTTGAGGAACATTGTGTTAGAGAAGTTTCACTGCTCTCCATCTCTTCATGGGGTGTAGATGTGCCCCTCATGACATCTGAGCATGGGGGAAGTTCTTTCCTGGCTGGGACTCTCTTCTGTGTCAGATGTAACAACAGAACCTACAGACTTAATCACACACAAAATCAGGAGACATCAGGACATATGATAATGCAGTCTGTAAGCCTCTGCATCAAGGATGTGTTGAAGTGATGTTGAGCAGGGATGTATTGTTTAAGGAATAGCCTCTGCATCCTCCTGTGATCTTTTTGAATGTGTTTTGCAGTGTTCTGGGGTCTCCACAAAACATGCTGAAATCTCCATGGATTCCAAAAGCTACAGCACTCTCCACAACTTTTCTGATAATACTGATATAGGAAGGTCAGAATTTGATGATCGCAAACACTACTGAAGTCACAGCACTTGGGACAGCAGTGGTTTTAGCCCAAATGCATTAGCTTGCAATTATATTTATTTCAAAACATTTGCATGACTCTGTACCCATGACTAATGAGGTATAATTTGGTGTTCCTTTCTGTATAAACCAAATGTTCTCACTAAAATCCACTTTCAGTGGATATCTGTATCAGTTATAACTTTTTCAGCCAGCAGCCATTTCAGCTCATTGCTGAATTTGAGGCCTGTGGCTTACAGCAAAAGAATAATTTGAGAAAAGCTAATCTCAGGAGTCTGGTATTAGGTGGCAAAGTAGGGCTGGGATGTATCACACTGCGGCCTCCACATTATCCCTTTTTTAGCTCAGGAAAATGCTTTTCCAAGGGAAAAAACATAACTAGATCCTGTGCCAGTACAATTTTAATTAGATCTGTAGCAAATAGCACAATATATGATTGCTGACTGACTCAAAAATAGCTTCAAGTACAGGTAATAAGAAACAGGTTAGAACAGGGCATAGAGAATGGAGATTTTTACCAAGCAGCAGATTAAACAGCTGAACTTGTGACAGATTCTGCTGCTCCCTTTTGTCTGCTCAGGCAAAATTCAGGAGCCATTTGTGAGTGACTGGCCAGTTCACCCTCAAAAACCATTAATGGCATACCTGAACTTCCAAAAGTTACAATGGAAACAGCAAAAACCAAAAAAAAATTAAAAACTTCTCAGAAGTTTCCTGTGCCTCGACGAATGGTTTCCTTGCACTTTCTGGACATGTACGTTTTGGGTGGTTGACAGACTTGTTTGACATAAGTTTGGGTGGAAAAATGAACAAGAAAAGCTCTTAAAATGTTCTTTGACAGCTATTCCACTGAATAAATATTTTTATTGTGGCCAAGCATCAAATGCAAATTGCCATTTCCCACTTTCTTACTGAGAGCTTTCAAATTTTCTTTTCTTGAGAAAATTAGTGCAATTCCCACAGTTCCCCAGGGAACCAATGCATTTTACTCTAGCAAGAACCACAAGGACATAAAGCTCCATGGGCTCATATTTTTAAACCATTTTACTCATTGATTTTGTGCCTTAAGGAATCCAGAGTTCAGAATAGCCTTTTGTGTGCCACAACAATGAGGCGACCAGCAGGTGACATTTATAAATCTGCTATTAATTGCTTGTATGCCTGGGCTCCAAGGCTTAAATGCTTCGAGTCACGTATTTAATGAGGTCAAAACTAAAACATGCCAAGCACGAGGCAGAGGGGAAATCATCAGAGGGGGATGAAGAGCCAAACTCTCGTGGCTGCCTCTCTCCAGGGGCTTTGCTGATTGATCAGTGCAGCCCAGGCTGGGGAGGGTCCCTGGGACTGCAGTGCTGCTCTTGCTGTCCCTCCCGTGTCACCAGGGCACTGTTTACCTCCAGAACATCTTGTTAGAGCCGGGCCCCAGCTGGGAAGAGCAAAGATGCCAACAACAAGAGCTCACCTCTCTTGCTGATGAGCAAACTCTTAACAGGAGTCCAGCTCCTCGGATCTAATTACAGGCAAAACTCCTTCTCTGCTGGCTGGGAAGAGGAACAGAGAAAACTTACCTGACTCAGAGCTAGAATTTGACTGAGATTATTGTCTGCTGGAGACACAGAATAAATATTTTTCTTTAGGTACTTTAAGATCTGGCTTTTTGATAGTTTGCGTCTCTAAAAGTATCATCAACGCTCTGAAATTATTAAAACAGGCTTCTAAGAATACCATTAGATGCCCAAAGTTCCAACCTGTTGCACAGAGAAATAAAAAAATTTAACAGCCTAATGGAGGTTAGAGCCCTGAACTTTTCAGGAAGATTTTCTATACAGGAAATCCACAAAGAAAAGTATAAATTTGTATAAAAAATAATTACTTAACAAAAATGTGAACCTCATATGTCCACAAACTGCCTTGTTACATTTAAGTCTCTTAGAACTTTGAAATAAAACCAAACTGCTTTAATTAACAAGGCAGATGTATTGTAGAAAAATGAAAAAATTACTTATAAAAATAGTACTGTCTTTGTACAGCACTTGCAATCATTAGGTCTCAAAGCAATATAATAAGTATGATGATCCTCAATATCTAGATGAGGAAATTAAGGTACACAGAGGTGAAATCACTTGCCTAAAACCCTCCAGTGGGTCAGAAATATGAGTTAAAAGAGCAGATTTCAAAACCTTTGCATCACCTTGATGTGTTAAAGAATTTCAAAAAGAAATTACTGAAGTTCAGGTCTACTCATAAGCTGAAAATGAAATTGATGTTCCTAAAATGAGCATCTGGCATTGCCACAGAAATTTATCCTCCTGAACTAGGTACAACCTAATGTGCCAGATATGTTCTATAAAACTGGTAAAAATTAGTGTTTGTCTTGAAGAGATAAAGTGATAGTCTTTTTTAAAATCAAAAATTCTGTTGTATATTTTCACAGTTCTGGCTCCCTTGCTATTAACTACACATCTGTTTCTTAAAGTTTTCAGGTAACAGTTGCCTCAGAGATCAAAGCTGGTCAAACTAACGGGGTGCTGGGAAAGAGTTGTATTCATTTTTAGTACTTTCCTGTGTTTTTGATCAAAATACACAGAGAATCCCACTAAGCAGAAACTGAATTTAGTTGGGTTCAGCTCTATTCAGCTGAGAAATAGGAAAATAATCTCCTCTAGTTTGTTGGATGCACAAGTCTGTGCTTATCCTCTTTCTGTCTCTCATCTCCATTTTTTCCTGCAAAGTGTTCATTCTGTATGAGCAAACTGAGAGCAAACTGAATGGGTTCAGGGGTGTCCAGAAAGCAGTTTGGGTCACATCTGCTTCCACTTTCCCTTCTCCTTTGTGCTCTCAATTGCCAGACTCTGAGGCTGTAAGAGCACAAGGAGGAGCTGCAGCAGAGTCCTCAGCAAAGGCTGGACAGTGATTGTTTGCATAAACCCACTCTTTGCATAAACCCACATTCTGAGGGCAGAACACTATGCTTAGGATTACATCTAGTATTTCTTAGGAAAAGGTCCAAGAGGCCACTATCATATATGTTTGATATGCAAAAAAACATCCTTTATGTGTCTGCTCAGGTTCACCTAAAGAGCAAATTGGCAATCAAGCAGATAAAATAGATTTTTTTATAGCTGTTTTATTTTCTTTTGCCAACTGTTCCCAAATAGATCATCAGAAGCAAGAGAATCTATAAGTTTCTTTACAATTTTGGAGTACAAAGGATGATTATATGAGAAAGCAGCATTCATATAAGATAAACAGATTCCCTACCAGTGTAATTACAGCAAAGCAAAAGATTTAATACCCTATTATTTACTGGGAAGAGTAGTTTGTTGTCAACTAGATTAAAACACTTCTAACAGTTTCAAATAAAATGAAACAAAATTAACCACTCAAATTGAACTAAAAGAAACCTGAGTTTTTCTGCACTGGTTTAACCATCTTAGATGAAACTCATTATTAAATTATACCAGTGCAGTTCTGTGATAAAAATAGGGCCATAAATGATATGCTCATTAAAACCATGGGAAAATGAATGGAATACTAATGAAATGAAACACAAGGGCAAGGGCCAAGTATATGCATCAATCAAGCTTCATAAAACCCATAATCTGCTCCTGAAACTAAATAAAACACAGACTTGGTCAAGGCCTCTGAATTTCTGGAAAGACTAGAAGTCTGAAGACTTGATTGTTAGAAAAACAAGCTCAATTTTGTGGTATTAGACCAAAGAAATAATCCTGGCAGAAAATAATAATTTATTCTTTTTAAGCAAAAAACCAACCAAACAAGCAAAGAACAAATTCTTAATGGAAATATAAATTTCAACATTTCCTGTGAAGATAAACATTAATATTATTATTATTATTAAATTGGGAGAAAATTCCCTTGAACTTTTCAATAACTGAGAAGCAGCTTTTTTGCCAGCAGCTCTTCAGTGTCAGGCCAATTCCATTTGTTCCCAAGAGCACAGAACTCCTTGGAGCACATGGGGCAGGGAGGGGAATTGTGGATGTGCCCACATGGACAGGATAATGTGGGGACGATGTGAGATGGGGGATGTGAGTACCTAAACTGGTTTTTTAACAATGACTTGGAAAAGGGAAGCATGAACAATTCTGTATTCTGGCATGCAGAATGGATCTTTGTTCCATGCCTGAAATTCAGGGAAGAAACCAGAGCTGGGCAATGCAGGATGTGGCAGAGCTCCCTCCCTGCCTGGTCTCAGTTCTGGCCATGGAACACACTCCAGCCAAAGGTTTTGATGTTGACATTATCTGCGTTTTCCAAAGAAACAAATTCTTCCTGAACATTTCCAGTCAGCTCTTATTATGTGCTGATACTGAAATGTCAGCACAGCCAAATGGCATTTTTCTTATTTCTTTTTATCTATGCCCCTAAATTCTTCCTTTTCCATTTGGGATCTTCTCCTCTTGTCCTGAACTCAGCTGTGACAGTCATTATACAACACTGCAGTGATCTTTTACCCTCTCAAAGGGTTTTTCTTAGTGCTAGATTATTACTCATTTATAGTTAGATTGATACTCACTTAGAGAAGACCTAATTCTGCTTTTGCAGTCCCCTTAATTGTGAGACACTGCACAGAAAATATGTAACTGGTGAACAAATAGGGAGAAAGAGAAGGTCAAGCCCAAACTGATGAGGTTCTCTAGAATAAAAAGAGAGTTATATAAATAGACAATTATATTTTCTCATTAGCAAGAAAGTTTTTTCATTTTCTGAGTCTTTGAATCTACTGTAGCAGTCAGTGGGAACTTCTGTTTTCACTGCCTAACTCTGATTATTCCCAGAAACTTTTAAGAGAGAGTTTAGCTTGCAATTTCTGTGCTATCAGATGGATAGCTCTGTGATGATGTTAGTGGGCAAGAGATGAAAAAATTCCTTAGGCTGAGGGCTGGCTGAAGATGAACATTTCAGCCTTAATGCTGAGTGGCCAAATTTTGCTTGTAGGTTCCTCAGCATAAATCAAAAGCAACATCATCGCAACCATGGGAATTAGAAAGATAGAATCCTAATAAATGAGAGGAAAACAGAACCTCAGGGGGTTTTAAGAATGTGGATTAGTTTAGGTAATTTTGAGCAACTATTCTCAAGAAAGCGCTTGGGGACAGTTAAGTTTAATTAGGCTGCAGCTCTTCCTCACTGCAGGTGGTTTTGTTTCTGCCACAAAGCTCTTTCCTCCTCTCAGGTGTAGAGTGAGCACCAACAAACCCCCGGGATTGCTCCTGCTTGATAAGGAAGGAAGGGAGAGCTTCCTTTTTTAGGGAATAGGGCCCATCTATTACAAGAGGCGTCCTGGTGTTAATTTTGAATTAGCAAGAGCTAAAGCTCACTGTAGGAGGCTGGGCTGGGAGCACCCCTGGTCTGCAGTGTCAGAGCAGTGACACTGCTCCTGCAGCCCATCATTATTCCTGCCTGCAAGTCTTTTGTGCTCTACCAGGATAGTCTATATTCTCCACCTTTTCCCTACTCAGACCTTTACAAAAATGCCACATTGATCTGCTGGAAAATTTACAGCTCTGATCTATTTGAAGTCAACACAACTTCAGGAAGAAAACTTCAGCAAGTGCACAAAGCTTAGGAATAGGTTTCAGGTTGCTGGGCAATTTCTTTTTTCCAGTTATTTTTAATTTATTTCAGTAAAATTTTAATCAGGCAGGAAAAAAAAGCGAGTCTAAAAGCAGTCAGAAATAATTATACTTTATGTTTTCTATATTCATCCACAATTTTTCTTAATGAGGTGTCCTTGACATGTGGCATTTGTGACAACGAGGTGGTGAAATGGCTCAATTTTATACATAATTTATTGAAAAATTTTAAACTCGACATTCCTTGAGTCATTTTCATGTATAATTGAGCTCAAATTGCATTTGGGTAATTTTGGATTAGGAAATCTTATACTGGATCAAGTCCCATTAATACGTGCTTATCATCTAATAAGAAGCCATTTCTAGCTTCTTACTGATTTTTAAAATATCCTAGAATCTCATTAAAATGAAATGGAATTGCTATGATTTTAAAATCTAAACTTGGAGTTTGAATATATGAAAATAGGGATTTTTAAACTTCCTGAGTTTTTCCTTACTTTCTATTGAATTATGAAGTTGTCCCAAAAATATTTCTGACTGGTTTTAAAGTATTGATCCTAGTTTTAGAGAAACATCAGAGAACCAACGAAATTCTGGCAAAACAAACAGGATAAATTGGTATAACCCCAATGCTCTTGGACACCCTGAAGCTCTTGTGAGGAGCCATTTGGATCCTCCAGCATTTCACACTGGCCATGTGCAGCTCTCACCCTCTCTGTACCCTGGCAGGGGCAGCTGGGCTTGAGCAAAATGGGACAAAGAGCAGGAAAATGGGTGCACAGAGGCTGCTAATTTGGGAAGATGTGAATTTTCCCTTCCTTATCACTCAGACTCTCACAGTAGTCGCTGAAGTGTCCAAAAATAGGAGCTTGCAGCCCTAACTATAGCCTTGTGAAACAAGGAGGAACTCTCTCCATCTCTCCTACCAGGGAGACTTGTGGTTTGGGAAGCAGATGGATGAGTTGGTGCAGCACATTTCAGCCACTCTCAGTAAGCTGGCAGAAAAATCTCAAAGTGCAGCACAGTTCAGCAATATCATTTTAATTGTAACATAGCTCATGTTTTGTCATCAAAATCAATTTGGCCTAATTTTGATTCATATTGACACGCTAACAGGAAGAAGGGATGATGAGGAAAGAGAAGGAACTCTAAAGGACATTAATATTCATGCCAGCAAAAAATTCATCATGCATGACCTCATACCATGAAAGTGTGAAAAACAACATTATTAACAAAGGCAGCACTTGGGAATGTGTCTGGGTTTGTGCTGGTTTCAGCATTTCTGTAGGACATAATTTGCTTTCTTTTTTCATTGTAATTGGATCTTAAAACACTTCTTTGGTTCTGCAACTTGGAATTTCAGTGCCACCTCAGCAGAAAGATCCCCTAGAAAAATATTTGGAAATTCAAATCTCTTCTGAATATTGAATAAAACACAGTTATTTAAACCCTTTCAGAACGGCTTGTTCTGATGAGCTCTCATGGCACCTTCTTGTTCAAGGCTGCTGTCTGACATTGCTGCTCACCTTGATGCTGCAAGTAAACTTTGCTCTCCCATTCCTCCTGGAACTGATGCATCTAAGAGGATGAAAATTTCTTTATACTACCACTTTTTACAACAGAAGAACAATTACATTTTCATTTCCTCCCTTTGAGGGTCTCCCTGAAGGCATAGTGGTGGCATTGGTCTAGAAGTCTGGGGAGTCCAGCCTTCAGAAGTTTGTTCTTGACAATAACATATGAAAAGGTCTTTGATTTTTTTCTCCCTGACTTCTCTCTTCATAAAAGATATTTGTAAATGTAAAGTGAGTGTGTTTGATGTAGAACATTAGTAGGCTAAGCAAACAAAGCACCGACAAGATTTATTAGAGCAGAATTTCACTTTAGAGAGTGTTTTTTCTGCATCACTGTAACAGTAAAAGAAAAAAAAATCCTCATTTAATTGTAATGCTAGTGTTAGAATGTTTATATTCTAGGATTGCAGATTTCTGTGCAATATGGCTTGACTTCTTTTAGATTACAAGTTCAAAATTTGTGAAAAAGTGTATATCAAATTATGACAGCAAATGGCAGAGAATGGTCAGAATTTGCAAGTGTTCAGGATGCTGAGAAAACAGAGTTTTAAATTTCTGGCAATTGATGTCACATGAGATGTGAGATTTTGAAAATCAGGCCTTAAATTTTTTGTTTCAGCTTTCCAAAGCATTTACTTGCCTAGAGATCAAGACAAACAGTCAGGGAGATTTATAGAAGCACTTAAACATTGGTTTTAGTCAATGTAAAGGAAGCATGTAAGCCTGTCAGATGGTTCTGTAGATCATACTGGATGTCCAGCTACCTATTTAAAAATAGAGAAAAATTATAAATCAATTCTTTTGAAGCTATAACCTCTCATAAACCTTACCAGCTATTGGCATCTCAGTATCCAGGGATAGATTGCTCACAGCTTGGATCCTTATTTTAACGATGCTCTTTACCTGTATGATGCAGCAACCAAACACAGACAAATCACAGCTGAAGCATCAGAATGTTTCTGCTAAGGGACAGTACCTGAGCTACAATAACCCTGCACATGTCATGGAACCATGAGGAAATATTCTGAGATGTTTTCTCCTCTGAGATTTTATATTCATGCAAAGCCAGGTCAAAATGACAATGACTTGGGATTAATTTTCCAGTAATACCGAAAGGATTTTTTCCTGTTTCAGCTTACTCCTGTGTTGTCTAATATAGACTTGCTAGGAATATACAGGGAGATGGCACATGTTTTGCTTGGAACAGATGCAAACTTGGATCTAAAACGAGAGGTGTGTTTTGTAGGTTGTTACTGATGACATATGGGCAGGATAAATTCAGAACAGATTGTCATTTAACACCACCAAGAGCCTTACCCTTCAAATGAGGCTGGGTATGATCCTAACAGGTTACATCCTGCCTGCACTCATGTCTTTGTGTCCCAGAGGAATTGTTCCAGCTCCTTTGGCATTGTGACAAATTCACGTGTCATTTAAAAGCATGACTTTGATGCCCTGCATTGCTGCAAGTGCCCCTGCTCTTGTGGTGCCGTGTGTCTCTGTGCTCTGTTAAATCACCTCATGCACAGCACAAGCTCCTCAGCCTCTCTCATGCTGAGGCTTACACCAGGAATTCCAGCATGGAACACCCTCATGGGACATCTGATTCCCCAGTATTTCACCTCCAGGTCTCTGTGTATAAAGCAGGTGAGAGCCACTCTGCCCTGAGACTGCCAGGGGAGGGAGGGAAGCCTCACATAGGCAATGGTCTCGCTGGCTGGCAGCTTGGGAATGCTGATTAGCAGAAAGGTTTAGGCTTTAGCTGTAAATCTGAAACTTTGGGCTTGCTAGACAGTCACCTGTGGGTGACTGTGCATTAATGATGGGAGGGATGGCTGCTTTCCATGGAGCTGCCTTCTGGTTTGTAATCAGCTCCTTATTAGTCTAAGAAAATTTCCAGAGAACTGTACTGGCCTTTTCTCCAGTGACATGAGAAAGAGTGATCAAAAGGAAGAGGGGAAAGAAAAAACGAGATCAGAAATAAGTCAGTGTTCTGCTCCTCTGATAGGAGCTGAGAGCAGGGTGAGAAAAGAGCTGTGTGAGTTCTCCAGCTGCCAGAGCAGACTGAGGAATCCTCTGAGTGCCCAAATGAATGCCTGGCTCCTTGAGACTGCACGTTGTGCCTGCATGTGAGACTAGTCCTAAGCGATGTTCTCAATTTCCATATTAATTCAAGGACTGCAGCCAAAGGTAGAAACCCAAAGTCTCCAGGGAAGAAAAACAAATTGCTTTGACTTCTGAAGGAAATCAATATTAGACGGTGCATTGGTTAAAGTGTTGAAACCCATGGATCAGTTCCAGATCCTGTGTAAAGAGATCCCTTAGGAATTCTTAGAATAGATCTTCATTATATTCAGCTTAGAAGCACTTCAAGCAGGAGACAAAGTGAAGCTGGACAATTCTGCAAGTAGCTTGCCTTTTGTCTTGGAACCCAAAATATATTCCACTGTAGTTTAAAACAGACTGCAGAACCTGTAAGCTCTGGCAGCAGCAGAAACACCACTCTGCCTCCACAATCTCCTACCTGGGACAAGAATGAGCAAAAGAACAAACACCTCATGTTAAAAGAAGATAGAAAAACTTACATTTAGTGAGTGACAGGAGAACCACCTTCAACTGCATTAACTTACAAAGCTGGATCCTAGAAGATCACTTTGTGGCCTTCAGAAATAATGTGAAATTAGGAGTAAATGTGGAGGTAGCAGGAATACAAATTTTAAGAAGACAGAAGACACTTGTATTGGTTTAAGCACTCCTAAGCACTCCCAGGCAGTAAAAGGACATGCTCTTCTGTTCCAGCTGTGCCAGTGCAATATCCTGCCACTCTCAGTCTAATCCTCATGACAAATCCTCAGATTCCCTGTGTCAGAAATTATGCTGCCTCAGATCTGCTGATGCTCAGGCTGCTTAGGTGACTTTTCCTTAACCTTTATCAATCTAAAAATGGCACATTAGTTGAAATGGTTCAACAGTACGTTTTTTCACTAACCCATCTAATTTTTGGATAAAGTGAGTTAGGGAGCACACACACAAGCAGTGCTGCTGGCATGTTTGAGGGGGCTGTTACCTCCAGCACAGGAATGGTAAGTAGGTGCTGAGGACTGAAGAACTTTTGACAGCTTGAGAGAACTGTTTGCAGAGTGAACCTCACACCTCACCCTTCTTTAGTTCTTTCATCTCCATTGCAACTGAATGCTCTGGGCAGTGAGGAAAGTTCAGCCAAATGGTGGAGAACCAAACCAAGGGAAAAAAAAAATAAATTCAAGACTGTTATAAAATCTTGCTTTGTCCAGTCCCATAGTCAAGGATTGTAGCTATTCTCATTTAATTAAAAATCAGAACCAAAAATTCCTCTTTGGCAAAGACCGTGTTAGTGTCATAAATCAGTGAAAAAAACACATTTTCAAGAACTTCCTAAGTCTTAAAAAAGACCGTAAAATCCATACCATCATCATGATACATGGTTTCATAACTAAATATTTAATCAAGACCAAAAGCACACATATACACTCTCAAAGTCAAAAAGCAAACAGAGATCCATGCCACACTTCATTTACACAAAAGCCTGGTTAAAAAAGGAGCAAGTCACCATCTGCTGAACCATCTGCTCCATCCCTGTCCTGTTCCTCATTTATGGTCACTGGGATAGGAGCTTCCACAAAAAAAAAAAATAAAAGCTCAGCATCATCAGAATCCCCAAATAAATATTTAGCACCTTCTAATGCCACCCTCAGCTTAGTCCAAATAGTGGTTTCAGGACAAAATTTTGGCTGTGGACAGATTTGTCTGAGCTTGCTGTATACTTGAGGATTGAGGACATGTTTTTAAACAGCAGTTCAAGTGCTGAGTTATCTGAGGGGTGCTGCTATTTCTGCTTCACTGCAGTAGCCCATCACCTTGGCAGAGAGCCACTGTGGGAAAAGGCTGCACTGTTTGAGCTTGTGGGACTGGGGCCATGTGCAAAAACAGTGAGTTTGCCTCTTCATCCTGGTGTGCTTCCAGTTTAAAAAGGAAAAGCAGTGGGACTCACAATCTGTGTATTTCTTTCCATACAGCCTAGCAATTGCATAAATTTTGCCACATGATAACTGTTTTAATATAAGCCTACTTTGATGTTTAGGCTACCAAAGTATTTGAGCATTCAGAAATTACTTCGCTTCTCCAAAAACAAGTGTTCTGTGGAAGAACCGTGTCTCTGAATGTGATGTGAGCTATGAAGGATGGAAGTTTCCTTAGACATCTAAATATTTCCTCAATTAGTTCACTTGTCTGTGCCTTAGAAGCCCACCCAGGCAGGCAGGAAACCAAGCTTTATACTTTCCTGCATTGAAAGCACCTGTGTGTGTAGGAGACAGCTGCATGCCTGGGTCATTTACTGTGCAAACAGCAGGAGATGGAGCAGACTGCTCTTCCAGTCCCTTTGTCTGCAAGCACTTTGGTCAATATTTAATCCAAGGCAGGCCTGGTTGGTGCTGACCAAATTGGTGCTTTCCCTGGTTCCCAGATGCAGCTGTTCCTGCAGAATTTAGTGGAGAGGGGCACAGGTATGAGGGGCAGGTGGCATGGTGGCAGAGATGTGTGTTTTGGCCAGTCTCTGAAGCAGTGATCACTCCGCAGAGCAGCATCCTCTGTGCCTCACTCCCGCTTTAGGCTGTAGTGAAGTCACCTTCAGATGGACTTCACTGCAGTGAAATAACAAAATGGGTCAGATGAGCATTGCTTATCTGCTCCAGTGCAAAACAGATGAGTTTAAAAATCCCAGCCCAAGCCTTGCTGCTCTGACCTCTCATGTTCCCTGAGCTGTCACAGGGCACCTCTGCACAGCTTCCCCCTGCTCTTGGCCTGATGTTCTGCACTGCCTTTTTTTTCTGTCCAAACCTCTTTACAATTCTTCAACTATTTTTCCTTCAGTCACTGAAGAGAAAGCATGCATTAAAAAACACCTAAAAAAAAAAAAGTGTCCCCTTCCCCCTCAAACTCTTTTTCTTCCTTTTGACACCTCCTTTTCTGAACCCATTTCAGTGGATTCCTTCAAAAGGGATGAATTGCAACAGCCCATCAGCACAGTTGCCTTTTCCCATGTGAATGACTGTGTCCAAATGGTATTTTCAGTCCCATAACAAACACATTTCACAGGTGCTGTCACCAGGTTTCTGTAGCAACTCAGTGCTCCAAACTGCCCTCAGCAGACACAGCCTTGGGTGAAGTGACCTTAAATCTTCTGCACTCTCTGGTCTTCAGCTGGAGATTGGCTTGGATTCATGGCACAGAGCCATCTAATAGAGGCTGCTCTGTGCATCATGGGCTGGCACAGCCCCAAAGGGATATTCTTGCAGGAAAGGAATAGCTGTGGCTGAGGGCATTTCCCAGATCACAGTCCAAGGACAGCAGGCTGAATGCAGCCAATAATGTGGAGCCACTTTGTCACTCTCCCACCACAGAGGCTCATTTAATAACTAGAAATTGCCAGTAAGTTTAGTCCTTAGAATGGCAGAATGGAGCTGGGAAAGGATCATTATCTATCTCAATGAGTTTTATTTTCACATTTTTATAAGCTGATCCCTAGAGCTGCACAAAGCAAAGGGAATATCACTGGAAGACTTTTACAGTCATATCTCATATACATAAATGACAATTCAATGTGTAATAATTCAAGCATAAGCTAACAAATTTTAAGTTCATGCTAACAATCCATTCTTTAGTACAAAAGGAAATAATATGTACAACTGTGTTAGCCATTGTTTATAGAAATATTGTGCAAATTCATCATAAACTCCCAGTCTTGAGGAATGATGAGCAATCATAGCTGAGGAGTTCTCAAGGTATTTATTTGCTAGAAAGGGAAGCAAGACCTAAACTGAGCAAAATGTTGTGTTTAGAGGGGAATCCCAGAGCAGAGTGCTCATATAAAACAAGGGTGAATGCTAATCACAGCTAATAAACAAAGCAGACTCACTTTCCACATCCAAATGATTTAGTGCTTCCATTAGAATTCCCACATAGCTTGAAAACAAGACTGAGAAAACTGGCATGGACTTGGGCACTGGTGAAGGAAAAACACAGAAGAACACAGCTGCACAGGTAATGAAAAGTGGATAATGGATTAGCACAAAGCCTGACTGCCCCATTGGGAACTACAGGGGCAGTGTTTATTCCTCTCCTGAAAAGAGGGAAGGCGTCCAGGGCAGTATAACTGAGCTGGAGAAGATACAAAAAGAGATGATGGGTTTTGCCCTGGCTGCTCTTTGTTAAGGATGAAATTCTGGAGTAGTAGGACTGTGGTAACTTACTGTTCACTCCTGTGGGCACTGGGCCCTTTGGGATCCTCCTGTGCTGAAGCGTGAATTTGACTGGAAATGGGATATTTATCTTTCTAAAACAACATTAATAGATTTTTTGTGTCACAGTGCGTAGACTTGGCTGACTCAGCACCATTTCAACAAGAAAGAGGTTGGACTCCCTCATTACAAGGAATATTCAGGCATAAAAATGGACTTTAATCCTCTCTGGCTCTTTCAATCCCTGACAGAAAAAGCAAAGAGGATCCATATTACCTGATCATAATTGCATCTCTTAGCCTTGGCTTATTGTGACAGCAGATTACAGTGTCCAGTCTACAGGACTGCACATATCCTGTTTCATTTACATGGAGGAGAAGGATTTAAGGATATTTTGAGACAGTAATTTAGGGGAGCAACTCCTCTAAAAGCTGTGGATTTGGTGATATTTTCAGAAGAGTAGGGTTCTGCCTGTTAAACCTTTCCTTGTGTATTTCCAGACACACCAATACAGTCCCCAGCCTTTTCACAAACTTGTTTGAGATATCTCTAAGTACCCTCATATTCAGAAGTCACCAAAATAAATCAATGCCTTTCTATTTTACTATTAGATATTTAAGAATATTAACTTTGTGCACTGAGGATTTCTTATAGCTGGTTTTCCAGACCACACCTTGTTTCTGCTCAAACAACTCAACCAAAGTTCGACTGAAGAGCCACAGCTGAAGCGTGAGGAGTTGAATGATGTTCCAATATTTGCTTTTCCACCATGTTTTCGTCCTGGATTTAAGCCATTTGTTTTTCATTGGCAATAAATAAGGTATCAGAAGTGGCACTGTCTGGGTTGCAGCATTGCTGTTACCTATAAAATCTAAAGAAATCTGAGCTAGGTTCACTGGCAACACCTAAATGCTGCAGTGTACCCACATTTGGCTGGGAAAAAGCACATTTAGATGAAGTTCAAATTTTATCCCTTCTGCAAAGTAAGAGAAGGTTAAACCTGTTTCTCTAAGGATTCATCACTCTGCTAGGAATGTAACAAATAATTACTTGTCTTTTATCCTGTGCCTTTCCATAGCTGGTTTCTCCATGAGGAACCTGAATTCTGAAAAGCAAGGTCCCTTGTGGAGGTTAAAACAAACATTTTAACTAAGTCATTAAAAAATAATTTGTGCATCCTTTTCACCCTTATTCAGCTGCTACATTCATTAATTTTAGAGAATTCTGGTTGTAGAGATTGTAAGTCTTGGTGGAATTAAAGGCTAAAGAACTTCATAGTGTGCTGCACTCCACTATAAATCATGCCAGGCTACATGGCCAACCCCATTTTCTATCATTAGCAGAAGTGATACTGTTCCCTCTGGGGTGAAGCTGTTTCAGGGAATTAAAAATCCTGCGCCACCAGTCCTGCAAACTTGTCAGCATTTGAATCAGGAGGATCCTTAAATAAAAGAGTTGCATCTTTTACTTTTTAATTATAACCCATCAGAGGGTTTGAACTGGGTGGCTCTGTAGGATGTCACCATCTCTAACAGCTGTGATTCCATTTAGCAGCTGCCTTACAGCCCAGGAGTAAATGCAGCCTTGTAGAAAGATTTCAAACTTGCAGTGCAAAAGGGAGCAAACCCATGAATTTAAAATTTGAAAATTAAACTTTATGAGATTGATTTTTGACTGAATAACATAGGATGTAAATACTGGATTTTAGTGATTTTTCTCAACATGTGAACAGCCCTAACTAACTGCTCTCTTCTGCAGTGAAAAATTAGGACCAGCTCAGTATTAGAGATGATAAAACTGTTCTAATTATTTTTTTGTTAAACAATACCAGTTCATCACAGGAGAAATCATACCAGTAGAGACTTACTGGAAGCTGCTGTGCTTCCCAGAAATTTTTCTGGGTGGTTTCTTGCAAAGCCCCATCTTCCCAGGAGGTTCTGGTGATGCCAGCTCTGCCTTTGCACTGTGTTTAGCCTGGGAACCAGGCACATTTCAGTCAGAGTTCCTTGGTTCTGGACTCCTAATTCAGAAATTTAAGCTTTGTGATGCTGCTTTGTGAGAATCCTCTCATTTCCAGGAGGACAGGATGCACCTGTACAGGGTCTGCAGTCACTGCACCCATCAGAAACACAGAGCTGTGGGTGAGACCCACACAGGGCTGCACAGCAGGCAAAGGAGCAGAATATCCAAGTGAAACTGCCAAGGGAATTCAGGAAACAATCCTGTTGCACAAATGACCAGCGTTGCCTATTCTTGCAACAAATTTTATGGAATAATATTGATTTTAAGTTAAACAGTTCTTTGGTGTACGGCAGGCATACTAATCTTCCTGAGATATCAGAATCCTTTACCTGTAACCTTAGAGAAAATTTCTTGGTGTCTCTGCTGAAGATAAACTCTCAGGTCTAGTCTGGGAAAGAAAAATTCTTCCTGCATTGACTCAGGATATATCTTTCTTTGTTAGTCAACTCCAAAGCTACAGTTCACGCTGACCCCAGGACTGCTGGTCTGTAAAAGCTGTAATGTAGTGAGGAATTGAGCCTTTTTGCATCCTGCTGTCTTGCTCTTTTCACATTGCAATCAGATTTATGACAGTGGTGTTTGAAGGCGTTCTTGCAGAGGCCACTGATAAAATAGTTTAGTCATGTCAAATGTCATCATTGTAAATCCTTCAGACTCTGTCCCTACCATTGATTGAACAATTTCTACCAAGAGCTGATATTATGCCTTTGAAGGTCGTTAGTCTAATGCAGGGTCTAGTAAAACTTACTCAATTTTACTTGAAGTTATTAATCCAAACACTAGCCATGCATGCCACTCTCAATTTGTGTTGGCACAGAAATTTCAGGAATGACAGCAGCATGATTCAGACTACATTCTTCAAATCTTTCAGCATATTGACATTACACTAAATGCCAAATGCCAGAGGAACTGCCTTTTCCAATCCTGACATTGCTACTGTTATCTGTCACTATTACTGAACCACAGCAGTGCCTGGATCCCAAATTTAGATCGGGGTTTTAAAGTACAAAAAAATGCACAGAAAGCCAGAGAAAAAGTCTTTGCCCTGATAAATAGTTTAAGTAGATAAACCCCAAATGGGATACAAATCAAATATAGATACCCAGAAGCTTGGAACAATTTACCAAGAGTTTTAAAGCAAGAGCGCCAACAAAGGAAACAAAGCCAATGCTTCTGAGCAGTTACATTATGCTTCAATAATAAATTTATTATTTTCTTACTACTTGGTTGACATTCCCCATTTAGCAGACATCCAACAGCTGTTTTCACAATAGAGAATCACAATAGAGTCAAGGGGTATTTCATAATACTGTCTTTAACTGGCAAAAAAGTTTTGTAATGTCTCAATCATTAAATGCACAGAAAAGTAATTTATATAGGAGGTAAAATAGAAAAAAAAAAGGAAGACACAAATGTGTTTTGCAAAGTTACAGCATATTACAAAGAACACATATGAACTATCCGCACAGAAAAATAATAAATCACACAACATCTGCCTTCAAGTCCTGCATGCTGCTGAACTGCAGTGATGGAAAGAGTTTATCTTTTATATCTTCTATTTCCAGTGAAGCTGATCTTTTCCTCCCTAGTGATTCTTTAAATTAATAGCTTTTAAATGTTACTTTCCAGCAGGGAATTTATCTTTCCTTGAATTTTCTTGTGGTATTTACATAGTGTGTGATTCTAGCAGAGATCACAAGTGAAGCCTGCAGTTCAAAGTGCTGAACCCTCCTTACATTAATGACTCTTAACAGGACTTGGGCCATGAAAAGAGGGAATTGATTTGATGAATTATCAGCACAGGAGATCCTGCTCTGTGTGCAGACTGATGTGGGCTGTGGCCAAACACTCTGCTGGGAGTTTGCTCCATCTCTTGAGAGCCACAAGGACTTGGGGACAAAGATTTGCTGCACATCCAAACCAGGTTATCCACACCAGAGACCCAGCAGGTTCTCCTTTCAGGGCAGGGCATGGAAAGGGAACCTGGAGTCCAGGCTTTCCTCTGCCCTTCACTCATGTAGGGTTTCAGGGGTTAGAGGAATTTTGCAGCTGTGTAATTCCACTGACTTCTATGGAGTCATTTCTGATTTAAAATGAAGTTTGGGTCTGAGAAATCAGATTTGATAGAGAAGGGTCCTAAAATATTCTAATAGGCCATCCCTGCAGTCCCTGACACTGCCTTTGAGTGGAAGTTTGCATGTGCATCTGCACAAAAGTGGATTTAGAAGTTATTAGGTAGATTTGAGCCTAAATGTAAAACATCTGATTTAACATTACACATTCCCATGAGTTTTGTTCATTTATGTGCATAAGCAAAATTCAATGATTGCCTATTAACATATTATTCAAAACATAAAAATCAATTAAACAAATCTTCTACAATTCACTCATAGCCAAATGCTGACACAGTTTAAACTCACTACTGCCCTGAAAAGCAATGGGAAAACCAAGATAAGGATGAATATGGATTTATCCACTTTTCCCACCCACATTACAAAGTAACTGAAGAACAATGAATAATTAAAAAGATTGGTCAGCTTTTAAATAAGCTTTGCTCATATGTGCTCTAGATTAAATAAAGCTATTGTGATAACTTAAAATTAATTCTATTTTTAGAGGATTTAGTCTAACTCGATGTAGTTGGTAATTAAGGAAACAGCAGCTCTAGCACTTGCTCTTTCTTATATTTTCTTGCAGACAAAGAACACACAACTTCCTACAGCCCAGGCACTGCAAACCTTTCCAATATGAAAAAAATACCTGTGGCTGGCAAAACCCTGTCTCTGCAGCCACAAAGGAATGATAAACCACAGGGAATATCAGAGTCCTCACAGGCCTAACTTTTTCTTGGAGATAACTCTTCATTTCCCAAAGAGTCTCACAATTTCTGTAGAATGTGACACTGGAGTGTGCAGGTTGTGATTTGTTCTTCATGGATTATGAGCATCCTCTCTATTTCACCTCTTCACTTCTGGGAAGGAGATCCATCTACTGCAATCACAGCAGAATTTGGCCTATGAAGTAGGAGTGATATAAAGATTGAGCCAGGGTTTATATTTTAAGATTAAGATTATTTTTTGTTGTTCTGACAGGACATGCTTTGTTCCTCCTTTTGTTTAGGAGGTTTGTCTTAAAATGTGCTGAACTCTCCACAGATCCTACATTCAAAAGCCAGTGAGAGCCTATAATTAAGAGGACTTAAAATTCAGTAAGGAAATACTTTTCTTATTCATGACTTGACTGGTTATTTTAAGCAGGGAGTAACTTATTTCAAGTTATAATCAGATAAATTAAATGGTTAGAACACAATAGCTGACTTTCAAAGGCATTTTGTTAACAACAGGATTTAAGCACTTCTGTATCTTTATAAATCTTCTCCACAGCCTTCTCCCTTCTAATAAAGGAACTCAAATAACATTAATCTGTGTTGGAAATGGGGAGCAGTGCTATGTGTCCATGGGCAGCAGCTCCCAGGTGGGGAGTCAGGCAGCAATGAAGATAATTTGCTTCTATGAGAGGAGATGCTCGTGTCCAGCTTTGTCCCTGCACACCCCTCCTCATCCCAGAGCCATTTAATCAGCTTCCCCTCTACTTCAAGCAGTTGATTTCAACAATCTTTCCCTCTGAGAATAGTATTTGAGAGAAGGTTTTTATTCAGGCAACCCTTGTTTATTGCCCTATACACCCTAGTGTAAGTCTGCTCTGAATTTGCTTGCTTAGGGGATTTGTTGCTGTTTTGGGGGATTTTTAATCTGTGGTTTTGGGTTTTGTTTTTGTTTTTGGTTGGTTGGTTTGGTTTGGTTTTTTTAGTTAGTGCAGTATTACAGATTGCCAGAGATCCTTGGCAGGTTTTTTATTTTGGCTAAATACATCCCGCCTTTCCCCATGGTAACTATCCAGATCCCCACTTGCTATAAATCCTTGCTGCTCACTGCAGATCAATGAAGTAATAACACTGTGCAACAAGTTAATAACTGCCCCCCTTAATGCCAAAGGCAAGGAGAGCTTTGAGCTTTGAGTTTATCTTTAGCTTCAAGCTTATTCACCAAAGGCAAGAGGACTGAGGATGTGTGTAGGTGTTCTGCTGCAGCAAATGTGGCTCAATGGAGTCAGAGCTGAGCTTCCTCTGTCAGAACTATCTCAAGTAAGTGACACAGATTAAAATGCAGTAAAAGAGTTTAGGCAGAACCTCTATAAGAAGCAAGCAGCTAAATACAATGTTATGGTTTTCATCTTTTTTTTTGCAGAGGGGAATTAGCTGAGCCAATTTCCGTGCTTTTGGTGGAATACTCACTGAACAATCCCATTAGAGAAACAGAAATTGAATGGGCAGCCAATCGTAAAAATAATTACTCAACCTTCATCCTTTCCAGCTGATTTTTGAGAATCTGAGCTCAACAGAACTCCACAAGCTAAGCATGAATTGATTCGCCCAAAATTGAATTAATTTAATTTGGGAACAGTCATGTTTGAAGGCAAAATGTTGCTTGATCAAAATTTATTATTTTGATCTCTGATTTCTGTGCAAGTGCAATCAAAAAATGAAATACCTATATGTGAAGGAGGATTATGTCTGACATGAAGCTGGTACTTTTTAATATCACCAGCACCAGGAGCAGAATGTTTGTACAAAGACAGAAGCTCCAGTATGAAAGCAAGGCATGGAAGCCCCAGAGCTGCATTTTCTTCTTAGATACTGGGTGAGATACATAACCTTTCTATATTTGATTTTGACATAATAACAAGAAATATACTTAACAGCCTGGCTGACAGCCACACTTTCAGATACATTATACATTTAGAAACATGTAAAGATGAATATTACTAAGATGAAAGGCTGCAATTTGAAAGGTTCCAAAATACAACACATGCAGATACAGTAATAGTATTGAGACAATCTATAAAATGACTCTGCCCATCAGAAAATGTCACAAGATTATCTGGGTATTTTTTAAGGTGTCCCATTATAGAAAACAGCAGTAAGAGGTAAACAGATTCCAGAAGCAGGTATGAATTTATCTACAGGCCCACAGATGTGCCAGTTAATGGTTTTCTATCAGGTAAGGTTGTTGAACTCTGCAAGATAGCAGTGAAATGGTGAGATGTTAAAACCACCATTCAGGCTACATTTACAGCTAAACTCATAGACCCCAGTTTGCAGAAGGGCTGAGAACTTGCTGTTTTCACTGCTTGCCCTAGAAAACTAGGGATGCTTAAAAACTTAGAATTCATGTCTGAGTCTGGCCAGACAAGGACTGCAGAATTACACCATATATTACCATGTAGCTACAACATGTGTTTTTAAATCAAAGAGTAATACACAAATTTCTTCTATTTTATCAGCCCTTAGTTAAGCACAATAATTTCCAGTGATTTGTGCTATGGTAGCACTTGGTATCCCAGCACTGAAGCCTGCTGTAGACACACACACACAGACTCCTGTCATGCCAGCACATTTTGTTGTTGTTCATGTGCACAGTAAGTGTTTGCAATTTTGTGTCTGTCTTATTTGTGAACCCACCTTGCATATGCAAATTCTGCAGAGACCACAAACTCTGGGAATCCATGAAACCATCAAGGTATTGACAGTATAAACCCCAGCTCTCTCTGATCTTTGGCAGCATGGTCTGGCTCACTGCTGGTGCAGTTACTTGGTGCTAAAGGCAACTAAAGTTACTCAGGGGACAGTACAAAAAAGACACTTGTCAGAGACACAGGAGGGGAAAGTTATATAAAGATTAATGAGCTAAACATTCCTGCAAACCCTTGAGCCCCCCTTGTGTAAGCTTTCTCAGCAGCTAGACAGGATGAAATTTCCAAAGGGAGAGCTTCTTGTGAGGGGATTCCCAAAATACTTGTTGTCTACAGCCTTTGCTGATAAATATTTCCTCTGTAATAGACACCTAAACTCCCCAGGCCCATTGTATCTTTTTATTCATGGTTTGGACAGAATTTTGGAAAATAAGTTTTTCTATTAGAAACAATTGGCATGTCCATTCACTTTTTTCTTAAGATATGGTATGCTTGTAAGCCTTAAACAACTTTTTTTCATCACCATGCAAAGGAAGTAGCCCTTCCTCAAGAAAGAAAGGGATCCCTAAGCAGGAATAGAAAATGGATAAAGAACAGCAGACAGGTTCCTGATTGTTGCAACTGTCAATAGATCAGGAGAAGGTTCTTCACACAGAGGGTGGTTGGGCACTGCAAAAGGCTCCCAGGGAAGCCTGCCTGAATTTGGACATAGCTCTCAGGCACATGTGGGATTTTGGGAGTGTCTTGTGCAGGAGTTGGACTCTGATCCTTATGGGTCCCTTCCAACTCAGGATATTCTGTGATTCTAATACTTATCTCAGTTGTTCAGAATTAGACACAGAAGATTTTAGAATCAGCAAACACCTTAAGACAAGAACATTTCTCTTTTCAAGTCCAGTCAAAATATATGTGTGGTTCAAGCTCTTTCTATCTCCTGCTAGCTTTTAGTCTTTTTTAATGAACTCTTTACTAATTGGGAAAGGTCCTTTCCAATTTGTGACATGATTTTGGATTGCTTAACAGATGTAATTAGCATTAGGTCACTTTATCTCTGAATCAAGCATTTTCCTGCTCCTGCTATCTTCCAACATTTAATACATTAGTGCTTCTTAATGCCTCCAGGCCATTATTAAAATTTGTCCCTTAATCTGGAAGTTTGAATTGATGGTCCCCTGACTCTAAAAAGCCCCATTGTCTGCGAACTCAGGGGAAGGAATGGGAGAGAAAGGAGGATGGTGTCTCTGGAATGACAGTAAGGATGCACAGACAGGAAGGAAGTCACTGAGCAGCAATCCCAGCACTAAGCTGAACTGAGGTCTGTGCAAAAGTGCCTTTCATGTGTCCCATTCAAAACTGCAGCAGATATTTCACACTCTGGAGCAGGAGTCCTGCCCTTCCCAGCACCATTGACAGACCCAAGCCAAAAATTGCAGACGCTGCAGCTCGGTGTGATCCTGGAAGGAGACTGAATCAACTTGTAAGAATTTATAAAAGTAGCCGCTGCAAAAAAATCTGTGCTGCAGAACAAGTTACAAAAAATCAGAAACTGCCATCTACATGCTCATAACTTGTTTATTGGGTTATCGGTTCACTTAGAACTTATTGGTCACAAAAAAAATAGCCTGTGGCACAGACAAAAGGCAGAATGGCATGCAGAGAAGATAAGTAGGTTCCTAGTGCACATCCTATATCTGAAGGCATGTTCAGTGAATGCCCTCTGGTTGGCCAAGATGAATGAACAACAAAGAATTCAGCCCAATGACTCTCACCAAAAAAAACACTGTGGTTTTTATTTGCAAAACCTGAAAACCATCCTACTCTTATTTTCAGCTCATTAGTATTCCTTATTCCTTTATGGGGCACAGAAAACATTGTGCCTTTGCTTGAAAATAGGTTATAAAGAGAAACTGGAAAAGGGAAGCAATAGTGAATGAGGTGTTTTTTAGAGACCCTTTCTTCCACCTTCTTTCAGTTTTTGCTTTTGTGTCTTGGTGGAGAATAAAGCTGAAAGCTGGATGGCACCCAAACACAGCATCCCAAGTCTGAAATACCAAAGATAACTCAAGGAGCAGAGATTCCCTTCTGAGCTCTGAATGGCACATCTGCCTCAGTCCTTTGGGCTTTCTCCTTCTCACTCCGCATTTATTTCCTCTCTTTGTGTCCCCCAGTTTGTGTGAGCACAGACCCCCTTCTCTTCCACTGCCTGCTCAGACAGCTGCCTGGCCAGGGATGAAAGGAACTGCATTGCAGGGCCTGGAGCAATGGCAGAGCTTGCAGAGAGGCAAAATGTGCTGCCCAAGCATGGCTGTGGCCAGTGGCCTGGGCCAGCCTTGGCCAAGGCACCGTGGCCTGTTTGAATCTCAAGTGTATGTGCCAAGATTAAACTGGCAAACATTTTACCTCACCACATACTTCAACAGCTGAATTAGTCTGTTGAAATTGGGAATTTTAGCATCCACTTCAGTTCACAGACAGCGCCCACATTGCCTCAAGGGGCAGCCAGAGTACAAGCCAAGCTGTCCTACTTGTTCAAAGCAGATGTGTTTAAAGGTAAAACCAAGTGAAAAATTCTGTGCCATGTCTTTAATTGTATATCAGGTACTTCCTAGCTTCTGCTTTTATTCAACTTTGGCTGAAGTTCCATCCACAAAGAAAGCTTGACAACTTAGGTGGAAAAACTCCTCCCTCCCGTCCCAGCACCATACTCACTGCTGCCAGGTTTTTAGGATTTGACTGAACAGCCCAAAGCTCCAAAAAGAGAAGGCCAAACCCTCAAAGATGTGTTATTTTTGCATCTTGTAATCCTTACAAGATTGGGGGTTTCCAACTGGCTGGCAGACATTTGCAGCATCTGATGTTGGCAGCACTGCACATTGCAGCAGCTGAGCTCACACGAGCTGGATCCTTCTCCTTTTAAAGGAAGCTGATTTCAAAGCACACCCAGCACACCACCATCTAAAGATGGTCTTCCATGACTTCCCTCATGGAAAACAGTGTTTGCAGTCCTGCCAAAGATAAACTTTTTATTTTAATTGACTTTAAAAGTGGCAGCAAATTACCTAGACTTACTATTCAGAAGGAAAAGAATCCAATGGAAAGAAAAATGAGGCAAAGTGTGACAATGGAAGAATGACCAGCTTTGCTTGGCTGTTTCTTCTTGTGGCAAAGAGAAATGTTAATCAAGAGAATTGATCATTTAGACACATTACAAAGTATGAAAAATGGGCAGTTAAAATTAATAATATCTTTGATATTATTGATTTCAAACTGTTCTGACTAAACACAAAAATCTGAGCCCCCAGGAGAAGGAATTTGTTCAATTCCCACACACTGGTGTCTTTCTCTGTACTGCAAGATACTTGAATTTAAAATGCTGTACTACTTAGCACTTAAAATCTTGGCTCTATATTCATTCTAATTACTTTCAAACCCAGCTTTGGACTGTGCAGGAAATGAGCTAGCTGGCATGTCAGAGTAACACTGCAATCTTCCATTACTGCCTTTTTGTGCTAAAAGAGGAGTCAGTCATGTCATGCTGTAATATTCCCACTATTTTTAAAATGAGTAAAAATATATTTCTGTGATTTTTATAGTAGGCTGAGAAACTCTTTTCAGCTCTGCTCAATATGATTTTTAATAATTCCACTGGCTCTGACCAGAAATTTTATGAGGAAGCCACAGATAATTCACAGCAAAGTGCTTATTTCTCTGACTTTACTATTGCTTGGCTTGCTTGATGCATGGGGCAAAATGCAAGTTTTAAACATATTGCAATGTCCTAGCATCAGACAATCAAATATTGGTTAGTCAGTGTCAGGGAGCTGCAGAAACCAGGCATCCTCCTTCACACAGACAATATTTGTCTCCCTGGGTTTGGGTGCTCTGCACTGCATGTACAACATTTTTGCAGCTGGTCAAAAGACCTAGAAAAAAAAGTGGGCATGGGGGAAAATCACCATTGCTTTCATGTTGTACATCACTTCAGCTGCATTCCCCATTCCCTTTCACTATCAAAAACGACTGCAGCATGGCCCTACTGGAACTCAGTTCAGCCCCATGTGGATAAGCCCACAAGTGACTATTTCCAATTAACTTTTGCATCCACCATTTCCATGCATTACAATGACTTTTTCAGTAATCTTCTCATGAATAGAGTCTACAACTAAAATAGAGCTACAATTCTTGATTTGCAACTGCAATTTTTGTGAGATGTTTAATATTCAAAGTCTGATGTGTATTGATTGGAAGTTCCAGTCTAACAAAATAGATGTTTGTGTTCTCATTAATAAAATTCTAAACTAGATGTTTATGAATTACATAAATTTAAAACTTACATTCTCCAGAGTCTCTTTCAATATTTGTTTTATACTTGCTGCTTCTATTGGGGAAATAATTTCTTAGAATATTTATGAAAATGGAATATAAGAAATATAAGCCGTATGGAAAAAGTGGATTAACCATCCAATTCATATTCATG
>VRYO01002781.1:7015161-7250658 GCA_009812075.1 Sialia sialis | reverse complement strand
TATAATCTGGTGCGGCTTATAATTGTGAAATTACTGTACTCCTAAGTTATTTCTTTTTGCAGACCCTAGAATATTATCAGTGTAGTTATTGTTTGTGCAGCAATGTTCCAAAGTTCTCAGAAAGCACAGACCTTTAAGGAGAGAAGTACAAGAGGGCATGCACACAATATCATAAAAATCGGTGCTTGTGGTGCTGGGAGCAAGGATTGATGGTGCTGCCCATGGAGGAAGTCATCTTTATGTATAGACGCTGCCAGACCTGACTTTTATCATGCTCAGAAATCAGTCTAAAGCACAGCCTGGTTTGCCTGAAAGGGCATCACATGACATTTGCAGAATTTCCCCAGGGCACAGCACAGCAAGGGTTTATCATGCAGGGCTGTTTGAAGAGCCAACAATTCATTGATTGCTCGTGCTGTGGAGATGGAGGTGTTATGTCAGTGCTTAACATTTCTCACAATTTCTGTAATGATTATTTGTGCCTTGGGTGTAGCAGAGGAATCCATCTTTTTGAGATTCTCTCCAAAGGAGACTCATTTAGATCTGGATTCTGGATTCAGCTTTGAGGGCATGTGATGTCACTGCTGTTTGTGGCTACCTTTGAATATTTGCCTCTCTCAGTATTCATGTATTTATTCCTGGTTCAACTTGAAAATGTGCAGGCCTCTCTTTTAAAAAAATAGTATTTATTTTAAATATAAATATACATTTATGATATATTATCTAATTTTATTTTGGATATAATTTAAATATAATTTATTCATTCTCATATAAGCCAAACAAAATAGTATAAAACTATTATGCACCTGGCTGTGATGCACCTTTCACAGAAAACCCTTTTTGAAGTAAAAGAAGCTATCCTTGCCATCTCTCTACAGAGATCTATTGCCATGGCTCTGATAAGTGGTATCCCAGGAGCAGGTCTGCCCTGAATGCCAGTAAAGAAGAGATAACCTAGAATTGCATTCTCTTCCCAGGGTACTCTATTAAAACACGTCTCCTACCGTGCTTCTGCTCCCAAAGTTCTTCATTCAACTTCTGACCCATCTTAAAAACTCAAATTTTCAAATGGAAACACACAAACTGCATTAAATTTAAACCCTGTGCTTTTCCATTCTGACCAGGTATTCTGCTCCTCGTAACTCTACAGGAAGACAGGCTCTGGATGTGGATCTCAGAAAAGATTTGCATGCTTTCAAAATTTTTTCCCCACTCTGAACAGTGCAAGGGAGGCCTTTTGTAGCAAATTATCCCTGCACCTGCAGATCTGGATACAGAAAGACATCAAAGAAAAAAAAAACAACCTTTGGCTAAGAATTTTAGTCATTAGCTTTCAAGTAGCAACTGAATAATCATCATGATGAACTTTTTTAATCATTGTGAATAGGCAAGCCTTTTGAAACCACTAATAAATGCACTCACTGGATTTCCAAACAGCTTCCATTACTCACTGTCAGTGCATCCTAAGTTGGCAAAGCTTTGTATATTTGGTAGCTTTTCTGCATCTAGTGCATTTATCACTCATTTTGAGTTCCAATGTGATTAGCTGGTATCTGAACAAACTCCTTAGGCAACCTTCCAACTAGATTGTATGATGATTAAAAAATTACATGAAAATTGAAAAGGGGACTCTTCAAGACAGAGCAATAATCCCCACCAGAAGTATAAATGGAGGAGTCATGGTGAGAGTGAAGTCCATTATTGTGAACAACTTTGACATAAGCATCACAGCAGAGAGAAAATGAGATCATAGGGTGGAGATGAGATAAATCATTCTGGTTTAGCAGGAGAGAGGTAATGCTGATGGAGGGGTTGTGCACACCCCTTCAGTTCCCATCAAAGCAGTTGTGGAACTGAGAGAGCTGCAGCACTTGGAGCTGTTTCTGTCCCAGGCTGGGCAGACAGAAATGCTGCTCTCAGGGGGCAGAGCTGTCCTGCCCTGACTCACCCTCACTGCAGGCTCTGTGTGGGCAGCAGGTCACTCCAGCCACTGCCTTGCTCCTTCAGACAGAATTTTGGGGGGTCCTTGTCCTTTACCCCCTTATTCTCCACTTCCTGTGTCCAGATAGGATCTCTGCTTCCTCCAGCTCCCTCCAGCTTCTTCAAAATATTCCTAAAGTCCTTGCTTGTGCTTCAGTTATTTTAGACTACATTTTTGAGCATCCAAACCTATCAATCAGAGAATCTTCAGTTCCTGAATAGATGTAGATATGAATAGGCACCCATGGGCAGGACATCACTGTGTGAGTGTTCTGGCATTCCCCCAGGAACAAAAGAAACCTTTCCATAGCACAGACTCACGTGAGCCTCCCTGCAGACCTCTGCTTTTTCATGCTTAGGGTGATATCAAAGAAACCATTTCACTCCACACCCCTGGACTATCATGGGGGACACAGCGTGGCCAGTGCCAGTGTCTGCCACCCCACAGGCCAGCTGGGAGGTCAGGGAGGCTGAATCCCTGCTCAGTCAAGGAGGGAGCTGCAGGAGATGGCAACCAAGGAGTGGGCAGCAGAGGGACAAGGGACAATTCCTCCACAGCAGCTGAGAGAAGGCTGATCCCTTCTTTACACAAATTCCAAAGTGTAACTCCATCCTGCTCTAGGTACAAGTAAAGCACACTGTTCAGTGGCAGGCTTACATTGTTTGCATTTAGAAATGGTTTGTGGAACTGATTAGCAATGATTTTGAGACCAATTTCTGCCTCAGCCCCTCTGGCATTCACTGACAAAGGTCTCTGGCACTCTCAGAGAATTTTGCAAACACAGCATTCAAGCTTTTGTCTCTGCTGTCACCAGTTCTCACAGCTCTGAGGGATTAGCTTTTTGCAAATGGAAAGCAAGCAGCTTCATTCTGTTTACCTGTCCAGTGCTGCAATAACACAAATTCAAACTGGCCTCAGCCTTGAGCACAGCCAGGGGCAGCACATTGGAGAGAGCTCCATTTTACTGCTTTTCCATGAGAAAAAAAATAACCACGAGATTATGTAAAGAACAGAGAGCACTGAGAAGTTTATTTTTGAAAGGGAAAAGGTCTGCAGATAGTGATGAAGCAAGAAGGTTCAGTTTAAACTAGGGAAGGTGAGGAGATGGTAACAGAGAGAAAGAAAAGAAAGGAAAGAGGACAGCAGGGTTTGGGGAATGCAGCTGCTGCATCCAGAGTTTCATGTCTCACAGAATGGATGGAGGCAACAGGGTAGGGAGCAGACAGAGCAGAGGCAGATTTGGCAGGAAGATGTCTGCACACAGAGATGTGGAACTGGCTGAGAAAAGCTGAGCCTGGACTGCTCTGGGCTCAGGGGCATCTCCCTCTGCTCTCCTTGCCGTGTTATTGTCCTGTGGGAGGGCAGAGTGCATGCAGGGTTAAAGCAGGGGTTGCACCCTCTTAGAGCTCTGCACATTAAATGTCTCCTGAGCTCTGTTAGCAGCCTTTCCTGAAAGAGAAAATCAACCTAAGCTTCAAATAAAAGGACTTGAAAAAAGCCAAAATCTTCTATTTTGAATGTAGCAGAATAAAACTATTCAATTATTATCCAGAAAATAATCCTCTTTTTCTGTTATCAGGAATTATATTAAATCCTAACTTTAATTAAACTAAATATACAGGTTTTGGTGAGCAAACGATTTGATTAATGGCATCCAGTTTCATCTGTCACCTGCTATTGTAGTTCCCTTGGAAAGAAATTGTATACACCAGCAAATACTCAGCAGGGAGATTCATCAGATGGGGCTTAAAGATTTAACAAAGTTTCTCATGTTTGTGGGAATAAAAATCCCTATGAATTGCTGCTGTGCACAGAAGAGCCAGGTAGAAAAGGCTCCTTATTCTTTCTGCACTGGACCTCCAAGAAGAGCCCGAGAAAAAGGCACACACAGCCACCAGTGTGAGATTTAAAACTTGCCCTGATTTAGAGAGGTTTATTAATGGGCCCAGACAGGAGGATAACACAAGAGACAAGGAATGAAATCTCCTAGTGAATGGAGTGCCCTATTGCAGAGCCCAGAGAGGTTTTCCAAGGCTGTGAGGAGGAGCAGCAGAGCAGGAGCTGTGCACACAGGGAATGCAGTGCCCATGGATCACAGGAACACCTTCCTTGGAAAAGCTCCTTTCCAACACAGGGTTAAACCCAGTGTGGGGACCAGCAGCCACCCCAAATGTTTCCTCACAGTGACACTGTTCATGACTGCATATCTACAGATAGGCTGTGTTTTCAGCAGATTTAACAGCCAGCCTTCAAAGGCAAAGAGAAACACAGGCAACAAAATTATACATCAAAATATGAAGATACAAACCACTAAATGTAGTAGAACAGGGCTGGATATCAAAGTAGCCACCCCTGGCATATGCAGCTGTTTTAGGATAAGTGAAAAGTCATCCTACATAATGGTGAATCATTAAGAAAATACATGTACACAGTATATCCTAACCCCTTGCCATTACTGCTTATTTATAGTGATGTGTCAATATAGGTTTGCATTTTATATTCTGCTGGCTAAAACGCTGAAGGAACACCATGTTCATGAAGAGGTTGACGGAGCTGTAGGTTCAAAAGAACTTTTTAGATATCTTTCCATGGTAAAAGTTGGGCAGGTTGCTGTTTAAAAAATATCAAGATAGTTGAGTAAAGTACAGATAAATAATAGATACTCAGCATAAAAGATGTCTGTTTTTCCTTTCTCAAACATGTTAGCCAGATGCAGAAAAGTAAATCCTAAGGAGACTGGGTCATAGTTAATTTGGTCGTCAAAAGAGAATATTAAATGATGAAATCACTTTTTCACCTCCATAAAAAATGCAGGAAGGATATTTACTTTGCATGTATAAATTACACAATTTATTGTTCTATTTTAACATTTCTTCAGACCACCTCCAAGAAGGTTTCCATAGAAACCTAAGAACAAAATCAAAGAGGAACATAATTTTGCTCAGTTTATATTGATTTTAAATACCACTTCACTTGCACCAGCAATGTGTCTTCTGCACACATTTTTTATCAGCTGACAATCTAAGTGTTACAGTTGATTAAAATAGCAATTTAGATTTAGCAGTTATCAAAAACACTGTTTGCAGTTCAGTCTATCACCTACCCAAATTATGGCATTGTAGAACATCAAAGATGAGTAATTTTTTAAGCAACTATGATGAGCTTTATCAAGATGAAAACTGCTTTGGAACAGCTCTGCTCCTCCATTCTGTCAGTTCTTGCCTAGAGCTGATTTAAGGTACTATAGACAATGTATTAAATCTATAAATTAATCTCTTCAATTTCTGAAACTGCCTTGTAGTAGTGATTAACAGAATGATTTCTCCAGAGAGCCTGACCTCTGTTCTTTCCAAGAGATGTGACTTGGCCACTTGCTGAGGATGAGTCTCTGGTAGTGCTGAGGCACAGGCTTTTGGCAGCTTTAATGTCTTGATTTCCTTCCATGGGTTTTTATTTATTGCATGGGATTTTGTTGCCTTGTTGGTTTGTGTTCTTTTCTTTCTCATTTTAAAATCTTCTCACCAAATCCAGAAAACAAGGAAAGTTGAAGAAATCAGCATGTTTTAAACAATTCCCAAAGCCTTCAAGGCTGCCTCTTTCCTGCATGCAATTACTTATCCCTGTTGTTCACTCCTGACTCATTTCTACGTGCCTGAAACCATTTTAGGATAACCTGTCCAACAGCAACTGAAAGTTGTATTCTGAGCAGGAGCCTCATGCTGAGATGGCTGGAAGATTCCATGTCTGAACCTACAGGAACTTTCACTCAGAGACCTCACTGTCTTGTCAAGGAAGCTGCAAATTACTAAACCCTTTCAGGATTCCAATCTCAATGCAATTTCTTCCTGTTTACAGAGAGATGAAACTTGGTGACCTCTCACACTGTTTATCCAAAATGCCGATTGCTGGGAGTCAGAGCTGTCTCAGTGGCTCTTAATTCTGTGCAGACCTAGCTTTGGTATTCACAAACAAAACAAAACAACAACAAAAAAACAACCTGTTGTGCTTTGAGGCTAAAAGAATAAATTACTTCAGGTTTTCTCTCTGGGATCCATTATTTTCACTTTTATGAATTCTGGATGAGAGAGCACTATTTATGCAAATACAGCTACACACACTTTTACAGAAAGATAATGTGAAGATTAAATTCTATGTTCCCTTTTGATTTCCAGGTGATCAGTAGGGATGACGTGGGATTTGTGGCTTTTGCTCTTTATTTTTCACCATAGTCACCTTAGGAATGGCAAGGTCTTTTCCATTCTGCTTTAATGAAAACTCTTTTTTCCTCAGGACATCCAGAGGATGACAGAACCTTCCCTGAAAATCAAATACAGGGGATTAAACCTTCTTGTACTCACAAAAACCAAGATACAGGCAACAATACAGAAAAACAGCAACATGATAAGCTACAGCACCATTTCTTGGGAACTTTCAAATTGATTTCCAAATTATAACCCCATTCTAAGCCCATATACCACATTGTTTTTGTAGTGGAGCAGTTTCAGATTTCCTGTGTAGGGGTTTTTTTTAGGTCAGGTCTGCTGATGAGCTCAAAGTGAGTGACAAAAATCCCCCAAATGAAATGATGTAACAAACTCCGTGTCCCCCACAATGGGTAACGATGTTGGCACTTGAATGATGGCCAGAACAGGCCAAATTTCTGTTCCTGCCATTTTAAAAAAAGAAACACATTGGCCTATCTTTCCTCATTCTCCGATAGTGAAATGTAAAAATAGAACTATGCACTCCAGAGGGCTCCAAGGGCTCTTTTCATTAATGTGAAAAATCCATAATTTATAGCTCTGCAGCGTGAATAGGTTTGGAAGACATTTAATCACTAGTGAAAATGCCATAACCCCAACCCCACTCCCACCAAAATACAGATAGCTCACAGCTATTCATCTGGGCTTGTTGGGAGCTGCTCAAGTGTTCCATATATTCTCCCTGGTGAATGAGAGCAAAGGAACATGTCGTGAGAACTGCTAGTCCAGAACACAGCTTACACTGAAAATACACAAAGAGCCATTTCAAAAGGTGGATAAGTGATATCAGTTGCTTTCTAAATATAATGCATTTTGCCTAAGTACTGTCCAAAGGGGATCAAGTCATACTTTTGATCCTGTCACACTTCTAGGTGTGATGTGTGACCAGTGGGACTGCAGCTTTAAGAAAATCTGTCTTGGTATTAAGGATGGGAAGGTTTGTATTCCAAGGATTAATCTGTATTAAACTTCAGACCTCTCCACAATCAGATTTGAAGGCTCTATGTAGCTTTTTCCTTTCCACTTACATGCTAAGGAAGATAGAAAACATTTTGCTGTGAAAATCGTCTGGTTTGAAATGTCTTCTATGTTACCAGAGTGATCACAATTAAATTAATCTACCTTGTGTGATTACATACATAGATGGATCAACTTTTGTTATAAATAATATGTAATTTTGTTATAAAGCAGTTTAGATTTCTACAGTTTCTCCAGATCTGCTGTCCCCTTACATTGGAGTTTAAAGGTGGGTTAGATTCTAGTGATATCTACACGACTCTCATGATGTTCAAAGCCATCACAGTTGCTCAAAACCTACTTCCTTTTAACAACATTTTATAATAATGCAAGTCCTCTTTTAAAGACCTGTATCACCAAAAGCTAGGTACTGATTTTGAAAATAATATGAGTGATATTAAATGTGTGCATCTTAAACTGAAGAAGACAGTAGTTAGACTAGTAGTTAGTACTAGACAGTACAAGTATTTAAATAATGGGCAGCATCTTCTATTCCATAACTCAAAAATTTTTCATCTGATTGTACAATGTGAAAGAATGCAGCTTAGAGAATATAAAAATAAAATCAACCAGAACTAAAATGTGGGTCAGGAATTAAGATGATATCCTGGGTCATTAGATCCAAATCTCACTTAACCATATGCTATTTTAAAGAGAGAGACTAATTGTCCAGTCTTTTCATTTCAAGAAACCCAAATAAGGATAATTGTGGTGTCTCATCCAGACAATGCATTAATCCCTCTTTAGAACCCCCAGCACCAAATCAGCAACCCTGCCAGCATGTAGGATCATTTGTAGGATCACTTACTGCTTTTTAAAATTAGCTGAAAAAAATCTGTTTGGCTCCTGCTGCATGGGCAGGCTCTGTGCTGGGGCTGGTGTTACCTGTCATGTCATTCCAGCCTCACATGGTCCTGTCTGTCAGGAGGCAGCAGGAAAGCAGAAAGCTCTCATTAGCTGAGCACTGTGCTAGTATTAATTGGGTGCCAAAACTGCGATCTGTGATTTCTACATGGTTTTCTCTGTTCCAGTGATGCTTGCATTGGTAATTGCCACCTTGGTTTCAGATACAGCAAATGGGCACAGGCACTGGCTGGGATAGCTCCTGTCCATCTCCTCCCACGTTCCTGCAATGCAGGCAGCTGGAGAAGGGAAGATGCCCTTGGCTGGCAGCTCCAGGCTCCCAGGGTGGAGCTCCACAACCACCTCAGCTGGGGCTGGGAGCACATCTGCCTGAAAAGCACAAACACATCACAGGATCATAGAATCACTGAGTTGGAAGAGGCTTCCAAGATCATCAAGTCCAACCCATGCCCTAACACCTCAACTGAACCATGAGTGCCACATCCAAGTTTTTTTTTAGACACGTCCAGGGATGGTGACTCCACCACCTCCCCAGACAAAGCATTTCAATACTTTATTATTCTTTCTGTAAAAAAGTTCTTGCTAATATCCGGCCCGTATCTCCCCTGGGGCAGCTTGAGACTGTGTCCTCTGGTTCTGTCAGTGCTGCCTGGAGAAAGAGATCAACCCCACCTGAGCACAGCCACCTTTCAGGGAGTTGTAAAGAGTGATAAAGTCACCCCTGAGTCTCCTTTTCTCCAGGCTGAACAAGCCCAGCTCCCTCAGTTCCTCCCAGGGTTTGTGTTCCAAGCCCCTCTCCAGCCTGGCATCACCATCTCAGTGTATCTAATTCTGACCACTGCAGCTGAGTCTTCACTGACTTCATCAGGGGAGGAAGACCATGTGTTCCACTGAGTGTATTAAGAGTCTGCAAAATTTGGAGGTAAGCATAATGAAGGAAGAATCTTCCCCAATCTGGCTCTATTCATCCCTTTGTTAGCTCCCAGATATGTCAAGGACACTCAGGAAAAGAAGATGAATTAACCAAAAAGGTGTCAATTTAAGGCAAATTGCACAGATCAGCTCTGCTAAGAGGATAGATTTTCCTTCAGACATAGAGATGGTATAACTTGGTTTCACTCATTTCAAAGTGAATTACACTAAAGCAAATTGAGGCCATTTAAATTCTGACTGCGTGTACATAAAACGATTTATTATGGTTTCACTAATACATTTCAAATCCAAATTCATTTGGTTTAATTTCATTGAACATCCCTGAGAAGACAAGATATAATCCAGCTTTAAATATCTGTCCTGGGATGTTTTGATTTTTACATTCTCTCATTTTACATTTTCTTTCTTTTGCATATCTACCATTGCTATTTGAATTTCAAGATAAGTGTCCCATTGGGTAGTGTTAGGTTTTTTCCTTTCAAAAGGAACCATATGGAGAAAAACAGCATTATTGCCAACATTGTTATTAAAAATGTGAGTCAGACCTTAAAAAATTATGAGATTTGTTTAGAAGTGTGAATATTTCCCTCAGAAACAATGTATTTACTTTTTTTTAGTATGCATCAGATATTTTCCACGTAAACCGGCCACTTTTTCAAACAAACAAAATGTGGCTTGGCGAGGGAACCCTTGGACTGCAAAAGCCCAAGGTTAGAATGAAACTACCAAATAACAAGAGTGATACAGAGCTCTGAGAATTTAAATTCTCGAAGCCAGGGGCCAGGGCAGCACAGGGCTGTGGATGCTGTGGATCAGTTAAAATGAATCTGTTCCATGGGAGACTGATGAGACAGACAGGCCAGCTCAAAGCTGTCACCTGGGGAGTTCCAATCCCACAAATGCTCATTTTCTCCTTATTGTTTGCATGAAACTGCAGTCCTGCTTGCTGGAAGGGATGAAGTGAAATCAATGTTTGGGGCATTTCACTGAATTATGATCAAGCAACCTTAACCTGCTACTCACACATATCAAATTTTTTCTGTCTGTCTGGTATCCAGATTTTCTCCTATAACGAGGAAGTTTTTTGATAAAATTTTGGCTTAGAAGCTTTTATTTCTTAAAATTAGTTCCTATTTCTTAAAATTGGAGCTTAACTTCCTTTAGTAATAAAAACTTCACAATGTCAAGTGCTCTGCAGCTGGGTCAGACAGGCCTTAAACAAATTTGTGGGAAAAGTGACAACTGCTGCTTGAAACTATGAAAACTGAAACAGAAAATTTTAAACAAGTTTTAATGCACTGAGGAAATGTTTCTAACTTGTAACTGGCTTCATTCAGCAGATGTGAGTTCACTGTGCATTCACAGATGATTATTTAAAGCATGAGTAGCATCACAGAAATGTCTTTTCACAGGAGATAAGCTCAGAGATAGTGCTATGCAACACTCCTAGAGTTTGAATAAAGAAGGGATCAGGAATCAAACTGTGATGCTTGGTCCAAAAAGCCTGGAAATGAAGCAGTTCCTACAGGTTTACTCATAAAAACGATGAGAATTGATCCAAACCTTCAGAGGAGCCTCTCCCAGCCCTCCAGCACAGCCCCTGAGCTTTTCCCCAAGCAGTGCAGGGGAGGAAGGATGGAGAGAAGAGCTCCTTCCTGTTCCATCTACACTTTCTGCAAGCCTGACAGCATCAAACCTCAAGCCTCAAGCCCACTCATCAGTACAGATGGGCTGGAGAGTCAAAGGGATTTTTTTTCATAGCCCCACTCAACAGAATTATTTTCTCCTCACTTGTGCTGTGAATGCATTATCAGCCCTTCAGTGTTCAGCACTGCATGGGAGCTTTATACTACACACAATACAAGTTATATAAGAATAATTGCTGGTCTGCACGCTGCGAGGCTTGAGGAAGGACATGTCTACTTCTGTATTGTATTTTTTTCCTTGAAGACTTAAGTGTACCATAAACAAAGAACATTAATTGTGAAGCAGCTCCCTGGAGAAATGGAAATTACTTGAGGAGTAAGAATGATTGCTCTGTCCAGGCCATGTCCCACTGAGATGTAATTTGTTTCCATTTACATCACACATCTTTTTCCTGTGTTTTCATGACTTTTCATTGCAATCCACAGTACAAAATGCTCAGTGAATTCCACATCTGTTCTTCACAAAACACGTACAAAATACAGTAAAAATGTTTATGTGGTGTATTTAGAGCTGCAAGTTATAAATATGCAGTTTTTTCTGTAAGCCAGATCAGAATTTTAAGCCAGACATACAATTCTCCTTTTCCCCTGAATGATTGAGTGTCCTGTAGACACAGCAGCAAATCTTGTGTTTCCATCAGATTGCTTTTGCAGGAAGGCTTTGCTTTCAGTATGAACATTTCTAATAAATTACATGAGGGCAAATGAAGGAAAACTGTGTCAAATGTAACAACGAAACAACAGATTCCTGTATCTTCAAGATTGCTTCATGCCTGTTACAGGTTGGAGCAAAAGAACAAGTATTTGTCTTCCAGCCCAACAATCCAACACATGTTTTATTTCTAAAATGCAGATTGATCTGCCTCGAGATAAACTGGGAGAATTACCAAAATCCTGAGAGTTCTTCAGACTCATGGTTCTCATGACCCCCGTGACAAAAATGCAGTGTAAACCTCACAAAAGTCAGTATTTACTGAAGGTGCTTCAAAGACAGACAAGAGCTGGGCTCTAGCTATAGATATTCAAGATTCTCTTTCATTATTCCTGGGATGCATCCCCTGGGTCCAGAGATTCTGCAGAGAATTTCTACCCACATGAAAATGCAACCATCTGGGGAAACATCAAAACACCCCAATGGAACAAAACAAAAAAGAAAAAGGAGCCAGCAGCTATTATGGTCATTTACTCATGGGACTATACTCCTAAGATCTCAAAAGAAAAAGAAACTATGTCCTGATTAGATCACTACAAACTCCCTCCACAGCCTTTCCCTCTAGTTCTGAGCACACAGCTGAGTTACTGCTTGTCCTAAACTGTTGTGTGGTACCACAAACCACATTTCAGGGATTTCTGTGTTCTGCTGCAGTAGAGAATGATGTTGGCCCAGCTGGGGTGCAAGGACTTACTTGTTTAAAACATGACTCATATTTTGGAGCCACAGAAATACAATTTATTTTATAGGCTATCTATCGATGTGGTACAAGTTCTGCACTCTCTCGTACAAGAGTTGGAGGAGTAGCACTGAATTGAGGGGTCTCCACTACACATATTATATCTCTATATCCTGAATTTGTGGGAAGGACAAAGCAGCCAGATGCTCTCTGAAGCCTTGCTCTGTGATGAGGAGTCCGTCCCAAAAACATGTGCAAAAGCACAGAACAAATTATTTGATTCAGACTTTGGTTTATACCCAACTTAGAAACACTCAGTCCCAAATTGGTCTGGTCTTCTGTGATCCTTGAAGAGGAAAAGTAAGTTATATGCAATTAAATTAAAGTGAGTCTAGTCCAGTATTTAAGATCAAATATTCTGGAATATGTTTTTATTAACGTGTGTGAGGGAGGTGAAGGTGAATTGTTCTCTGGAGCTAATTGAAGAGCTTCCTCTAAGGGAAGGGAAACCTGTTTTGATACTTATTTTGCTAATGAGATGCAACATAAAATGACTTCCTAGTTATTATGCTGAAATATGTCATGCATATTCAAAAACTATCTCTGAGGAACTGAAACAATTTAGCCAAGATGAGCTACTAAATACATGAAAGGAATTGACTTCATGATCCAGCTAATGATTAGATAGGCTTCACTGTTAAAAATAATGATTGAACCAAAAAAAAAGTGCATTCACATTAACTGAATCCAGTTAATGCAGAAGTTCCTTGAGCATGCAGGCTGAATGGCAGTTTAATTTTGTTTCAACTGTTTGCTTTTCATTTGTCTTAAAAAAACCCCAAGAGTAAATTTATGTTATTTGCATATGTAGAAACTTATCATCAGTTTTCTTGGAGTTGTCTGATGACTAAAATATTACCAGTTATTCATTAAGGTAGTGCAAAAATGATTTAACTGTCAAAATGAAGAGGTTTGACACTGTAATGCTGCATATTCACTCAATAAATTTAAGCCAAACATCAGGAAAAAATATTATCCAAGAGCCATCTACTCAACACAACCATGCAGTACTTTCCTGCCATTAGTAAAGATTTTAACTAATTCAAGAGAGAGTTACCCTGCAGCATGTTAGGCTATACCTAGAAAAAGTTTCTAAACTAAAATTGATAAATTCTTAGCAGATTTAATTGAAAAACAGAGATGCTTGTCATCTTCATGATTCTTACTGTTTTTCAGCATCCCCCATGAAGTTAATGAGTTAATGTGTCCAGGAAAATCTCCAGAATCAGCAGCCAGATATGAATGTTTGATCCATCCACCCGATTAGACCCAGAAGCAGCTGAAGGGTCTGTGCCCCCCTGAGCTGGTGGGCAGGAGGTGGGATGTTCTCTGGAATGCTCAAAGATGGTCCAGCACAGATTTTAACTGCTGCTGCTGACAGGTTTTGACCTTCAGAGCAAGACTGCAAGGACAGGTCAGGGAGTCTGATTCATTTTCAAACTCATTATTAAATCTGTCTCACCCAGGATATTTAATCTCTCTCTGTTTACAGATTTAATATCTGGTTTATTATCTTCTAATATATTATTTAGGTAATTTGGAGCCTGTATATTTTTTATGTGATCTCAAGGCTGTGACTGACTCCAGCCCCTTTCACCCAGCTTTCCCCTGGCATCCCATCCCACCCTTTAGAATTACTGGGGCTGCAAATGGGCACTGCTTTACTGCACAGAACCAGTGCAGTACTGGGGCCCTGAATACTGCAAATGACAAAGGAAAAAAACACACCAAAACCTACCCAACAAACAGAGAGGCGTGAAAAGCCTTCATGAGAGAATTTTTGACAAAAATTTTGGCATACTCAGTACACATCTCATGTGCACTTCATGGGAGGAGGCAGAAGGGAGAGGGTGGCAGTTTTTGATTGGAACAGGTAAAATAAGCAAATTGAGGTAAAAGATGTTTAAAGCAGAATTTTTAGAAGCACCTAGCCCCAGGTAAAGAGAGGCTGAATGCCTTCACTCCAGCTTTCCTAACCAGGTCAGACAGATTTGCTGGGTATAGAGTATTTCTTGCTTGGGGAAACTGATAATTGACCAGTTTTCAATTGGAGGAGCTTTCGACTTTGCTGACTGGGGCAGTTTAAACATAGAAGTCACCCACTGTAGCCTCAACAAAAGTAGACAAATTAATTTAACACCCCCATTTTCTTTTGTAAGGAAAGCTTAAAAAAAAATCTCTATCTTTTAAAATTAAGTTACCGAGCCAACACTCCATCTCTAAGCTGACACTTCACCTTGCTTGGGCATCCTGCTGGAGCTGATGCAGCTGAAAAGGTGACAGAAACAGTCACTTGAGAACCTATAGAAACATATGGGGATTCTGTGGGCCGCACTGGGTGATTTAATCTTTCATAAATCCAATAGAGGCTTGTTAGCCGTGTTACTCTGATGAAAATGCCAACCGCAAAATCAAACTGTGTGAGAATCTTGCTCATTTGTGAAAGATGCTGCAAGGAGAGGTGCACAAAGTGAACCCACAAATGGAAAGTCTGTGACAGGAACTCCTGCATTGGGTGGTGCAAGCCAGAACAAGCCTGGTGGCAACACAGCTGCTTGGGCAGATGAAATTGGACTTGATGCCTTGGACACCTTTGTGTGGCAGTGCTCCATGCCTGGAATGTGTCACACCAAACTGCAGTGTTCAGCTTTATTACCTCAAATTCATAGCAAATTAATGCTGAGCAGAGATCTTTCAACAGACCATTGCCATCCTTGAAGTGTGGCATATTTATGGCATCTCAGAGGCTAAATGAATTTAATATTAACATGCAAACTGAAATCTAATCCCCTACACTGCAACCTCAAATGAAGTATTAATAATCCAGGGGGATTTTTTCATGCTCCACATTACAGATTTGGACTAGAGCCCAACTCATTCACCTGCAGCTGCAGCATCATTACCATCATGCACACACACACAAACAAAACGGGAATGTGCCATTTGATCAATAAAGTAAATACATCTGATTAACTGCCACGAATGGCTGATGTATTGACTAAAACAGTGCCAATATCTCCCTACACTCATCTTGTTTTCCTTTTTTTTCATTTCAATACCGTCTTTTACAATGAAAATATATTTTGCTGACAGAAAGAAAGCTCCATTTTTTTTCATAAAGAAGATCCTTTGTAACCACAAAGGACACGTAACTGCTCAAGAAAAGATATGGGAATTTAAAAATATTAAAGCCATGTTTCTCATATCTATATCTTTAGAAAGATAGCTGTTTATGCGTCCTGAAGATTACATTTTTTAATTGAAAAATTTCCTGAGGTTTACTAATAGCATGTTCATTCAATCGACACATCTCTTCTTTATTAATATATGATATAACAGGCTTGGAAGTGATGGCCTTGCTAAAGCTGAATTTGGTAGAACAATGATATTCTTCCAGGTGGTAGGAAATACACAATAAAATTATAAAACTAGAGGGAATTAATTTTGACTGTGGAAGGAAAGTATCTTTATTAAACTACAGTGCTATCGGGATTTGCTTTTTTCTTGAGAGGTGCTCATAACTCAGACTAGTTCATCTCACTCCATTAGCTCATCAAAGCTTGTTTGCTCTTGGTAACAAAAACTGGCAATATTTTTTCACGAACAATTGCTGCAAGGCAATCTCTGCACTTTCAACACAGATGGCTGTGCAAACTCTAAACTGAAAGTACTGTCCATAAAGTTGCTCTGATTAACACATCAGCCCTTTTTAGGTAAACAAAAATGAATGTTAACAGGTTAATGCAGTACAGTTTAAGAAAATAAGGAATCAAAATATGTTCTCATTACCTTTCTCAGTCATTCCCTACTTTTAGTGGATAGCACTTTTGGCTGTTGCCCTGGCAGCTTGCTCTCCTTTTCTATTTTGCTGTGGCTCAGACAAGCAAATACAGACATATCAGCAAATAAATCTACAAAGGAGGATGGAGAATAGCATCAGGAAAAATAACTCAGTATTTTTTCAATGCTTGCTTGCCCATCTCTTGCAGGGGAACAGCAGCCTGGTATTTAGACATTTACGAGGCTGAAGTGGCCCCCCACAGCAGAGGAATGGGGCTCCCTGCTGCCCCCCAGCCCTTACACAGAGGGAAAGGTAAAGGCTCCTGGCTGGGAACAGCTCTCACACCACAGAGCCCTTTCCCTCCTACTCCTACAGCCCTGCTTGTTCTCACCTACCTCAATGAATAAAATTCCTGTCAGCAAGCTCCAAACTCCAGAATACAGCCTGGGAAATGGGTGACAATCCATCTTCATCTTCTCTAGCACAGGGATTCAAGCAGCACAGACTTGACTTGAAGCCAAACTTCAGGCACAAGCTTTATTGTTTTCTATACAGCACCCCAAGTGCTTTTAAGAAAGGAGAAAAGCAAATCCCTGAGGATTGCATCCCACAGTCAGTTGAACTGCCACTGCAAAGCCATGAGAGTACAGGTGAGCTACTTCACTCCCAGCCCCCTGGGGAAGAGGTTTATTGGCACTAATGCCAAGGTTTCAGCCCTGATAGACATGCAAGGAACTAGAAAATATACAGAGAGTTTCAATTTTAAATGCTGAAAACAAAGAGTTGGATATTCAGCTCATAGTTTTATGTCAACTAAAAATCAGTCTATGCCACATAGGATACTTTACACATCACTAGCAGACACAACATCTGAGACCAACTATCACCTTGCAGTCATTCACGAGGAAATTCTAAAATTAAAAGCCTGATAGAGAATTGGATTTGGGATTGCTACTTAAATGCAGCATTTCTGTAAACAGGTAGGTATTTATCAACCTATTTCCTTGGATGCCAGGAAGTGTTGTTCTCCAATTTCAGAAAATCCATGTAACTTATTATACAATTAACAAGCATCAAGTCAACAAGAGTTATGAACACCTGGAATCCCAAAAGCTAATTTAGTTTGTCTGAATTCAATTCAGAAAGAAGTCAAGAAGAGAAAATTGACCATAAATAACAGGTATGATTTTGTTATCTCTCCAGACTGGAGAAGATAGTGACATTTAAAAGAAAAAAACTTCTGGAAATACATTTTGTGGAAATCATGTTGGGGACTATTTCAAAGCAATTCATCAAGATGACATAAATGTGTGATACAATTTAGGTTTACACATTCTGGATGTCCTTTCCACTTCCATCTGAAATGAACCTTCTAAACATGAAACACTGATCAATCCAGAGAAAATATTATGTAGCGGGGATTTTAAGTCACAGATTTTGCAAAATTATCAATGCAAACTTGTTTTTTCTTCATCAAAAATCTCTATTTTGTTTTTTAAGTGCAGAAGGAACTGGCTACCATAGTAAAGACAATTTAATGACACTTCAGAAAAATATGGGAAAAAAAGCTTTGAGTACATGTCTTTGAAAATATCTTTGAATACAGAGCAGGACGGAAGCAGCTGAGTTACTGAACACAGTGGATTGCCTGAGTTTTTCACAACTCAAAAATGAGATGCACAAGTTAAGAGAATGAAAGGCTTTCCCTCCTCCAGATGGTAAGCTGCCTAGGCAGTAATTGATTTTAATCACAGATTCCTGACAACATTCTCTGCCTAGGGAGGGCTCAGTAGCTACTGATGTCTGAAGCTGAAAGAATGTGGTGCCTATCTTCAGTCATTTTATGGTCTAGTTCCCAAAAATCACAGTGAACTTTCAGTAGCTTAGTTAAAAACATTATTATCCCTTCTTGCTCTGTACTTTCCTGCTTAGTGTCAATTCCAGGTGCACTTTAAACTGAATTTACAAAAATGCCAGATATCTTTTCCAAGCCGCTGATTAAGCTACCAGATATAGATATATATTACCTAATGCACATGGTTTAGTAGGTCACAGGTTCATATTTTCTATTCACTCTTGCATAAGATGTAACCAGAGCTCCTTGACCTCTATTTTTATAAACTTGCTTCAGTTCTTTTGCCAGAAACTGTCACCAAAGTTCAACCCAGTCAATTTAATTTTACTATACTTTAATGTGAGCATAATTAAAAGCATTTCTCTATCTTTCCCATTTGCCTCCAGTAATTTTTAATGACACCAGCTATTTTTCACCTTCACTGAAGTATTCCTTGTCACAAAATTATGTGAGACAGCCACACAGCCACCATGTGATGAATAAAGGACTCTTCATATTTTCTTTTTCTCTTCATTCCATGTTTCTTTAAGCTGGCTGTTGTGTCCCACAAAACTTGAAGCCTTTGTGTATTCCTTTAATACAATAATAGGTTGTCCCTAAATTGCCTCTGAAGCAGTCACAGAAGTCCAAGGACTTTAAACAGTGCAAGTGTCTGAGTCTCCTGGGTTTCAGATTATTTTCCTGACCATGAAATATTGAACAGCATTCTCGATGATACCCTTCAGAAATTACTCTCTGAAAGTCCTAACACTGACAGACTGCTGCAAAGGATTAAATAATCACCACCAGTCCATGGTCCTCTCCCCTGTTTTATGTCTTACCAGACAAAAGAAAGACAGAGGAAATGTCTTGTACCTCAAGTGAGATCATCTGTACTTCAGAAGGAAGGGATACAAAACAGTTCTACTACTGGGCCTTTGTGGAGGACTTGAACCAGCTTCAAATAAAATAATTTTATTTTTAAAACAGATTCCAATGTTCCAAAGGAAGAAATTCTTAGATATGCAGAGGTAACACAAATACAAGAAGCTCTCTAACCTTCACAGAATAATTTCTCTTGTTTGGGCTTTACAGTTGCTACAGCAAAAGAGTTAAATACATTATGTACTCAAAACTATTACATACTTTTTCTTTATTACAACTGCACTACAGGCATCTCAAATTAAATACCATGTAGAGCCGTCTCATTTGGTTGACTCATATTGTGTGTAGCTACAGATGTTCTTCACTGGGTTGTGCCGAAACCAATCTAATTTTGTAAGATAAATGTTCTGATTCCAAGACTTGATTTCCCAGCATACCAAAAACATCAAAAGTTGTGAAGCCTCTAACCGCTGAGAGTTCAGATAGAAAAGGTAATTTCTCTTTCCTGGATTTCAGAAAGGTATAAGTGAAGGGAACATCCTTCAGCTATTTGGAAGATGTCTGGAAAACAGAAAAAGTTAACACTGACTTACAAACTAAATTATTTAAATAATAATAAAGTATGAAAAATACTGATTTAATATCAGTGGCAAGACAGACAATCAGCGTCAAAGAGTGAACAAAGGTAGTTACCCAGTTACCAGTTTGTTAAATGACATGGAAGGATTCTGTGCAGGTTTTCCAAAGCTGTGCCCACGCTCTGGGATGGTTTGTTGGAGCACTGGAAGTAGGACAGCTCTGTCTGCACAGTGATCCCTTGGCTGGTTATCCCTGCCTGGGAGGAGATCTGGAGAGGTCAAGTGCTCTGAGGTGTCCATGCATCTGCGATTGGGAAGACTATCAAGCACTTTAAAGCATAAATTTTAACATAATTTTAACATGGAAACAAGAGCCATGTGAAAGTATCACCCTGGACTACACTGAATAGAAGTAATTTTTCCTAATGAATACCACAAGCTGGCAATATTTCCTACTATTATTGTAAGTAAGAAAGGAAGTTTAGCAATAAAGCAAACTAGTAATTTTATAAAAACAAATTAGTAAGCTGATTAATAATCTCATGACTACAGCAGCAATACAGACCACAGTCTGGACTCTAAGGTATGCTCTTCTTAAAAATGAGTAATAAACCACTGATATGTTCTCTGTCTGAAGAGCAGAAAAAGCAATTCAGATTTTATTGTTCAAGAAAGCATGAGTTAATTACATCTGATTGCAAAGAACTTTCTCAGACAAAAAAATACAAAATAATACAAAATAATGTTTTCTTCTTTTTATGAGAATTCATGGTGCAAATAATGAAAATTTGCATTTAGTTACTATTGCTCCACTTTTTGCATTGTGATGCCTCTGAGCACCCCCAAACCTGGGACCCTTTTGTGCCAGACACTGAGCAAAATGACACACAAACACACTTTGCATGAGAGTCATGAGCACATGATGGACACTTCCCCCAAATGCAGAAGAGGAGGAGAAAGACATGCAATTCTTCTCATTTAATAGTAAACAGGGGATGTTTAGATGGTTTTGATCTAAATTCTGCCATAGTTTGTGGCAGAAAAAGAAGCCAAGCCCAGCTCACCCTAAAGCCAACTCTAGTGCCAGGACCAAAAAAACCCACCTTTTCTCTCTAAGGCTCATCATATATCTTTAGGAGGAAAAAAAATCAAGCAATAATTTGCAGGACTGAGGTTTAATGACTTTTCATTGTAGTCAAATAATTCAGTGTCAAATGCTGATGATTTTTTAATGATTCACTGCTATAGGCAGGTTCCCTACACATTGAGGTGTCTGGTTACTCGATGGAAGTTGTAAAGTAGAATTCAAACATCCTTCACCACTTCATTAATGAAACAAATTTGTCTTCTCATAGAAAAGAAGTCCTTCAGTGTTCTAGATCTCCATTTTACATTCATATACAGTCTGTACCTTGTCTGTTTGCATTAAAAGAAAATCCTTTTGATCAATGCTCTGGCAATGAAATTGCACTCCCCTGAATACAGTTCTCAGCCAGCCTGCAGTGTAAATGATACTTAATAGATAGAGAGACACGCTGTCAAGATCAGCTATGCATGTGTTAAAGCTCAATTGTCCCTGAGGTAGCAAGGAATAAAAGCCTTTCAGATAACACATTGCTGTCTGGTCTCATCTGTAATACATTTCTGAATAAGCAACAGGGCTTCGTTCCTCCTCTTCACTCAATTTATTTCCCTCTGCTCCATTAGGGAAATAAGAAAACTTTATCACTTGCAAACTGGGAGATTGAGATGAAGGAAACCAATGTCCCTGACCAAGATTATATTTCTTCTTGGGGTCACAGGTTGCACTAGAAATCAGGAATCTATAGATTCCAACCCATCAGCAGTTGATCAAATGCATCCCTGCCCCTGCTATCCAAGTGACACAGCAGTTTTATTCTGCAAGCAGATTTACTCAAAGCCTTAACAGCATTTTACTCTTCCTCATTAGGATCAGCCAGAGAGGAATAATCTCCTCAGTGTGTGGTACAGAAATGACCACAGTCACACTGACTCTTCTCCATTCGTTGGGGTAACATCCACTCCTGATCCATTTCTAAGACAAAACCAAAAAGACTAAAAAGTCAGTAACTGAGTCCTGGGAGTCCTCACACTAACACAGCGCAGTGGGATATGAGATAATTCCAACCCAGGTTTGTGCTGAGGACTGCTTATGTTCCTAGCACATAAACTTATTTGGAATTAAAAAGTTTTGAGATTTAAAATAAAATATACAACTCTACCTTTGTTTTTGCTGTATTTCCCAGTCAGTGACAAAGTTTCCTGAAATGCTTGACAGCCAGCAGTTGTAATTTAAATAAAAACATATCAAAATTTGAACTATATTTCCACCAAGACAAAACCATGGTACAAAAGGAAAAGAAAAATATTTTGTTGACCAAAAGAAAATGTCAGCCCATGTAAGACTATGGGTTTCTCTCCCTAGCACTGTAAAGGGAGTAGGCTTGAGTTACTTGCTTATAGATATCATAACATCAGGCTTATGAAGAGCTATGAAGAAAAAAAAAAATCAGTCCAGAGAGAGGAATTTGATATGATTGGTTAGAAAAGAAACTCTGAGGGCAAGGGATGCTCTTTGCTTTATCAGACTACTGTGAGAACAACATGCTTTTTTTTATATATATAAGAGAAGAAGCAGAAGGCAACAGTATTATTAAGAATTGCATCAGTCTCCAGACATATTGCAAATGTTCCCAAAAGTTACTGCACAAAGCATTTCAGCCTGAGAGAAAATCGAATTTATTTGGAAAGTTCTTATGCAGCTACTGACCATAAAAATTATTTCAAATCACTTTCTTCATCTCCAGCATTGTTTCCAGCTGTGTTTAAACAAATCTGATTTCCTTTGTCATCATCTGCAGCTGTATTTCCCTTGTATTTGCTTCCTTTGGAGAGCAATCCACTGTGAAAAATTCAAAGGAAATGCTTCATTCCATCATTTTTCCATTTCTTCTGCACTCTGGTCACTGATCTCAGACACATATTATAAAAAGGAGCTGAGTCTGAAATTGTACCAAAGGAGAATTATTTTAATACACACAAGGAATTATGAGGTCTGCCCTTAAAAACAAAGTGTATCGGTGTCAGGGCACTGATCTACCCTGCTCCCCTCTGCTCAGAGCAATCAGGACTTGCTCCACTAATATACACAATACAAGAAAATCTGTGCACCAAAATAAAAAAATTAAACACACCCCAAAGGCTTCACTGAACGGGCAGGATGAGAGAACAAATGTACATTGTCACATGTTAGTGCTTTTTTAGAAAATGTTTGGTGAAGAGAGGACAAAAGGGAGGGAAGGGGAAGGACAGCAATTACTTCATTATCTGTCCTCCCTGTCGTGCCCTCTCATTTACACACACTCATGCACATCCACACACCAACAGCGTGGAGGGAACAAGGACAGGAGGGGAAGGGAGAAAGAAAAAAGGAGGGGCTGCACAGAAAGCTAAACTAAGAGTGAAAATTCTCCCTGGATCCAGATAACAATGCCTGTTTTTCCAAGATATGTCAAAATACTGAAAAGAAAAATGGAAGGGAGAAATTTGCCCTCTGTACAAGACAACTGATAGCAGGGGGCTGTGCTGACATAGACCCCAGCTTCATTCATAAATACCTCTGAAAATCTGAATTAAGCTGCTTATTGTCCTAGGACATAATACAACCAGCTTTACAGAAATCAATGTCTTCCCTACAGACTCCTGCTCACCAGTTGAGAAATCAATCAGCTAAGCCTCAATGGCTGCCAGAGGAGCAGCCAAGGGCATACAGCCATAATACTAAATTTCAACAGAGATTACAGCAGCTATTTCCCCAGCAAAATGTTTCTGCATCAAACTGTAGGAACTATCATTTAGAGCTGCTGCCACAAATGCCAGGCAAGAGAAACAGGATTTCACTGGTGTGTGTGAAGTGTCACAGCTAAACAGCACAAGGTTTACCCTGCTCTGTATCCCTCTCTCCTTTGTGAAATACCCTCAGAGCACCTGACCCAGGCACAGAAGAGCTCCCAGTGCACACCATGCCTGGTGAGAACATTTAGCATTTCTCTTACTCATAGTGGAATGGGAAAAAAATCCACCAGGGGTCAGGGGCCACAGTTCCTGAATGAAGGGCTTTGATACCTGCCCATGACTAAAGGAAGAGGGAACTTCTGTAAAAGCTGATTAGCTTTTAGTGCAAATCTGAAGGGAAAGGAAAATACCCAGCCATGCCATGCAGAGCTCTGCTTTCCCTCTTTGGAACTGATTTGCAGCAGGGAGCTGACGGAGGAGGAGGGAAGACAGTAAGAGAAATCCACAAGAATTCAGCTGGGTGAAATGCATTATTTCAGAAATGAAGAAAACTTTAGTTATTGTATAAAACAACTGTTTTTCAGAAGCTGTGAGCTCCAGAGCACAGCACTGAAGATGGTTCTCACTCCTCAGCTCTCTCCAGGGCTTGGGAACAGCTGCTGTGACCATGGGCTCCACCTTGGCAGCTGCCATGCCCTGATCATAGAGACTGAAAAGCCTCCGTCTTCATTTTGGACTCTCTGAGAGCTGAAGAATTGAGATTTAAAGATGACCATATGCATGCTGCACTGCAGGAGACATACATGCAGGGAGGACACCCTTTTTTGTTCTAATACTCTTCAATCTGCTGTGAGATTTACTTCTGATTAATTGAGTTAAACAATCTGGTGTGATTTTCTGTTCTTATAAGTTAATGAACTTTTCAGCTATGTTAGTCATCAGCATGCAGATCAAACTCCAACATGATTTAGAATAGAAAGAAAAACAGACAGTGAGGAAGGTGCTGTGGTTCCTATGTACAGCAGGTTTAAGCTCAGTTTTTTGTGTCCTGTCTTGCAAAGTCTGTGTCCAGATGCAGTGAGAGATGCTGAGAGCCCACCTGACCTCCCTGCTGGGTCAGTGAGCAAGAGAATGCAACACCTGTGAGGTTCTCCAAATTGTGAGAGCTGAGCCAGACTCCCAAAGTTCATGTTAAAAAGGACTCTGAAGAGTTTTAGACATTAATTGCCTGGGTAGAATTCAAATAAGTTAAGAAATATGTCTATTGTTTTAAATCCATCTAGAGATTTATATTCACAGTGTTCAATCTCCCATCAAGAATGTTCAATACATTTTGAAGTCATACAATAAGTGCATTGTCAAGAAAGCACACACAGGCAATAAACCCACAACTGTACATCCTTGTGATTAATTGATCCTTATGGGTCCCTTCCAGCTTGAGCTATTCTATGGTTCTTTGGCACTTGTAGGTGACTCTTGCAAAATATCAGAGCACAAACTCTCTGGATATTTCTCCATGAGCAAATCCAGTGATCAGAACTTCTGCACAAATACCAGTAAACCACAGCACAGAGAAACCCAAACAAGTAGAAAGAAAGAAGTGCCTGGTTAAGCGTTGTCTCTAACATTTGCATTCCATGAGCAAGGACAGCATCCCCCATGTCAACAGGGGTGTTGAAAGAATCCGCAGAATGGGATGGTTTCATGTCCCAAAGAAAATTATCAGAGGAACCTCTGGGAAAGGAAAAGCAGCTAATCAAAACAATCCACCCCTCCTAATGCATTAATTTCAGTCCCTCCTGCACAACATCTGAGACAGCAACAGTCAGGATCTGAGGAGGCTGGGTTACTACCCAGTGGTGCTAAACACTAACAAACAAACAAGAGGAGAATAAAATAATACCAGAGACAAAAAAAGGCCAAAACCAAACCCCCAAAACAACAACGTAAGAAAGGGAGAAAATAGTTAGAAATAGAAGAAGGGAAGTTATGACTGGACTACAAATTTGAAATAAAATCTGGGGAATTGGTTGCCAGTCTCTTAATAATTACAAGGAAAAATATCAGAGGATCAAGAAAAACCCTGTTTTACAGCTCAGATATAGGATCTTTCCCCCCTAAATTTGAAACTCTTAAAGAAAATAATCTACCAAAGCTGATACAAGATAATCAAATAATTCTTCACATTTCATTCCTTTCTTCAGCTTTTCATCAGCTGCATGTCCAAGACTTCGAGATAGCTAACGACGTTTTGGCTGATTGCAGATTCAAAATCAGCCATAAAAAGGCTACTGTATTTTATATGCTGTATAATCTTTCCCTGGGTTTAATTTTTTTATGATGTACATTGTGCAGATATGTCTGCAAGATAGATCTCGTTTAGAAAATGGATTAAATATCTTCACAGTGCTTGTATTCGTGACATGCTATGTGTAAAAAAATTTAAAGGAAAGATAATATTTACTGTGAATTATTTCTTCTCTTTGAAGTGGAAAGTGAAGTATTCTTTAGCTAAATGGAAAATTACTCATTTTCAGATCATAAATCCATGTTTTAACTAAATTGAATTAATTGACATTTGGTATCTTAAGGAGTAGATTGTATTTTTTCAGTAATATCTAAGTCTAAATGCCTTGTTCATAAAAGGTGTGAAATGAAGATTCATAAAAGGGGGAAAAATAACAAAACTCCTTTTTACTGATCAATCTCTTGCAAATGTTTCCTCCAGGAATATATAGCTTCTCTGCTAGTGGATGCAATCATTCACAGGGATGATCAAGGGCCTAGAGCAACCCCCTGTGACCCAAACTGCAAATCAACCCATCTCAATCCTGGTGTGAAACAAAACTGTCTGTATTAAAATATCCATCCATAGAATGGGAAACCGTGCTTTAGTAGGGAGAACACATTTCCTTAGTCCTGAAATGGATGAAGTTTTGTGTTTCAGTTCCACAATGAAAAAGAACTTGGATCATCTCGACATTCTGTGAAGTTCTACAAAAATAACAGGGGACAGGATGCTGAGTCAATTGAAAGTACTGGCAAAAGTCTCTGTAGTTTTAATTGAACAAGGATTTTACTCAGCATTTCAACTGTATGAATACAGATTTAAAATACACTGTTGCAAATACAATTCTAATTTACTCCTGTGAATCCAGCAGGAGAAGTTTGAAATCACAGAGGCAGAACTAAGGTATGAACATTCTATTCTATTGTACTTAATAAGAACAATTTCCAAAGCATGAGAATAGTATCTCTTGGCTGGAGACAGAGCTAAAAAGTCATGCAGGAAAAATATTCTCTCACAGTCTCTCCATAACCAACTCAAATCAAAAGCTTGATTTTACTCTTCTATAAAACAGCCCCATCCCTTCCCTCCAATGAAAGATTTCTGGAATACAAACACAAGGTTCAGGATTAAATTTTGTAATGACAGCAATTATTGCCCTTTGGAACACTCCTCTACTGAAAACTTTTCACTTTATATAAGCACAGTTCACATGAATAAGTAGCTCTTGCTCTACCAGCTGAAATCGAAATATTTTGATTCTATTTCTGCACTGTATTTCTACATGACCTGAACTAGGAAGACACTTAGTAACATGCCTGGTTTTACTTGTTGGGGTAATTCTCCTGCCAAGTTCTTAAAATACAGAATTGTCTCAAGAATAATTTCATTTTCTTGGCTGATTTTTCAACCTGAATGGATTTGTATTTTCATGGGAGCATTTTCCTGCTCTGACCCTTTTGAATCTAACAGTCCACAATTAACTTCCTGTTCATTTTCACAACATCATTATGAGAGTAATTAGTTCATGGGCTGCTGAACTGGACGTGATACCTTAAAAAAAACAGCAATGGCCCAAACCATGACATTCTTTCATCTCTTATAAATACCTTTCCTACATTCTTAACTAGATTGTTTGTTTTTATTAAATGCCTCTGAGCAGTGAAATGTTAGAGCTCTACAGCTAGTGATTAAATATCCCCTACTGAAAATTTTCTTTGGCCTGGTCTTTCCTGAATCCTTCCCCAGGTTTCAGGAATTAAAACTGTGTTGCCTCTCAGGGAGGAAATAAGAGTAGTTTTAAAGCTCTCCCTGGGCTTGGATAACCTCTGGCTGTTATTATTTGGATGTCAGAGTCAGCCTAAAGCTACAGCAAAGATTGTACAGCACAGCTTGAATCACTGCAGCGCAGTGTTCTGCATTACTCTGTAGAGATATCCGATCTTAATTCATCCCAAAATCTGGCTGTTATTGACAAGAGAGTTGTTTCTCCTCTCTGTAACTCAAGCCATATCAGACCTCTTTCATGTATAGCTCAAGATTTCTTTCAAATCCTACTGAAATTTTTGTGTAGAGTCATGGCTTCATCAAATTCAACACATTTCTATTCCCTCACTTTCTTACATTTTCTATCTGTCTTTCTCTGTGCCTCTAACCAGTCAATCATTAAATTTAATTTGCAAACTCATCTGGTGATAGAGAAGTAAAGAAAGAAAGAGAGAGAAAGAGAGAAAGCAAGAGAGAAAGCAAGAGAAAGAAAGAAAGAAAGAAAGAAAGAAAGAAAGAAAGAAAGAAAGAAAGAAAGAAAGACAAGGAAATACATTCTTCTGGTTTTTATTTTCACTGCTTGGGGAACAAGTCTGATGATAATTCACTGCAACTGGAACCATTAATTTATCCACTGCAATTCTCAAGAGAAATTTTATGGTAGCCAGACCTATTAATCTGGAAGTACCTTCTCTATTTTTAATGATTTACTTTTGCTTTTAGCACACTGCTATCAGGAGCTGAAGAAGTTATTTGGACATGTTTGAAAACACGACTTTCCACAGAAAGCTTCATCTGCTCATTTATTATTTGCCTTGAAGCTCTCATCAAAGGTAGATGACAGAATGTTTTTCCAGCTACCTGCCCTAAATCCTTTGAAGAAGCTTATTTATGTCATTATTACAGTATAAATATATTGAAATTAAAAAGGTTTTTACCATTTGCAAACTTTCCACCCCTTACGACAGGAATTTAAATGCATGCAGCTGTCACTTTTTCTCAGTTTCAGAACTAAAAGTTTCAAGAACCTCCCTTATGGGAATGTCACTGCACTGGGAAGGCCTTTAGAAGTCTGTTGGGTGAGTCTGCATATGGGGCTGTACTGAAGCACCTGAGAGCTGGTGAGCAACACAAAGGGTTTCTCAGCTCCCTCTGTGGGAATATTCCTACCTGAGGCTGCTGAAAACAGACAGTGGCTCTCACACAGCTCCCAGGAGGAGCAGCCTTCATTTGGCCCCTCAGTGATGCTCTTCATTCGGCTGGCACTGTGCAGCCTTGGATGCTCTCCCATCGCTCTGCCTCCCCAACCCTCGCACACGGCACAAGGAAGAGTCGCTGTCCAAGGTGCCACGCACTGCTTTAGCGGGCAGCGCCATCAAGGATGCTTTAAACTCTTCATTTAATCTTCTAGCACTAAAATCTACTGCAAAGGCTTAGTGGCAAACTTTACATTCCATTCATGTGAAATCCAGGGAAGACAGACAGCTTTGTTCCTTTCTAGCAGCAGGGAAAGAGCGCATGGGCAACCCACAAAGACATCTCACTGCTGAAAGCACTGACTGTCACACTTGTAATCACTGAGGAAGCCTTCAGGAGGAATCAATTACAGCCAAAATCAGTTTTTCAGGTGTTCATCAATTTTCCAATGCAATATTTTTTGCAAAAATTCACTAAGTACATGAGGTGTTCCAGTCCGCCTTCTTTAACCAGAAATCTCTTTTCTAATATTTACTATGTTTTGCTTGTGCTTGGGTCTATTAAACCTACCAAGACCTGAAGATAAAACTCAGGGCCATTTTCACTTGAGTTATTATTATTAACCTGAGTTATTAGTCCCAGATCTGTGCTGGTGATCCATTTCCCATGACACAAAAGTGCTTGAGGTAAATTAGTGTGGAAAAGGAACCCTTCATTTCTTTGCATGACAGGGGAAAATGGATGATTTAAAATTTGGGCAGGTTTTTGATCTTCCCAATTTGAGTAGTTTTGCTCTGTACCATGCTAAAGCCTGGAAGTATTATACAGCTTGGGGGAAAACATCCACTGGGTAGTAATTGCAGTTCTGTGCTTACTTTCTGTTTACACATTATTGTCTGACTGCCCATTTAGGAGAAATAATTAGAACTCAGATAATTATAAATAAGACAGATTTGTTGTTTCTGGCAAATTCCTTGATGCAACTTATTACCCTTGGCAGAAGAGCTACCATGGCATGAACAGCTAAAATAAAACCTGCACAGTGACCTTTCCATCTGTCAAACTATCATAAACAAAGGGATCAGTAGCAAAGAGAATGAGAGCTTAAAGACTGCTTCTCAAACATAGGTAGCCTGTGCCATTTATTAGACAGACAGGCTTGTTTGCCTTCATTTCACCATTTTGATTTTCTTTCCTGCCCTACAAGGGCACCTGTGGGGGACCAAGCACTCCAATGGACAACTCAGCTAGACCTGCAGAACATTGGGAAACTCCATTCAGTTGTGCCAATGCTCAACAAAAGGTAAATATTGCTCATAGGGTGCTGACTAATCTAGAGGTTTTTAGTGAGATATATGATTGTGGCAGATATAAGGGAAATTAACATTATTTCCATATGATAGAAGTAAAATACTTGAGTTCTGTCCAGTTTCAGATCATATTGCACAGAAAACTGTTGGTATAAGAACTTGAAGGGACTGATGTTCCTGGGGCTATCACCCAACTACGGTAATTTGTCACAAACTGAAGTGAAAATTGACATCTTGCTCCAGTTGCAGGTCTATGCACCCATATATTTCATTCAAAGGTTTTGGCCTGGTCACACCCTTGTTGAAGTTTCAAGTCTAATTTCATCCACTTTTGAGGTTTTCTCCTTGCCCTGCCCTCTCTCTCTTAGATGTATCTTGCAGCAGTTAAAGCAAAAATAGAGAAAACATTCTGCTACAGTGATCCATCACATCAGAAATATCTTTGATGCCTTGAGAAGCAAAATATCCTTCTTCATAACAGAATTGACTGGGTCCTGGCTGAGGTTCAGAGCACACAGAGCACCTACTCTCTATTGAAGCCATAAATACAATTGTTTCATAAAAAGACAGTATCTCTAAGATACTGGAATTCTAAACTAAGATCCTGCAGTTACATAACTTATTTAGAAATTCTTTTCAGAATTTTTATTTAGAAATTCACTTTTATTCAGACACTGTCAATATTACAAAGACTTAAGTAAACAACTTTGTCTTAAAATGCGATTGCTTTGTAAACTACAGGGACTAGAATATGAGATTGGGTATTAGATAACAAGATATCAGTGAGGAACATACCTTTCTGGAAAGAGAGGCAGTCTGAGGGTAGAAGTTCTGTGTTTGAGCATCATCTAAGAGGCTGGTAGGGAAGGGTCCTGCGGGGAGGCGCTGCCTCCTGTGGTTTGGATCTGACTCAGAGCATCTTTCCCTGTTGGGATGAGCTGACTCGGAGCAGGCTGTTGCTCACCAGCCTTGCCCACCCTCCTGCAGATGCTCCCAGCCCTGCTGGCTTCTCCTGGTGCCAACAGGGAACCTCCCACAGCCCAAACCACACAGGCACAGGCGCTGCAAATGTCAGGGGCTGCACAAGATGCCACTTCTGATCCTGCTCAAAAACACCCAGCTGAGAACTGGCAAACTGATCTGCAGCCTACAGAAAATCTCACACGGGGAAACCTGTTCTGATTGGATGAGGCCTCTTGTTTACACAGAATTTTGGACAGAAATTCCCCTATTTGAAGCACGAAATAGAAGAAAAGTGAACACTTAGGCATGCAATATTTCTTTTTTCTCTCCTCACTCTAGTAAATAGGTAACCATCTTACAGGTAGCACAGAAAGGTATTTTTGTGTATCAATATAAAGAAAATGAATCTATGAAGGTTTTCTCAATTCTCAAAGTTTTTTATTTCAATTTTCTTTCTTTGTCAGATCCATGTTATTCCAGCAACTGAACTACAGTCAACCTCAACTGGACAGTCAATAATCAATTTGGAAGCAATAATGACTAAATTCATTAAGTACAGAATTCTCATTTATGTTATATTTCCTTTATATTTTCCTAGGGCTTCAGATTGGCTAATACACAAGCCAGACTGGAATAGTTTCCTTAAGTCAAAGATTAAACACAGATTTCTTCCTCTTCATCAAACTGTTATCCTTGTGCAGACCACTGAGCCCCTCATACAGCAGCAGTTTCACAAATACAAATTATACAGCAGCAGCTTTGTCCTTATCTAGCACTTCAAAACAGAAAAACTCCAAACCTGAGGAGAAACAGTGAGAAGAGGGAGTATACAGTATAAAAAAAAATTCCTAAGCAGAGAGCAGAAAGATAAAAATGGAACATGCACGTAGCAGGAAACACTAAGCCAATCTTCAGACTCCTTGGGTAAATCCAAAGGAAGCTGCTGTGATCCTCCAGACATCTCAAATTGGATATGTGTCACAGCTTTCCCACACAAGCCTTGTTCTCCCTTCTCAGTTCTGGTAAAATTGTTCCAAAACCTCCAAGATGATGTATCTCCCTTCTCCAGCAGCTTCCTCTGTTGTTCAGCACAAGGCAAGAGGTGGCTGAGGCACCTCCACCCTGCCCCTCCTGGCTTCTCCATCACAGCAGGCTCCAGTGGGATGGGGGAGAAGGATGGGGAAGCAGGAGAATTGGAGGATTGCTTTGCACAGCAGTGTGTGGCAGCTGGAGCTGCTCCTCCTGGGCTGATTGATCAGGACTTTTCTTGCTGCCCTGCTCTCAGAGGGAAAAGTGCAGCAGCAACCACAGAAATGCTCCCTGAGGTTTCCTCCCTGCACCTCCTCTCTCCAGTCTGGGAAATGCTCAGGGGAGCAACCTGTCAGAACAAGCCTCCTGTGTCCTCACCGTGGGCACTTTTCTCTTCATGTCCCCTGAGCTGGGACTGAATCCACTCCCCAGTGGACAAGCTGACAGTGCTGACAAGCTGGATTTGCCCACCTGAGATCCAGGTGGGTTTGCTTGGCCGTGCCTCCCCTGCCTCCCCATGCAGCTACTGGGCAGAGGCAGTGCCTGTGTCAGCCCCTGCCTGTGCAGCAGCATCCAACAGTGCCAGCAGAAAAAAGTCCAGTTATAATTTTCATCAACTTCTGGGTTCTGTCTCTTCGGGTTCGACTGTATTCACACTCTCTCAGTAATACCATAAAGGCTTAATCCTCATTCAACCTACTTAATTTTAAATGAAAATAGACTTTCTGTAAATCACCTGAAATCAGCATTTGTGTCTTCAGCTAAACAAATATTTACTAGTCTGTTGAGATGATCCTGTTCTTACCTAATATCAGAATAAAACTGTGATACCAGTAATGCCTACAAGGTTTCTGCATGAATTGAAAATAAACCTCTTAAATACAACACTGCAACTGGAAAGGCAGGTGAGATAACCAGAAAAGAAAGTAGTCCACAGATGCTCAGGTAATCTATGCACACTGGAAATTATTGTAACAATGCTTATGTTACATTTATTTAAGGAAGAAAACCCCTGGGTCATCATTCTAGTTCTCTCCTAAAAAATATTTTTCCTTGTAAACAAGTCTATGACAAATTCTTTTGAAAGGAAACTCCATTGACTCCAATATTAAATGCAGAATAAAGTATGGCACAGCCCACATAATTCTCAAGGAGCAACAGGAAAGGCCAGGACTGTTCTCAGGAGGACCTTCCTAGAATCTCACTCTCACAGTTGCCTATTACAATCAAAGCTCACTTGTAAAGCATGACACCAATCTATTTCCACACAGACAAACACCTCCCACTTAAATACTGTCTTGAGACAGGAATTTCTATGTATGAAACAGAAATATGTTTCTAGGACTAAAGAAATGAATGTAATAAGACACTCCAGTTCATTTCTGATGGGAGAGCATCAAATGTCAAAACCTCATCTAGAAAGCTGCAATATTTGCCATGTTGCTTAATGTGCTTTAGAGCCCAGTTTCTGTGTGTTGGATAAATAACATCTTTGCTACTCTCTGCTGAAGAGACCAAGCATAGGAAGGGTTCTGGTTTTGCAGATAACCATGTACACAAGGCATTAAATTTCCTTTTAACAACCACAATTATAGCAACACCAAGTGCATGTATTTGTTGGTGTCCTGGGCCTCCTCAGCAAGGCTGGCAATTTAGAACACAGGATATTTAGGATACAGTTTCAATAGCAGGAAATGGAGACGTCTGTGTTGATGCATACATTTCCAAACCTGAAAGGACAAGACTGCAATCTACAGCTATAAATTATTCATAGCATATTCTGACACATTGGGGAAAAGCCCTGAATATTCATATGCCACACAACTGGTAAAGTCCCTATAAATCTGGGAAATGATGAGGTTGTGGAAACTTTTCTTATTTTCATTACACAAACCTTATGGGACAAGCTGTGCCACTGTGGATTTCACCAATACAAGACATGCAATCAGATAAATCTCTGGAAGACCTGACTTACAGTTCCTAATTTTTGAGGCAATTTTCCCCAGAACAATTGGGGATGCCAGGAATTTGAGAATTGCATTCTGAAACCACAGACACTCATAAAATATTACTCATTGTGTTGTACTCATTTGTTAATCAGTTTGGAAATAGTTTTCATAATCTGCCCATATTCAATAATGTAAACATCTGATCCATGATTCTCTGTTCCCATAAATTTTATTTAGCTGGACAAAATGATTGCAAAATGTAACTATTCTAATTTGGTGGCAGGTTACATCAACTGTGCATTAATAAAATTGACTACTTAGTGCTCTTGATGATAAAGAATGTGTCTAGGACTGCCTCTGAATAAAAAAATAAAGAATGAGTATTTCTGCAATGTTAGTCATTTATATTACAGAAATACGCTACAGCACAAACCAAGCACTGGAAAAATCAAGAATGTAGTGTTCTTTTCCCTTTGAAAAATCCTTTGATTTAACCAAGCAGATCATACATGTTGTGTGAGTATGAATGTACTTTGTATGAGCTGAGACGCGATTTTCTCACGTAGCTTCAAACACCTTTAGCCAAATGCTAAAGCACCCTTTTATTTCTGTGAGGAATCAGCAGGATTCAGATACCTGCTTTAGGGAGAAATGAATTGTGCCCTACACCCAGTGCCTGTGCTGGTTCAGTCTGTCCTGGGAGCGAGGATCATTCACTCAGGTGGATGCACCCACTTGGATCTCACTCCGGATCCCTCCTCTAAAGTCACACAGCAGCAAATCAGTGCCAGAGCCAGGATGGAACTGCAATTTCCCGGCTTTTCAGAGGATGCCTTGGCTTCCAGATATTCCTTGCTTTTGAAACTCGTGCAGAACAAATTTTAACTTTGTCCATGGATACAAAATCAGGTTTAAAAACGCCAAAAAGCAGAAAGCCCACACTGAAAAGCCGTGTTTGTAGCACACATAACTCCCACTGACACGAGCACTAATGTGACATTTCAGCCTGGTGCTCTGGGCTGCTGAAGGAGGGGAAGCACACAGTCCTCAGGTGAACCAGCCTCAGGTAGATTTCAATTGCTCTCTGCTCTTTCAAAAGGACAGTTTCTGATCTCTGATTTGCACTGGCTACTGAGCTTCCAGAAGCAAGCATATTGTACATGGCAAACAGTGACTGTATGCACTGGATCACCAGCCAGATTGCAATGCAGCCTCTTTTAGTGACAGCACGCTGCAGCAGTGCAGTCCCACCCAGATTTCCTGAAATTAGCTTCAGAAATGCTCAGCAGGGTGTGGAAAACAATCCTAAAACTCTGCAGGATTTCTCCATGCAGTAAAAGAGTTCCTGGAAAGCCTGGAGCTGTTCGGTATTTCTCAAGATCCCCATCCTTTCTTGGGCACCTCTCTTTGCTGCAGGGTATGTGGTTAAGAAATGCATGTGGGGCACTCCTCAGGAGGAAATTACAAATGATAAAAAGCCTCTCTGAGGACAAAGAATGATGCATAAACCAGAGCAGTTTCTGACTTGCATTTTTATGCATGCAAAGTAACCAATTACATACATCCATGCCCATTTCATAGTCCTGAAGCCAGGAGCAATATTTTACTCAAACCCCTGAACTGCACTGTGCACCCAGCCGCAGAGACCCTGTTATAGCTGTAAGAGTGAAAACATTAAAAAACACTTCATATTCCAATCAGCTCTGTGCAATTGCAGCAAGATACACAGACTGACAAACAGAGCAAAAGCACTAAGCAGTTATGTAACATCCTCCCTAAAACTCTGTAGAGCAATAACCTTTTAATTTCTGCAAGGGCTGTAATGATACTCACAACTTGTTTACAAAATAGTGATCCCTCTTTAATGATTCTGTATTTCTCATATGTTGTACTGCATATTAAAAGATTGTAGCCTTTCTAAAATAGATCTTGCTTATATAACATCAGGCACATGAAATAGAGTTTTTCACTCTACAGCAGTTCACACCAAGAAGTATCTCTGTGATTCCTCCATGGCTCCAAGCAATGCTGTCTTGACTGGGAAAGTTTCTTTTTCCAATTAATTCTCAAAGTTCTCAAAGAGCCTTCTGAAAATAAAGCAAGTAGTTTATTGTCCCTTATGTATACAGCTATATAAAGTTAATTCTTTAAATTTGGTGGCATTTCAGATTATATTATCCATGCATAAACAGAGAATTCACAAGCACAGAATCCAGACACACATCCTCCTCCCATAAAATCAGATATACCACACCAAAAGCAAAGCTTCTACAAATTATAATTTTGTGTAAAATCAACTGTGGCACTTTTGTCTGCTAAAACTAACAAAAAGCTATGGGACGTTAAATGAGAGCTTAACTGATTGCTGAGCCAGTTCCCCTCTCTGTTCAAAATGTCAGGTTTTGCACAGAACACATTATATTTTCCAGAACTGAACGTTCCTTCACACATGCATGCACAGACACAAAGAGACAAAAGCAAGCACAGATTTTTATTCCATAGTGTGATGCAACCAATTTGAACTTGTTCAGGGTACTGCTCAGGAAAGCTAATACACTTTCAAATTAGGCTCTTGAGGTTTGCTCGTGCTCTCATTAGAGGCATTAGCAGAACTCTCAGTGTTTTTACCAAGAACCACGATTTGGTCCTTTGGAAGATAAGAAAACTTAATATGAAGTGTTGCAATCTTCTTAAAATATATTCATTGATTTTCAGAGTTAGCATCTCCTTAAGCAGTTGGATCATTTGTTGTGATAAGAAGTTTTGCTCATGCCTCTGGCTTTTTTGAGTTTCTTTTTACTTTTTATTTTTCTCTAGTAGAAAGATAGATGCTCAATGAGCAAGGCTGTCTTAAAGTAATTTTCTTTCATTTTAATTTGCAGGGGTTTGTAAGATTGCAATGGCTGTGTGTAATTTCTAAAACACAGTAATTTGCATACATTAAGAAGGTATTTGTGTGCAGTATGTCATTACCTCTGCCTCCTGCAAAGTTTTTCTATATGAAAAGAGATTCTGATTCAGAATTATGAAAAATGTCTATAAATGCTGCAGAGAAATTAAATTAATAATACTTGGCAATTATTTCTTTTCTTCAAACATTAATCATTAGGTCTTGTTCAGAAGTTGTTTAATTCTGAGTATAAGTGAAGACCCACTGGAGCCAGAAAATTTGCCATAAATTGTAAGTCCATTTAAGTGACAAGGAAACTAAGAACTGGACAGTTTAAGAGACTTGCAGCAGTTTTTCAAATTTTGGCTGTGTTCAGAAAAATATAAACTCTTTAGAAGTCTTCAAACCTACACCATGTTTTTTTTGTCATGAAAAGGAGCTACTGAGTATTGAAGAGTTTTAAAGTCCTGCCAATGCAGAGCTATTGCATATTCTGGTCTGTGTGCGAACCTCTTTTGTGCATATTCAGTTGCATGAAAAAAATAACAAAGCAAATTGCATTTATTTAAGGACCGATTACATGAAATAAGTGGTTGAAAGTAAATCAGAGATTTGGAAGGGAACAGGAATGATAGCCAGTGATATAGATATCCACTATAACTCAAAAAAATTCTAGCAAAGTGTATTTGTATGTAGCTCCCATCTCTGTATTTGGTGTTTTCTGGCTTGGCTGGTGATGCTGCTGGGTTTAGTAGGGGACAGTTCTTTCATGGTGCTTTAATGCTGCAACCCCAAGATGAAGAGCAGTCCAGAGCAGCTTCAATAATAACCATGGCAACACTTATCTTCATTTTGGCAGCTCAATTCTTTTGCCCTCCTTTTGAAAACAAAGATGTCTATATTGCCTGCAAGTCATTTTTTTAACCTGACTGATAAGAATTGTTCTCGATTTTCCAAATCAAATCTCTCTAATGCCTTATAAAATGACATTTCTGTCACAGTCCTCCTGGAGATTTCTTGCCTGACATACATTGTTCATTATTTTGTGTCATGGATGCACCAGACTGATGGCTCAGAGGAACCCTGTGAGTCAAGGATTGCAGTTGGCTTCTTCCTCCTCCTGTTATTTTCAAAGAACTACTTGCAGGCTTTAATCATGTATGTTTATACTTATATCATTGTAGGCAGTATACAGGAATTATTAAATTAGCTTTTCTAGCATGTGTTAAACAGGTTGTCTGATGTCTCATACCTCTTGGCTTGAACAGATAATTCTATAAAACCATATAATGCAGGGCCTTAGTCTAACAGAGCTGATTAGGAGAGGGCTTGCCTTGATTGAGTTACTCCATAATTAGCCCCAGAAACGTTCCTTGGCCCCTTTGCTAAAACATCTCAGCATTTTCAGAGCCCCAGTGCTGGGTAACAACGCTAACAGCACTTGCCCTTGCTCCAGGCTCCTGCTCGTGGCACAGGCTGGCTGGAATTTGCACTGCTTGGAATTTCTGCTTCTGCAGAAACAAGTAAACACTGAGGCACATTAGAAAACAGACTTGCCCTTGGAATCTTAATCATTTCAAGTTACATCTTTGTTACTGTATTAGTCACATCCTTCCCAGAGAAAAGGACTATGAAACCTACTGCAATTTCCAGACTGTCTCCTTCCAGATTTTGTTTAGTTCAGAACAATTATACTATTGACTATGTTTGCTTATTATCACTTTTCATTAGTGTTCTATTATGTTTCCTTCCAGTTTTTCACTTTGGCGCATCTCTAATTCTATTTCCTGACTTTCATGGTTGAACTCTTTCATCTCTCATTGTTCTATTTCCATGAAAAATTAGGTCTAGCACTTAGATTTGGTTTTGTACTTGTCATATCACAGATTCCCATTAAGTACATTCACTCTTCTAGTCTTTGTATTGGCTTGGAAAAATGTTTAACTTTTATTTAATTAACAAAACTTTGTACTTTTCATTCACATTTTCTGGTATTTGCTGTTAGAAAAAGCCTCTATACCACTGAACATCTTAGAGGAATGTATATGAAGCCTTCAAGGTGTGACATTTCAGAAAACTCAGGGACACATCTCATTCCACTTCCCTTGCTCAACTTCAAAAGAAAACCCCAAAAGAGAGATTTTTCTGTATTATGCAATGGAAAATTAGATCAGCTATTACTGTTGGCTTTAACCTTCATTAATTTAACATCTAGTTCATCTCTGATTTCTGTGTCCCTGACCATAAGAGTGTAATACAAGTTAGCTCCCTAATAAGCTCCCATATATTTATTTTTTGGGTATTTTGGCTAGAACTGCCCCAAAGATATAATTTTTTTTTTCATTTGCCTTTTTCAGCCTGTTTTTTTATTACTCATTTCCCTAGCATGGGGATTATCACCAATTGTACCAAGCTGGGGACTGGGACACTGCTAGAGCCATGTGTGTACCAGGACTCATCCCTTTGCAGCAGAAAATCAGAGAAACAGACAAAAAACCACAGCCCTCCACCTCATCACCAAATTCAAATGTGTTTCCTGCCTGGAACATGCAAATAAATATTTTGGGTACAGCTCTGGGGCTGTAAGGTGAAAAGAGCAAGCCTGTCTATGACTGAAATAGCTCTCACAGAGATTCTTGCTCATTAGGCTTTCAAACATCCACCAGCACATCCAGACAGATCCTTAAAACTTTGCTACAGTCCAAGGCAACCTTCTATTTAAGTTTTTAGGGCCTCACCTGCCAGTTATCCCAACAGTGAGAAGAGCTGTACCCTGGCTCCATGGTACATGGTTAAAATAAAATTTTTTTAAAAACCAGCTGTATGCAAGGACTGGAGTGAAAATCAACCCCACCACTTGCAGAACCAAGTCACTGTCTGGCACTGCTCATCTCTAACACTGCCCATCACACACACAAGTCAAGCATCCTCCTGTCAGATGGCAGCAGCTGCCAAGGGTTTGCACATTCTCAGTGTTCCCAGCTTTAGGTGGGAGACAGTGAAATATCTAAATATCTCCCACAGTCAGATATTTCAAACTCAGAAGAAAAAGTCATGCTCTGGAATATTAAATATAGTCTGGTGGAAAAATACTTGACTCCTCTCTAAAATGCTGTGCTGCTAAAGAAATGGAACACCATTTTCTAGTTCTCTATGGGTAGATGACCTCTATATCACTTCTTACACACTGCTCCATCAGTCAGCTCTGCTTTTTCTGCTTCCACCCCTCCATCAGGAATTCTGCAGACTCCAGCTAATTGTTAAAAAAATATAAACTACAGTCATGAGAATTATTTCTGGATCATCACAACTGCCTGTCACTGTGAGTAAAGCCATTACCTGGAAGCACTCATGGAACAAAGCAGTTCTCTCCCATTAGTCTTTTGAGCAGACAAATATAGTGAATTTGCTGGCAATATTCTTAAAGGTGTTGCTCCAAAACTTGCACAGGGAATTTCTACAGGGAAAAAAACATCACTACACTGTTCCTTGCATTCAAAGTAATTTGGTGCTAAGTGGTACCTGGATTAGGGATCAGTTTGTGAGTATCAATTACAGGAAATTCTGCTGACACATCCCTCTGTCAAGATTTAGTGGCATAGACTTGCCTATAAATAATAAATAAATAAATAAATAATAGTAATAATGTGCTGAAGTTTGTCACAAAAAATATCATATAATTATAACATAATTATCTCCACTGCCAATCACTCTCTTCTTTACCCATTCTCTCCTCTTTTCATGGATAGATAAACAGATTTTACAGCCAGAGATGGCATCTTGCTACACATGGAACTCACGTGTCACCAGACTGTGAAGATAAATATATAAAGCAACAATAAAATGTAGCAGAATAATAAAAACTGAATTTTCTTTCTGGTGAAGAAAACAATAATAGGAGGATGCATGTGGAGCTCACTTGAGATGAGACAGATTAGGTGTTACTGATAGAGCAGGAAGCCCTGCTCACACTGTTGAGCTCCTGTGCTGTTTTTCTAAAATGCAGGGAGATAAACAGTGGGGACACTGAGGTGACACATGAAAGCCAATCACAGCAGTGTCTCTGCGCCTCCTGGGATCACTCAGAGGCTGGAACTCAGAGCTGGACTTGGAAAAGCAAGCTACATTTATTACAGTAGAGAGATTGTCTAAGAAATCAATATTTTTATGACGAAATTATTATAATATGACCCTGAAAATATATGTTAATGCCATCATGGGAAGAAAAAATGGTTAATGTGACTGCTGAAAGAAGAAAGTGATGCATTCAGTGTTCATTGGCAGGATCAGTTCTGTCCTTAGGTTGTATAAAATATTTACAGCACAGGAGTCTCTGAGTTTTACTCTGAAGTTACAATAAAAGATGCCAGTTCTACAGAGAACTCTGCTCTGTGTGAAGAAAAGAAAAAATTAAAATCCTCAAACACAAAAATAGTTTTACTTTAGAAATAAAATTTTAAACACTACAGTTCCTGAATTTTATGACTTTGACTGGAATAAATTCCTTAACATGTACAAATTTCTCATGATTCTGCTTCGCATAAGCCTGATCTGCCAGAAAATACTTTAAAAAGTTAATTTCTTATTTTAAAAAAATATAAAAAATCTAAAAATATTTGTAAGATACAAATTGACTAAAAATATTCTATTGTCATCCCCATACCACCCAGCTCAAAACATCTTTTTACTCCGTGGAAAAACTTTAATTAAATGTATGGTCTATGACAGAGATATTCAGTATTATTCAGAAGATTATCAGACCATTCCACATCCCACGAAAATTCATTAATTTTACTGATAAGCTGTAAGTAGACAGAACTCAAACTTTATTCTTTTGTTGAAACTGCATTTTATCACATTTCATATTTTTTTCATTATCCTCTTTCTAATTGTTTCTAGTTTTTGACAAATCTCACGTGAAGTTATTTTATTTTGTTTTTAAAAATGAATTTTGTAGAAACTCTTCATTTAGCAATTATGTAGTTAAATTTAGGGATTAAAACTCTAAAGTTAAATGACAAATAATAAATTACAGTTCATTAGGAAATCCTGGTCCTGCAGTTGGTATTTCTCAATGCATTTGCTGCTCTCTTTTCACAGCATACTCACACTTTATTTTTATCATTTATTATTTACAAAGGACCATGTGTTCCTCAGTCTTCACAAAACAGCAAATGTTCCAGGTGTCTGCCAGAAAAGCTCAGGATTTATGATCAAAAGGATGTGGATTCTTCTGCTTTGAAATATTCCTGAATGTTACATCACAGAAAAACAGCAGAAAAGTTCCCAGACCATCCCAGCCCATTGCTGGTCAAGAAGCCCACGACAGCACAGCCCTTATTGTTACCATAAAGCCCTAATCTGTTACCATAAAGCCCTAATCCATGTCCTTCCCATGATTTCCATTCTTCCAGCACAGCAGAGCTGATGTTTCAATCACTATTTGGTACCCATCTCCAACATGAGTCTAGATGCTGATTTGTTCTCACAGCTGAAATCCGAATTGATAAAGGACTTGAAGAGTGACCACGACGCAAAGTTGCATTGCAGAACATCACATCGAATTTCTTTGTTCTTTTAAGTGTAACTCGCCAGCACTGCATATCTGGCTCATGGGATTGGTAAGTCTATAAATGTAACTGAGAGCTCTTTAGACTTGTTCCTTCCATCCGTGTCTGAGTGCCACAGACATCTCATTACAGTCCCTGGTATACCAAAGAACACGATGAAGAATGGCATGAACATGCAGAACTCATTTTTCACCCTTCTTTTTACATTGGTTCATGAACAGTTCATCCTATGACAAAAGGAGTTAAATCCTTTACCAGACTTCTCAACTATCTTGTTCTTTGGAGCACATCAGGTTTTCAATGAGCTCACGTTTTCTAACTTCTGAGATGTGGAAAAGTACTTAAGTACTTGAAGTTCTCAACATCAGAACAGACAAACCAGTGGTGAATGCTCTTACAGCCATGATCATCTAGGATGAGAAACAGAGCTGGCTCTTTTTCTCAGACTGAGGAAAGCAGCTGCCAAAACTAGATGGGCTTTCGGGTGTGCCAACTTCTCTTGAATTAAATTTAAAGGCACATCAAGGCCCTCTGAGAAAGGGAGTTGCAAGTTTATAAAACATGCAAGTGTTACTAGTAAGAGGGAAAGGAAATTTCCCAACCTCCCACATTTATTCTCAGATTGATGTAATTGTGCTCTTCTTTCTAGAGAAAGAATTGGTATTTCTGAAACCTCTGGTTGTGAGCCTCAGGATATCTTTGTGTCAGTTGTTCAGGTGCACAGCACAACATGAACCTCATCACTGACTTAGATAACTACATTATTGTGTTTTATTTCCCCCATTTTTCTCCGAAAAGACCATATGTATCTCAATGTCAGCTTTGCTTGGTGACCCCAGCAGGACATTGTGGCACCTCATAGCAGAAACACTTGAAAATGTGAATTTTTGTAGCAGGCTAATACAGTGAATAAAGCTAAAATATGGACAAGAAGAAAATGAGGAGGTCACCTATTAGAATAAATTCATTTTGTGACAGTGTTATGGCTACAAAGGAAGCCCATGGCCACAGAAAAAGCTTGAAGGAAAAGTCTATTCTGGAAATAGAGAATATGAGAAATACAGAATATGTCTCCTCAGCTACATCCTTCTCTTTGTGACTAAGATTTGAAAATTTAAAGCTGATAATGCATAACTGCAGTTTGCTTGATGTTGAAGCTAAAATTCATCATCTTTATTCCTCTGTAAAGCTCCTGACTGAACCAAGAAGCACCTTTGGTTTGAGGTTAGATATATTTCTTTCAGTCATTAGGCTTTGCATTTTGGGGCAAACGAAACCACAAACATTTCCCTCCATCTTAAGAGAGGTCAGAAACTTGTGCTAATATGGTTTAAAATAAAAAAACAAAGGAAAAAAGGGTCTCAAGGGATAACAATATTGATTCAACTTATCTCTACTCATGTTTTTAAAGAAAACAGTTTATCATCTTTTATTTCTGTTAACAGCTCAGTTTCTACAGAAGGACCAAGTAAGAATTGATTGTAGCTGTTATTAAATGATCACACCCTGACCTAAAGAAATGGCTTCAGCCACACCTATGATATTTAGGTATTTTGAGGTTTATATGGACACTCTTCTGACTTCCTTTCAAAAATGCAAGTCATATTTTGGGAACAGTTTTGCTTCAATGACAAATGATTTCACATTTCAAAAAGATGATTTCAAAACTGAAGTTGTCAGTACTTCAAAGTTTCCTCTCCAATTTATTTAACTTTCCTCTGAGATTCAGTACATTCCCCTCTAAATGAAGATGATGACAATCCATAACTTCTAAAACTTCTAAAATGTTTTATAGTGCTTAAGAGAAAAATGTCACAAAAACTGAAAGCATTTTTGCTATATTAGTAATAATAGAAGAGTGACACCTTGGTTGAACTGCAGTTCACACTTTAAAGAGATGAAAGGTGTTTTTGTCATGTTATTTTGTAAATGTTTTTAAGTCTGAAATGATGTGAATTTATTTACTGCAAATGACACACATACAAAAGCATACTGAATGCACAGCACAGCTCCCAGACACATTCACTTAGCTCTTCATATTTTAACTGAAATGATATAGCTGCATTGGAAAGGAATAACTCCTATGTTGCCTTTTGTCCCACGAAAATGTTCTGTGAAAATGAGCTTGCAGACTGTGTGTAGGAATCATGACTAGAGCTCTATAGCCTGACAGCTCAACAGGTTGGAGCAGAAATAAGGGATAAGTAGGGGAGATGAAGGAGTGCTGAGTGCTTTGGAAGGAGTTGCAATTAAGGTGGGCAGAACATAATTTTTTATCTGGAATTTAAGCAAGGCAGGAGAGCCAACATGCCAGTAATGTAAGAAAACTGAGATGCAGGTACAGCAGATATTTTGATCACTATTAACTCCCTTCACAGCTCTCAGAGGGTGATAGCACAATCTGCTACCCCGAGAAGAATTGTGAAGCTTTAATTGAACACATTTATCTATCACTGGAGCAAAGGCTTCAATATTATACAGTCCAAGTGCATTTTCTGAATCCTTAGCAGAAACACCTCTGAATTTGTGAACCAAAGTTTGCACAAGCAGTGCTTAAGCAGCAATTTCCTTGATCTGATTTATGGAGTGGCACTGAGACTGGAACATCAATATTCCAGAATCAGCTGCTGGAAGGATTTTTAGCACATCAGAAAGAAGCATCCTGTCACAGGGAGTGGATACACTCTAGGTGAGGTATTTTAGCAAAAGGAAACAGCAGACAAGCACTAATACAGAAAAGAAAGCAAAAATTCAGGTGAAATCACTCCACACTTCAGAGAAGGACAAGGGATTTGAGAGCTTCTAAAGCAGAGAAAGACACGACCCAAACTTTTCTCCAAGTTGCCTGCATTTATTCATTTGGTTACACAGCAAAGCAGGATGATATGCAGTAATCCAAATAAAGTGAGTAAAGGGGAATGCATTAAAAAAATTAGGCTGCTGTCTCCTCCTTGGACTTCTCAAGTAGTTCTTTTGCCAAAGTACAAATTCTATACATGCCCTCCAGCTTCCACTCCTCAGCAACATTTTTGCCCTTAATCATCCAGACACTTCCCAAGTTAATTCTTCTGCCATGAGCTTGTCTAAACAAATCTCCCAGCACACACTGCTTTTCTCATGAAACAGGGATCTCACATAACCCCAATTTTCTCCCTTGTATCTAAGCAAATGCATATGTCTACTACACATGATATCTTAATCACTAGTACCTTCTGAAGAAAAGTTTCAACATCTGCTGTATATTAATTATAGCATCTCAAGGGACACCAGCTGACTCTCACATTAGTTAGCAATCCTTTCCTATTAGGAATCCTTTGGAGGCCAAATCATTCCTCTGAACAATGCAACAACACAGCAGGTGAAATACTCTGATGCAGCAAAGCAGCATGAGACCTCTTTGCTTTCCAGCCCCTCATGCAGGATTTACTTGCTGAGCCTACAGCAGGGAAGGTAAATACCTCTCTGCAAAAAGATGAATTCCACTCCAAAAGAGGTGGAGTTGTTCTGTAAAGAGCAGGCCTTTGTCAGGTATAAATTATCACAATGCTGTTGTCATGGAGCTGTGAGAATTTATCCCTGCTGAGGATCTGCTCCAGGATTTTCCAGCTTTTATAGCTGTGGATGTATTGTTGTAGTGAAAGGTTGTCTGTCATGGTGAAAGCAAGCACAACACCATGATTTGTTTGTACTTACAGCTCTGTGGTTTTGTATCTTTTGGTAATTGTTGGCTTATTTTTTCTGATCACAGCTGCTCATGCTACTTTCTGAATCTAAAAACCCCCATTAAGATGAGCTGTCAGGTACAGCTTTTTATCAGAGTTTATAACTCTCTGCTGGCCCTGGGACATGTGCAGCTGATGACACGCACACTCCTCTGCCCCAGATTACAACTGAGAAAGCAGCAGCAGGGGGGCTGTGCCAGTGACAAGCTTAAAGAGAAAGTGCTGGGAAGTTTAAATTCCTGATCTACATGACCAGGTAGCATCCCTGACAAAGTGAGGGAGTGTTTCTTTTTGAAAATAAGAAAAATTCATCATTACTGAGAATCAAATATTCGCTTTAAAAATTAACAAAAAGTGAACAATCAAAACTTGTAAAAACTGTCCTGCAAAGCTTTAATTTTATCCTTTATTTAGTTGCACGCTGTGCAGAACCAGCTTACATAGCTGGCTGTAATGAGAAGGGCTTATTTTTTAGGATCAGATTTACAAAAGCACCGAGAGATCTGTGAGCGCAGTTCTCATGTCCTTCCCCGAATCTTGTGTTATTGCATCAATCATGTTGCTTTGAAAATAACCTCTTCTCAGTCCAGTGAGGTTTTTATTCTGTTCGTCACAATTGGGGCAGGTAGTCAAACTGGCCCAAAGCCAAAGTAAAAATACTTCTGGTGTCTTATATTATCATATAGACATGAAAGAATTCCTAAATTAAAACCAGTTTCCCTGAGACTGACAAACTAGAAGGCAGCTTTCAAAGAATCAGTTTTTCAAAAGACAGACTTCAGAGCCCAGTGGTGCACTTTAATCACTTGTTTTACAGTGATATTTCTCAGTGTAAGATGCAAATGATTATTCTCACTCTACCTCAGCCTGTTAGACCTGATTGCTGCTGATGTAAGTTCTTTAAACTACTTTAAAATCCAGAGTGAGCTTTTCATTCTCTCTTTGTCAAAGAACTCCAGTCAAATTTTGTCTGCTACCATCAACACATTCCAACATGTTAAGATATCATTTTGTTAGGAGTTGAAAAAAAGATTCCCTTTCTTTCCTCTCTGTAGCCAAAATGAGTATCTCTGTTGTGAATACACCTAGAAGCATTAAAAATGAGCCTGAAACACTGGTTATTTGTGAATGACAGAAAACCCAAAAAGATAAATGCAGCAGAATTTGTTTGTGGCAGACTAGTCTGACACTCAGTCTGACATTTACAGACTCCTGCTATTTAAAAGTTACTTCCTTGCTATGAATCCTGTCTTGCCATTTTTGTAACAGCAGAAGAGAAGATCAGCTGAAGCAATTTTATTAGCATCACTGGTGACCCAGCAGCTTTTCCCTTGGCAGGTGTCCCTCCCAGCTCCCTGCACCAGCCTGTGCTGGAATCAAATCCTGGGATCTGCTCTGTTATCACCCAGGTGATGTACACACTTCTCTGCCTGGCTGCCTCTCTTGCTGTAAAATACAGAGATCCTTGTGCTGCCTCTCCACATGACACCACATCAAACATAAAGAATTCCAAATGACTTAAGGGGCGACACTGAATCACTCTGGAACTGGCCCAGCTGGACTGAAAAATTTCAGAGAACCTCTCATATTCAAGCATCTGAGCAAGGACATCAGGAATTTCTGAGCTGGTGGGACAGACACACGCTCAGGATCCCACAAAAACAGGTCTCAGAGAATCTTTCCTTATCTTTTTCCTTTTAGGCAGTACACCTTTTCTGTCTGTCAGCAAACAATTCCTGACTTGTGTGATAGGAGCTATTTAGCCAACACAGGTATTTCAGTAAAAACAAATGAATAGTCAGACCAACAAACTAAAGAAAAAAAAAAAAAAAAGACCCCATGGTTAATAACAAATATTGTTAGGGGTTGAAATTGAACATGCATTATGAAAAAGGAGCATCTGAAACACAAAATTCCTGCTCAGCAGAAGAAAGTAATGACTTGGGAGCCAGTGCAGCAGAGGAAAGCCAAAAATTGTAATGAAAAAAGCTTTGATGGCTCCAAGGGAACTGAGGAAAGCACATTGTTCATCTGGTATTGGGTGTGTGTGGGAGATCAGCCCTGGCTTCCAAGAAGAGCCTTCCCAGAGTGACATCAGCTGTCCAGAGCCCCAGACAGGTTCAGCTGGCCCTGCCTGGGGTCTCCACCCTGCTGCACTCACCCAGCCCAAAGTGCAGCCTGGAGCTGCTGCTGGGCAAGGTGCACAGATGGGGAAATGCTCCCTTTGACCCCCACACTGAGCATGGACTCTCACATGTACAGGCACTGTAAAAAAACATATCTTTTAGAAATTCCACTCTTTCTCTTAATTAATAGGAAGTTGTGTGGTATAGAGGATAACACCCTAGGCTGGGAATCAGTAGGAACAGGTACTATCCTGTCAGTGTCCATTGGGTAGTGTCGAGGTTAAATCAATTTAGAAATGATAAAAACAGATCATTGATTAACAATGATCAATAACACAATGGTCAACAACACAACACAGTGCTCCCAGAACACAACTACAGGTTCAGTCTAAATCAATTCCTACTTGAAGTAGAATATATTTCCCAGAAAAAATAAAACCCAAGGAATCTTGATTTTAAAAACTCCAGGCAGAGAACCCACAATGATCCTTTAAAAACAGTTTCAATGGTTTATTACCATTATTACAGAAATGTGCACCTAGAGTCTACCTCTGCCTAGCTTCCAACTTTACACCATTTTACTTCCTTATAACTGCTATGTAAAAGATTTCCAGCCTCATATTCTGTGCCTTATATAGACACAGGCTGGGACAAATTACCTCTGCTTAAACTAAATAGGTTCAAGTCCTTGAATATCTTGCTGTACAGAATGTCCAGTCCATTAATCATTCTCTAAACCTTCACCAACTCTTTGTTCTTTTCTGACACGACTCTGTATCTTCACATGGACTCAGCTGTTGGTGAAGTTATCACATCACTACTGACACAGGACAGCTGCTCCATCATTTCTGCTGGAGGGTTTTCTTCAGGCCTTTGGTGTGACAACAAACCCTACATTCCCCCAATTATCTGTCATGATCCCCCACATATCTTTCAGTTATTATTTCTCAGGTCAGTCATTCATCCTGCAAACATAATTTAGAATCATAGATCCATATAATAGCCTGAGTTGGAAGAGATCCTTTAAGATCATCAAAGTCCAATTCCTTGCCCTTCAAAAGACAGGGATTTACCTTCGGTTTCACTGAAGTGTATATGATTTATTAATCACTTCACACACTAAATTTATTTCTAAAGTCCCCAAACTTATTCTATCTACATAAATTTGCCATTAATTATTTTTAAAATAATTTCCCTCTCTTTAAAAGAAATGGGAAACAGAACATGACCCAACAATCCCTAAGGCAGCGTATTAGATAATAATTCCCACTTTGCATATTAAGACTACCAGATAAGCAGTTTTAGGTCTTTTTAATATGTTGCCCATTTAAATTTGCATTATTCTCATTCCTTAATCAAAGGTTGTGTGGTACCATGACAAATGCCCCAAGAAAGTCCATTACATCAGCACCAGAACATTCATCAACCAAATCTCATATATCAGAAGAAAGTTATTCAGCTAGTCCAACAAGATATATTTTCCATAAACCAATAAGTACTGCCATATATTACATTATTCTTGATTATTTTGCTAATAATATCCCATATCAGTCTTCCATTATTTTGCCAGAGATTGGCACCAGGCTGAAAGGCCTGTAATTATGAAGCCATCCCATTTAAAATTCTGGCACAGTATTTGCCTTCCCAGTGCTGTATCATTTAATAAAAACCAGCATTAACAGTCCAGAGACATTCTTAAGCAGTTCCTTGAATACTCCCTGATGAATGTTTTTGGAAGTGCTCATCATAAAATGTCTCAACTTTTTGAGCTGTTTAACAGCCTCCGCAGTCAGTGATGGAATTTCCCAATCTCTTTCTCTGCCTGCACAAAATGCTGATAACAGCACTTACTCCCAAAATACCTTGAGATTCATAGTTTAAAGACAATCCTTAAGACCCTGGATTTGGGTTTTTGTGACTCTTCTGCGATGCAGTACCTCTCCAGTGAGTAACACTATTCCTACTTCAATAAAAATATTTCTTTCTTTTATATTGAACAGGATCTGAGGAACAAAGTTCTCTCATATTTTTTCATGCTGCCTACCCTGAATTTATATGGCAACATTAGACCTTTTGCTGCCAGGAAGTCCCTTATGTCAGTAACCACGTGGAGTTGCTCTAAAAGGATGCTCTGCTGAATCCAGTAATTTCTGAAGGTTTGTTAAGTACAACAAAAAGAAAAGCAGTTAATATAGTAAGAGGACTGTGTTTCATCTATATGAACAGCAATCACCAGTGGGTAAAATCTAATTAAAGAGCCAAATTTTCACTTTGAGATCTGGAGAGAATTTTTGTACTCAAAAAAAATGATCAGAAAAAAACCCTTTCAAATGTTCCTTTCAGGAAAATTTCAGGGCCAGCATGTTTTATGTACTAGAACAGCAGAAACATTTGCAGCAATATTCAATCATTTAAGCCAGACTTTAATGAACTCTATAAGCAAGTTTTCTACCTAAGCAATTTTTTCTAATTTAGGATAAATTTCTGTGTTGACATTGCACTCCCTGAGGTAAGGGCAATGCAGTGCAGACAGACCAAAGCCAACCTGTAAATCCAGCACAGACATCAGGGGCTTGCAGTACATAAATCCCTGCATACTTATGCAGCTTCTAAAACAGATTTTGGAACTTCCAGTGAGCTATATGCAACTAAAATACTACTGGTATCTAAAAAAATGAATATATTTCAATTACCTAAGATGGTCAGGCGTAATGGGAACACAAGAGACCTAAGAGTAGTGATGAGAAAACACAGGCTTGAAAGTATTTATGCAAGTTAGTTGTCTTCAGAAAACTCTATCTGATTAAACTTGCCCTCAGAAACTCTGAGCCTAAATAGAGGAAATTTCAGAAGCATCAAATAGAACTTATAAAGCAGTACAAACACAGTGCTTGTCATTAAAAACAGGGCAAAAAGAGCTAGAAAGCTTATTTCTAGTTACAGCAGAAATACTGTAACTAAGAAATTATTTTAATCCTAGATGACAATAAGGGGAAGAGTAATCAGCACTGCAGATTTTTCTGTACAGCACTGCCACAGGTATTACAGGCAGGCAAAACACAGTAGGCATATTTAATAAGAACTTTACCATCCAGTCATAAAGAGGTGGGGGGAAAACAGTCTAGAAAAATCCCACTTGCATGATTGCTTAGCTTTACTCAGAAAACAGTTACTGATGATTCACTCTCAAACTAGAGGGTTTTCCTGAGTGGTATTCCAGCCTGTAATTCAGTATTTCAATTAATGATTTGGCTAAAGGAATAGAAGGTTTATTCGTTAAATTTGGAGAGAAGATAAATGTAGAAAAAGCTTAAGAGAATAAGACAAGGATGTGCTCAAAATTTAAAAACATCTAGATAAAGGGGAGAAATGGTTTTGAAGAAGCAGCATACAAGTGGTTAGGCACAGCATCAAGGACTAATCAACCACAAAAAGCACAGAGGTTAAGAAAATAATTCAGTAATATCACCAGAGGTAACACAAGCTGAACTCAGCAGTACCCTGGTGTTGCAATGCCACGCAGAGATGTAGAAACAGAAATATTGCATGTAACACACATGAAGAATTTCTTCTGGTACTTGTCCAGTTTGAGTCATTACTGCAGCAAACCACTCTAAGAGAAGTAACAAAAAAGATGATCGAGGTGTGGAAAACCTAATCTTTATGACAAGGTTTAAAGAATTGGCAACGGTTATTTTTTGAGAAAAGAGCAAATTACAGGAAGATGCAATAATTTTCTTAAAATGTGTACAGAGAGCTACAAAAGAAAACTGAATATATCCTTCACATCAGTTTTGTCTAAAGCAAATAGAACAAAGAAAAAGAACTTCATCAGTGCATATTTAAATAAGGTCAATAGCAAAACCTGAAATAGTAGGATAGTTATGAACTGGAGCTGATTATCTGTGGGGTTGTGGACTTTCTACATTTTAAGACTTTCAACAGGGGCTGCAGAATCAACCCCAATACATCTGTGCTAAACTGCAATCAGAACACCTGCAGGACCAGTGTATCCCTGGAGGTTCCAAATCTTCCATGAAAACTTCATGAACAGGAATGGTCACGTTACAAGTCTGCAGCACAATGCAGACGAGGCTCCTATGCATGCACTCAGTTTCAGTGGAGTCAGTGAAAGGTTTGTGTGGAATTCAGCAGATGCACACCAGGGTCCAAATTCAGGAAAACTTAAGAGCAACAGCCAATTGGACATTGACATGTAGCTTTCTTGGGATCTGCAATCAGGTGCCTAGTGAGAGTGGAAACACATGCTTTTTCCTCTTTTCTTTGTCTACACTGGCAGATGATCCTGTCTGTATGAGACTGAGCCATTTTTGTGTGGAGAACAACGTCACTACACATCCAAACCAGCTCCTCTGCAAACAGAGACGCTCCTGTGCCTGGAGCTGCCTGTGGACAAACAGTAACTATGGTGCTGAGAAACACAGCGGGGTAAAGGCAGGACAGACCTACTGGGAGGCAATTTCCTGTTCCTATGGTCTGATGATTTGATGAGGATGATGTGTTACTCTAGGACATGGCTTGCATCCTCTCCCAGTGGCTGCACATTGCAGCTGAGCTCATTACAAGCAGGAAAGGTGAGCTCAGTGCAAACCCACTCAGAGCTCACCTTTCCCAAGGAAGCCACAATTTCACCACTGCACCTGTTTCAGATATGGGCAGGAGACTACAGAGTAAACTAAACCTCCAGAACTTTCACCTTCACACGAGGAAGAACTTTGCATGGAGGGTGCAGAGCACTGGGATGGGCTGCACAGGGAGGGCACTGAGTCTCCCTCTCTACAGACACCCCAAACCCACCTGGACATGTTCTGTGTCACCTTGCTCCAACAAATGGTCCCAGTGGTACAAGGAGAGCTGGCCAGGACAGAGCTGGGCTGCTCCCCCAGTGCCACACATCAAACTGGGACAACAAGGGACATGGCACCCAGAAACAGCAGAATCCAACTGAAACAGGACTGGGAGCTCGTAATTATGCTGGGTACCATCTGTAATAATGTGATATCATTCTTCATTCTGCTGACAAGTTCCAGCCAGTATTTACTAACAGATACAGAGCTACAGGTGAATAAAACCGGTGTGACTCCAACATAATGAAGAATTATACTGTTAGTATTCTACTCCCACTATTTACAGCCTAATTGCCATTTGTTACTGTGGTGGTGGTTTCTACATTGAGTCTTTTTAATTAAACATTGTATATGCATCATTAGCAAAACATTTCGCTTTTAAAAATTAATTTTGGATTGTGTCTTGTTCAAATTTCTTATTCATTAGAGCACGTAAAGAATCTCAAAAACTTTCTTTACATGTATTCCCTAAACATATATAAACACATTAGCATAGGAAAGGAATGTGTAAACACACATAATATAATTAGCACTTTCACTAATGTGTGGTTGTACCTTTCATACTTTATAAGTGCCACTAGAAAACAAAGTATAAAGTGTAATTAGAATCTGTCAGAACTAACAATATCACAATATCACAAATCTTAATTGTATGTTACTGAAAAAGTTTAACACTATTAATATATTAATTTTGACAGTTTTTACAACCTCACTTGAGTCTAAGAATAAGCTGGGTTATTTTCAGTAGTTAATTTTTAATCAGCTCCATGTTTTCACAAATTAGGCCAATTATTCTCATTTAGCAGAAAATAGCATTAACGAAAATATTTATTAATAATAATGTTTGTAAAGATCTATTTCTTAATAAAATATAGGCATTAGGCATAAATGAACCCAAAGAGTTTCTGTGTATGCAAATTAATTATCTCCATGGCTACATGAGCTAATAGACTGTGTTTTATATGTATATGCACCAGAACATTAATATATTCAAGAATAGCAAATCTGGGTCTTCATGACCAAACATGTGCTACTGTTGGATGCTGGCAACACAATCTGTTGTCACACATGAGAAACACCCGAGATTCAGAGAGCTCTGAGTGATGGGCACAGCAACCTGCTGGGCATTCAGAGCACAAGTTCCCCAAAGTGGCCCCTCCAAGTCTCCAGTGCTACAACTCACTTTGCATTTAAAACTCTCCCATTGAACACTTTGTTGCACACAACACATGGAGAATATTTTCACTTTTCTACCTGAATTGTGCAGGCTTGTTTATCAGAGCAAGATTTTTCTAACAAAAATCATGACTTACCCTTGCCATGTGGTTTTTTGGCGTGGGAATCACAGACCCTGCCGTTCCAACCACTGTGTAAATGAAGAATGGGAGAATAAGAGTTCTTAACTTGGAATCTATATAAACGGTCTTGTGCAGTTTCACAGTCTAGTGATTTAAGAGTATTTTTTTCTAAGTTTACAGGATGACATAAATACCAGTAAAGTCTGAAGGAATGAAATCTCTACCCCTTCCCAGGGGTATTTAAGTTTCAGGGTTTTGACAGCAATCAGGTAGCTGTCAGCTTCTCCAAAATCACCTTCTGCTCTGTATTTGTTAGAATGCCCCTGCACCCTCATTACTGTCTTCAGGCTTCCCAATAGTCCCAATTGCCCCAGCAAAGTATTCAAAACCAAAATCGGAGTAATTATTTGTAAAATAAAGGATTTTTATTTTATTCCTTCAAAACTTCCCCTGGCAATTTAATATTAATTAAAATCTGTTGAGCCATATGGTGACTTTTTTTTCTTAGCAAACATTATGATTTTCATATTTTCTACCATGATTTTTTCCATTTTTGCCATAATGAACAACAAAGCTTAGAGAGGTCATAGCACACAGGCTTCACTAGTTTAAATATTAATCTAGCCACACAGACAGACCAAAAGGGACCAGAAAAGAAAGATGTTTTCAAAGCATTTTAAGCAAGTGAACTCTATGAGATTATCTATGCTCTGTAACAAAACAGATTTTCACATTCATCAACAGAGCAGAGTCAGAGAAGATCATGGATCCTGGCACTCACCAGTTCCTAAGCTGTAAAGAACTTGCCTTTATGTGTATGGTACAGAATCACACAGTAATGTTCTCTGTGCCACCCAGCACTGCATTTTTTATATTGCAGCATAACTGAGCAACAAACATCATCCATTGATTCCAGATTAGGACTAGATGGAGAGAGAAACAACCACACTGAAGCTTCTTCTTGCAAAGAGGGAGAGCAAAGGCAGAGTTTACACCTGTGGAAGCAGAGCACTTGTGAGCTATTTGAGGAAGAGCTCCTCAAGCAGGAGCCTCTGGCAGCCCCTGTGTCCCTGCACACATCCCCCTCCATCTCTGCTCTGCACCGGCTGCTGCTCTGCCAGCTTTCTCCCTGGCCAGTGCCAAGTGATTTAGCCCCTGCTAAGGAAAAAAAAGGCAAAAAGCTGGATCTATCTGGCTTTACTGGATCACTCAAATCCTGCCAAAATGTGACATCAGTTTGCCATTGCATCAACAAATTGTGCAACCAATGCACCCGCTTCAGATGCATCAGGAAAAATGCCTGTAACACACTTCACTATTAATCTCTAGCATTTGGGTCTTGACAAATTCCACCAATGTTTGTCCCTCACTCACAAATAACATAGCATAAATAACCATCGCTAAATTAGCAACTCTTCCATTATAAGTGTGATTTTCATAGCCTGTAAGAAAAAATTCAATCACGATGCATACACTTAGATTAGAAAAAGGAGATACTGCTACACACTGGCATTGACAAATTTCCCCCAGTTTTTCCCCTGAGAAAAACACAAGAGCCTATGACTTAAAACAACAATGACAATAAAAAAAACAGCAAGAAAAATATATTTTCAAGTGCTTTAGAAACATTCAGGTACTACAGAAAACCTGCACACTGACACAGGAATGGACACTGGATCTACTGTAGTCAGAGTGAAAAACTGCACCTTCAAGATTACTGAAAGCTAAAGAGTCCAATAAATCTCAACAAACAGCAAAAGCATCAGGGCTACAAGTTTAAATAGGACTTCATTTTTTCACATAGACCTAAACTTATAAATTGAGCACAAAGACAGCCAAATACTTACATCTGAAAAATCTGCTCTCCATAATTTGTATTTTAAGAGAAACCATGGGAATTCAAATCTGATATTTTCACCTATCTAAGTGCAGTCACCCTTTGTGAAGTTTTACAGTAATAGATGTCTAACATGTATGGGCAATCTTAAAGCATTTTAAGCTCATCAGCTCTTAATTGAGGTTTTAAAAGCAGCTTAAGGGATTTAGACAAAAAAAAATCATTTCTTGTTTCGTTTTATCACCAATACATGGCTAAACTCTTCAGCTGCTCTGAAAATCTCAGTGAGCTGGATACTTATTCACTGGATGTAAGAGAACTGTCACTTTTGCTATCTATCTAAAAGATGAAGCTCTTAAACCTAAGTGAAAAAAATAATTGGATAGATTTTGCTTATGTCATCACTGAAGACTTAACAAACTCATGTTCTGCAAAAACCCGTCTTTTTAGCTGAATGGGAACACTTCAAAAAGGCTTTTTTAGTCAGCTGAAATGAGAGCTGTGATGACACAAATGTGCTGGTTTCAGGAATAAGAAATCTATTTTGCATTGCTCTAGTACATGCTCAAGGTTGGGTTGCTCTGGTCTATCAGAAGCATCACAAAGTTTTGTGTAGTTTAATAGTGAAACTTGAGAGCTCAGAGCCAAGGAATTACACAATCTAGCAAATTCCAGGCGCTGGAGGTTTTCTGTGCTACTGAATATAGACACACTGGGTAGGACAGAAATTTACGATGAGATTGAAGCAGCTGCTCCTTTTAGCAGATTGGGAGGTTCAGGTTTGAGGTGGTGAAGTAGAGAGAAAAGCTGGATCCAAGATGATGCAGGTGTCTCCTGCAGGATTTAGCCAGGCCTGTTGTGCCAGTTTGCAAGGTCAGAATTTAGCACGAACGGGCCGGTGCCAGATTTTTGCCTATATAGCAGCGTCTTTGGCAAGCGCTGAAAAACGCTACTAAGCGATACTACCAAGCCAGAACAAGAGTCTCCTGATATTTTCTGGGAAACACAACACATCACGCTCGCTCCTCATACGCAGAGCACAAGGTAGGGCCCGGCCCGATGCTTTAGCTGAGTGAATCCCGGTTAATTGCGGCGCTCGGCGGGCAGGGATCGCTCCCGGGACGCGGCCGCGCCGGAGCCGCTCCCTGCGCCCTGCGCTCCCATCGCGACCCGCGGAGCCTCCGTGCGCCACATCCCCGCTCTGCCGAGTCCCGGCTCCGGGACGCTCCGGGTTTTGCTGTTATGCTTAGTAGGGCTTTTTATTCGTGTTGTTTTGTATTTTTTGTTTCTTTTAATGTTTGCAGCGGGAGCCGCCAGCGCTGGCGGGGCGGAGGGGCCGGGGACCGCGGCTCCTGCGGGACCCCAGCGGGCTCCGCCCGGCGGCCGCGGAGCTCCGCGCGTTCCCTGGATGCTGCGCGCTCCCCCTGCGGAGAGAGGGAGGGAGGGAGGGAAGAAGGGAGGAGAGAAGGAAGGAGGAGGAGGGAAGGGGGGCGGGAAGGAGGCCGGGGCTGCCGGCGGGAGGCGGGGGAGGGCGGCCGGGGCCGGGGCCGCCAGGCCGGGGCGGCTGCAGCGGGACGAGGCGCGGCGCGGGCGGGCGGGCGAGGCCCGGCAGCAGCGGCGGCCCCGCTCCGCCCCGCGGCTCTCCCCGCCCGGCCGCCCCGCAGCCCTGCCCGGGTCCGCCCGCCTGCCCCGCACCCCGAGCAGCCGCTCCTGGGCAGCGCCGGCACCGCCTCGCCGGGGGAAACAGAGGCAGCGAGGAGAGAGCAGGGCGGCGAACAGCTCCGGGGTACTGAAACCAGTACAGGAGCTGCCAGGACAAGCGGAGCTTTAGCCAAAAATAGCTCCTTCAGGGTTAGGCTTTTTTTTTTTGTTTTTTTTGTCCTTTTTCCTTTTTTTTTTTTTTTTTCCCTTTTTTGTTTTTTTTCTTTCTTGTAGTCGAGCGGCCGGGAGAATTCCCCCCAGCGCAGCGCCCAGCCGAGCTGCCGGCCTGCGGGGCAGCGGAGCAGCCAGGTCCTGGCAGGATGTACCAGGGACACATGCAGGTACGCGGCGCTCGGGGGGCTCGCAGCGGGCTCCGGCAAGTTGCGGTGGGGCGAGCCGAGGGGACATGGCACCCTGGCACTGTGCAACAAGTGACCTGGTGCGCTGTGACCCTGGCGCTCCCGCTCGGGGCCAAAGGGAGCGGCGTGCCTGGGGCTGGTGCTGCTCAGCGGGGGAGGATGGCAAAGGGGCTCTGTCAACTTCGGAACTAGGTGAAGTTCTCTGTGTATTTCTCTATGTATGATGCCTGCTTGTTCAAACAGATTCAAGGGAGTATTCCAGGGCAAACATTGTTGCGGCATGCTTTAAGTGACACATGTCTCCTGCCATCCTCTTGATGCATCTCTTCCTGTATGTCAAGTGAAGGGCAAACAATAAGGGAAAAGACAGAGCACTTGCTTTGCAAAATCTGCAAAGGTTTCACACCACACTCGAACTGTCGATTTGCTCAGTGTGTTGTGTTTAAAGGTGATGGATTTCTATTCTTCCCTCCCGACACGGGATGAGGATTGATTTTGCTAAGCCAGGAATGACTTTGTAGAATGAATTCAAACACATGGCGAAGAGACTTCAAGATTTTAGGCAGAAATCTTGTCTCATGATCTACTGATCCACGTTTCCTTGGCAGAATTCACTCCTCCCTGATAAAAACATTCTGCTGCCTTGGACCTGATGGCTTTAACCTTGACTCCCGCTCTCCTTCACACGGCTCTTCCTTGGAAAGCCAAGTCTGTTTTGAAGGAGGAAGGCTCAAAGTGGAGTAAAGGTTTACACTGACCTCCCAGATTCATTCCTTTGCTTTGGACCCAGTCTGGCTTGCTGTGCACTGCCAGGAAGGATCAAATGCTTTTACCACACACAGTGGCACCAGCCTGGTGTGTGGTGTTAGCGCTGAGGCTGTTCAGAGAGGAGCCGCAGCCGCAGGAGATGCGAGCTGACCGCTTGTGTTTGTGTTTGTGACCCTGCACAGCACTCCAGTACCATGGAACGGCCATGGGATGCTCACTGGGGACAGCAGGCAGTGCCACAGGGGGCTGTGACATTACAGATGAGTTCAGAGAGGACTCTGATTCAGCACTGCCTTCCAGAGCGGAATGACACCCGTTACTCTTTCATGTTTGTTTTATCTGCTCGCAGCAGTGATAAATAATGTGTCATAAAACTGCTTGTAATAGGAGAGCAAACAGGTTTTAAAAATGGAGGGAGTATGTGTATTACCATTTATTTCTGATTGTAAGGTTAAAACACAAACCCAATCCTGTAAATAATGCCACTGAATGGGACATTGCCAAATAGGAATTTACATCCTTAAGAAAGAAGAAGTTCTTTGCTGTGAGTTACCCCTTACAAGATTTCAACAGATGTACAGCACTTTATAAAAGGAAATCTAATGGAATCTTGAGGTGTCTTGCAACATTGTAAATGTTCTGAGTCATTAAAAGATTGAAATCAAACTTGCAATAGGAGTTAAGGTCAAAACATGCAAATATATTGAGGCTGGTGTATTTAATTTTTTTCTTTCAAAACACGTTTCTTTTTCTAGCTCAAATATAATTAAATTCTAACCAAATTCTCTTATAAGGCTGGCTGAAGTAAAAATACTATTCCTGTTAGTATACTTGTCCTTTTAAAAACAAAAGCCCACCTCAGTTCATCATCCAAACTTTTGAATATATTTTTGTCCTAACAGGAAGCATTAATGAGCTTCAGATAACACCTACTAAGCCTAAAGCCTTAGGAGAGATTTTTCATGTTTAGTGTATCCTTAATTAGAGCTTTTAAGTGAGTCAGGCAAAGACAATAAAAATCTAATTTCTTTGCAATGAAATTATCTACTGTAATGTCAATTAAGCCATGTTGAAACATAAGCTGTTACCATGCAAATACATTATCAAACCTCATGCTAAGAAAAATGTCAGTACATTTTAAGCATTAAAGACCCTTTCTTCTATCCAAGACTTCGTCTAAGACTTTTACTAACTTAGGAAGAACTATTTGCAATTACCTGTTAATCTAAAATAAGGTGAATCATAAACAATTTGGGTGGATTAAGTCAGGCACATTAGTCAGCACCCTGGACTCCTAAGCAAAAATAATCTCATTTTTAAAGCCCGTAATAGAACTTAGACTTCTTGAGGAGAAGGTGAGGTGTTTGACTGGGTAAACTACACTACCTGGATACATCCAAATGCAAAAAGATGGGCCAATATATAATGCTTGATCCTACACTCTTTAAAACAATTGCTCTTCTGAAGTCATCAGGATCAAATGCAGGATCTGATTTAGAATTCCAGTAATCATTTCCATTTTTCCTACTGTTCTATTCTCAGATATAAAAGTAAAATCTGCAGAATTAATTCCATAGTCCACTTATTTTAAAAGATGTTTGCAGAGCCCATGTTTCACTAATAACCTGCTGTAACTCAGCTAATTCTTCTAAAAGGGGAGACAGAACCTTAACAACAGTAACACAGTAATAAGCATAATTACAGAGATTGGGAATTTACCTGTCTTGGAGAGGCATCAATCCTTATCAGCTTCAGTGGGGAATTTCTGTCTTAGCTCAGCCAATTTTGCACGTGTAGATGAAACAAACTTTGCATTTAAGCTCTGCTGAAGTCTAGCACCAAAAGTACTTTACCACATCAGGCCATAATGAGTGTATCTCTTCTTAATTTGTTGTATATAGTACAGATTGGGTTTGTTGGTTTGGTTTTTTTTTCCCCAAAAAGCCAGAAAATCACTTTGTTTATTCAAAAGACCTAGGTTTAGATTTTTTTCTTACCGGTTTCTAAGCAAGCCTCACAGCACAGAAATACTAGAGATGTCCTAAAGTAGAATTCCAAAGGCAGTTTAAAACATCTGAAAGGAAAGTGTGTCCTTCCTTCACATTTCCAGGTGCCTTTCTGTAGGATTTGCTTTTTTTATCACTTGTGCACCACATGCTTCCAGGTAAAACACCGGGAGAGAGGTGAGGTGGCCTTCCACAGAGCCAGCACTGGGATGCAGAGAAGTACAGAGCCACGGGAGCTCTTTCAAACTATTTCACCATCCTGATGAGCCTTTGATTTCTGTGTGTTCACCAACCCCATGGAGCAGAGCAGGGACTGCCAGGGGTTCTGAGCACCAGCTGCCCCTCCTGGGCTTCTGCACGAGAAAGAGAACTTCAGATGAGATGCACGGCTTGTTTGTCCACAAATGTGCAGCCTCAGTTATGTAAGGAGTGCTGATTAATTCAGTAGATGTAGCCTGTGACAGGATGGAACCTGATGGGTACAGGAGAACACCCTGGGATTCACAGATAAGAGCCAAGTCTAAATGCTAAAATGTGCAGGTGAAAGAGTATTTGTCCCTTAGGATAATATGTCCAATCCTGTGTGTGCTGCTTTCCATCTTCAACAAAACAGCAGCAGACCAGATGGAGGCAGAACAACCCCCAATCACTGCTCTAAAATTGCTGTCATTTAACAACCAACTCTAAGATGTTTTCAAGTTTTTACAGTATATTATAGACCTGGTAGCAGTCCTCCTGTTGACTTTTATGAAAGTTCTATAAATGAACAGGGGGCAAATTTCAGTCACAGAATGGGATTTGCACAGCATTTGGCTTCCTATGAAATTCAAAATAAATGCTTTCAAAACTGTTTGCCCTGATGCTGTATTTAGTCAGCCTTCCCCAGCACAAATGCTTGAACAGAAGAAGTGCTTTGCCAAATGTTGGCATGGGATTTTATCTATGGCAGTGTTATGTTTTGAGGTGGCTTAATTTAGACAAATCAGAGATCTTGACCACACACAGGGGGTATCAGATCCTCTGAAACTTTTTTGCAGGAGCAGGCTTGTAAGTCATGATGCCTTGGCCAAGTTCCAGATCAGATAGTTTGTCTCCTAAACTGTTAATTGCATAGGCAATCAGCTTCATGCCCTTAATTCTTGTGTTGTGATATTTAACATTGTACCATTGGCATTTCCTATTTACGTGGAATGATCCACATTAATCATTGACATTCCATTATGATTTCAATTGTCAAACACACGCCTCTATGGTCATAGCGGGTCTAGAAAAAAAATTAGTATGTGTGCATGAAAATTCTTGCAAGATGGAACCTCAAGGGCTTCACATGTTTTAGTGGGCCTGAAAAGTATTGCTAAATATTTTATAAAAGGCATTTTTGCACTGATTTCTCAACATTTAAGACCAAGCTAACTCACTGAGGAATGGGAAGCAGAACAGTCTCAATATTAACTGCAACAGCAAATCTCATTTTGGTTTACTTGGAAACCTATTAAAAATACTGTATTAGTGTTGGTTACACTGCTACCTAAAATAAATAAACCACAAGCTCTTAAACAGTTATGAATAAGAAAAAAAGTAATGTGCATTTTTACATTAATGAAACGGCCCACAAAGAGTGTGCACAACGTAAAATTGAATTCAATGCTAAATTGAATCTCTGCTCAGCTGTTAATATCAACATAAACTTAATAACTGTAAGCTACAAAATTTTAAAAATCTGGGCACATGGCTGGAATTCTAACTGATCTCTAGTGGTGTCTATGAATCATAACTCTTTGCCTAGGTAAAATCACATTATGATAAACTGATAATATTTTATTATTGAAACCCTTTTCTAAAAGTACTCAGAATACTAGGGCAATCTTCGTTTTCCATTTTGCCTTGATATTTTCCAGTATTTCAGTAGCAGCTCTACCAAGTTTTGAGCAGCAGATTATGAGCTGCTTGTAAATTGAAAAGAGGTAAAACTAATGAGCTCACTTTCACAGAATGAAGTTCATTCAAAGAAAGTAGATGATAAATTGCATTTGGTGAAGGCACAGACCAAAACTGTAAAAATTGTGAGCATTTGCAAAGCTGGTGGAGAAAAGTGTTCCTTGAAACTGTTGAGCAGTTTTACAAGAGCCTAGTAGAAAATCTTGCAGAGGCTCAGAAATTCTTGGCTCTCGCTGTATTTTTACTGGATGTAAATTAGGAAGAACTTTTACTCACTAAGGATCCACCCTCTAGTCTGGAATTAAATTCATTCCAAACATAGAAAAAAACCAGTTTCCAGCATAGTCCCTGTCATATATTAATATAACTGTTGTTCTAAGCCCTGTATATAACCTTCACCAAAAAGGCACTGTTTACTGAAGAACCATGCTGTACTTTATTTTTTTAATCTACCACTATTGTCACAAATTACTATGCAAAGGAGGGGAATAAAAAGTTGGGATAAAGTCCACCAGCTGTATCAGGATGAACTGTCCAAATAGAACAAGGGGCATGAAAGGATGGAAAAAAATAATTCATACAGAAATTTAGACTTTAAGAACTGCAGTCTCATAACTCAGCTTTAGAATATTTTGTAATTTCTAATAATCTTATTTCTAGGCAAGCTTTAAAAAAAAGGGCGTTGATGTACAGACCAGATCCATTTTAAGTCATCTGTCCAGCTAATTTGCTACTCCTTTTGCAAATGTTGAAAATGAAAAAGATAAAAGCATTGAAATAGTACTTAGAATTAATCTACCAGCACACAAAATACTAGTTGTTTGCATCACAGAATATAATTTTGCACAGTCTGTTTCAGAAACAGGTGATGCTGTAAAACTGAGAGAAACACTTGTCTTCCAAATCAGTGTCATGGCATGTAAACTAGGAGGTGACTTTCTGTAGCTATGGATTTTCATCATTGTCCAGTATTATTTGTAATAAAATGCCTAAGGATCATAAAGAACAAATTCAGCAAATTTTTCTGCCAGGTTAGAATTATTATAAACAGTCTAATGTTTCATTGCTCATTGCTGTCAGGCTTTTGAAGTTCTGAGTCATTGGTACATGAGTTTTACTTCCAGTGATTTATTTGCATATAAATAAAGAAAATTCTAAAATATCAAGTAAGTGAAGCTGATTATACGCAATGGGAAAAAAATATCCATATCTCATCAGTTTACCCATGCCCAGAAATCACAACCTAAATTTTAATGTTAGCTCCTGAATGTGATTTTCCCAAAGTTTGCACAATTAGTCATGTGTCAGCATTACTGCAGTTCCACTCAAAAAAAACCCAACATTTTGTACCCAACTTCTAAAGGTTGGCATGGTAGATGTTTTCTTTCTCTACTTCTCCACTGCCTGTCAGGATACACAGGTTTGCTGCTGTTGCTTTCACTGTCCTGCTGGTTAATTATCTACATTTGCAGGGTAGAACTGTGCCCATAAACTCACTTTTCTCATGTGCTTCTCTATTTTGGCAATCCCTACAGGAAAAGAGCCACACCAAAGTCTTAGTGAGTTTCTCTGTAAAATGTGGAACACTCTCCTGCTTCGTGTTCACTTGTCTTAGAGCAGGCTGCTGTCTTCTGGTAACAGGTTCATTTCATATCATTTCCTTTTTGCACCTCTTATCATAATATGGGTGTTGAATACAAGTTACCAACACATTTGGACAGAATTTCTCAATAAAACACGCATTTAGAACAAAATAACACCTATGCATTTAGAAAAACAACAAAAGTATGTGTGATAAGTACTGTGCAATTAGTTCAGACAAACTACCTTTCTTGATTACATTATGACTTCATTAGCTGTTATGAGATACATAAAAGAAATTCAGATGTTTTGTCCACTGACATTTAAAAATGAGACCTTCAGAATTTTGACATGCATTTACCATCAATCATTTGGCTTTATAGACTTTATAGTTTTCAAAAGCGGAGGAAATAAACTTTAAAATTTGCCTCACCAACATTAGCTGTATCTTAACCTTTGTATCAGTGAATCTAATTTGAAATTTCATTGTTGTCAAAACCAGTAATTTTCTTCCAAGCCTTTTTCACGTTAATTTCTGACTTCCCAATGTCACCAAAGCTACCGTGTCAAGTAGTGAATACTTGATAGTATTCAAGGATAGGGCAGGCAAGCTGTCACAAAACACATTTTTAAATTTTCTGACTAGTAGATGTATCAATAAAGGGTCCAGGAGCTTTATTTACTGTTAATTAAAAATCAATTGAGGGAAAATACTTGCCCATTTAAGCCTTGCCTGAAATACAGAAATACAGCTCACAATAAGTAATGCTGAATATTAGAGTTTAACTTAACAGAATTTCCTGTGGTCAATTTTACTAATATTAATGTAGGAATAAACAAAGACTATATAAATAGAAGCTTTTTGAGTATTTCTGAATATTATGTAAAACTGAGAGCAAACATCACATTTTGATACGTTAGTAATCTGTCAGAACCTCTTAAAATCTGGAAAAAAAATATTTTAAACAAAAGAACGGATTTGTATTATTTATGCTAGGTAGAAGATGCCCTTAGTCCACAGTATGGCCTTGGACACTGTTGTCATAGGAGTAATGACAGAAATGTGACAGAAATTATTAATGAAATAAAATATACAGCTTGACATGTGTCTCATCAAAGTGACAGGTTGTTTCTGCTGTCATTCATGGAAGATTAACAAGGACTATAATTTTCCAGTTGCAGGCTTGAGATGTAGATGACATCTTTCATCTTTTTCTATTTGTTGTCTAACTCTCCTTTTAAGACCCAAGACAATTTTAAGAAGACTTTGAGAAAGGAACATGAGAAAGAAAGTTAGATAAAAGAAAGAGGGAAAATTATGATGTTCAACAGACAAAACAATGCAAAAGAATGGAAACTTGGAACTAAGTCAGTGCTGGTTTTGCTCTGAACAGTTGATATTACCACTCTAACCAATCCAGGTAATGTACACAATGTGGCAAGTTCTGTACGGCCAGAAGGGATGCAAACAGAACCTGTGCAAACAAAAGAAATCATAATTATTAGAAGACAGCTAGATAGTACGTGGAAATAGGGCAAGGACAATAATCTGTGTAGCACTCACAAAAAAGGATTACATGTTGTTTAAGAAAGACAAAAACCAAAGGTGTTGATTGTATTAAGAACCTGGACCCAAAGAAAATGAGAAAAAAAATTTAAGAAGCTTCACAACTAAAATTTTCAATTGTTAAATTGTTGAGGTTATGCCTTAACACAGAATATGGAGAACATACAGGGAATGGAGATAGTTCCTCATGGACAGAAAGGAAAAGTACAAGTTGACTAAAGTAAAGCTTATTTAGATCTTAGAAATATATTAAAGTATATTAAAACAATAATTGGAAGGTTTTTGGCAAAAGAAAATGAAAAAGAGGGAGGAGAAACAAAACATACTCAAAGTGGCATCTCTATTATGGATAACCTAATTTATGATGCAAAACCAAAATGTTTAAGAGGGTGTGAATTCTTCAGCTATTACAAATGTGTTATATTAAATTGGAGACATGGTAGCAAAAATTTTATAGTCTAGTTACAAATGTGAACAGGAAACAGGAAATATGCCAGATTTAAGATAAGGTGAGAAAAATAGTAAGACAAGTAACAGCCCAGATACCCAAATGGCTGTCTGTAGTCTTCAAGGTTTTAGGGAACAGACTTCAAGGAAAACTAAACAAACCTAGACAAAGGAAAAAAAAAGAAAAAAATGATATTTGAATTTATCAAATCATAATGTCAGACTAACGCAGCAGTATTTTCTGTTATCATAACTGGGGTTTTAGGCAAGTGAAGTATAACTGGCTTGATCTATATGATCTGTGGTAAGATTTGTTATGGTGTTACGAAAGAAATTGTTATTGAAGCTGGAGAAAGTAAAGAATAGCAGTAAATCTGTAAAGAAGGCAGGAAACTCATTCATGGGGAAATGAAAAATAGAGCACTAAAGGAAGGACTGTCAGACTGAGGAAAGTTTAATAGGGAAGGTTTTTGTGGATCACCATTGGAAGTGGTTGTTTCTGTTGTTTCATCCATAAAGGTACCAGAAACAGGAGGATGGTGACTGCATTTGTTGATTACTCAGTGCTGGAAAACATCAATATTGGGAAACATTCAGTACCGCTGAGCTTCAGTCACTTCTTCAGAGGGACCTTTCTGTACTTCAAAAATAAAAACACAATTTCATTTAACACTGCAGTGTAGAGCTGATCATAAATAACAAAAAGCCTACCCTAAGCCATGGACTATCATTTAGAAATTACTGAGAAGAACAATTTGCACATACATAATGACTTTAAGTTGTCGATAAAATACATCCATAAAAAAGACAGATGCAGATCTAGTTTTAGAAGAGTTTTTTCCAGAATAGTCAGGAAAAAATCAGTGCCAGTTGACGATCCCAGTAGCAGATTTTGAGTTGAGAATCTTGTACAGAAGAGAGGAATGGAAACGGGTCCAAAGAAGGATGATCAAGGAGAAGGGAAAGTCTGTCTTAAAAGAAGAGACCAAAAGATTTTGGCTTATTTCATCGAGCAGAATGACAGCTCAGCAGGACCATAATCACAGCATGTAAATGCATCAGGGAGATAAACACCAGATATGGAAAAAACTAAATTAGCTAAGAACAAAACTGGCACAGAAACAAATGGATATTAACCAGCTGTGAATAAATTTAAGTTGGAAATTAGAAGAAAGTTTCTGATCATTAGAGCAATCAAGACTTCCAGTAGCCTTCCAACTGGAATAGTAAAGCAAAAAAAACTAATTACTTTTAAGATGAAACAGAGTCAGTTTCTGAGAGATTTGGTATGACATGCTGCCTGTGAGATCAAAAGACTGAACCTCAGTAGCCCAGGAGCAGCATCTTCCTTGTCTTAGCAGAATGACAGAATGGTTCAGGTGGCAGTGGACCACAGTGGCCACTGGGTCCTACTTCCCAGCTGCAGCAGGGTCATCCAGAGCACTGCTACAGGATTGTGTCCGATGGTTCTGGGCTGTCTCCAGTGAGCGACACTCCACATCCCCTGGGCAATGTGATCCAGTGAGCCATCACTGCTCAGGAATGTTCTTTCCCACGTTCAGGTAGAACTTTCTGTGCATCAGTTTCTGCCCATTGCCTCCTCTTCTATTGTTCAGTACCACCAACAAGAGCCTGCTCCATGGTCTTGACCTCTCCCTCCAGATATTTATACAAATGAACGAGGTCCCCTCTCAGTTGCCGCTTTCAGTCTCTTCAGAAGTCATTCAGAAAGCACCTTCTCAAATTTCTGTGGCTTCAGCAGAAACAGACCCCGACTCTTGTTCAGAAAGACCAAAATACTCAACTTGAAGAAGTCAGAAAGTCTTCCTGGTACAGCTGTGGAGGGCTTGACTGTCTTCACAGCTTGAGTAACCTGCTAAGAGACCCACACAGGCAGTGACAAATCAGTGCCACTTTGCCAAGGCCACAACATCATTTTGAGTAGAGCTGAGCTTTAAAGTTTGAATATTCTCTCTGCCAGCTTTCTTATCAAGTCTCCCACTCAGCTGAACTCATGTTTTTGCTTCATCTAAAACCTTTGCAATCAGAGAAAATGTATTTCCCCCATGCAGCTAAACTCAATGGTTCACGTTAGAGACATTGAAGGCTTTCACCATCTCATATTTATGTTCCTGCAAGTGGGCACTGAGGGCTGGAAATCACCAACTGTGTCAACATTGTGTACCAGGAGGCTTAAATGTATTTCAGTAATAACCATGTGTGTGTGCATGAGGATATAAACTAGAATATCAGAACCAGTGGGGATATTTTCCCTGCTGATGGCTGAGCCAGGACTGAGCTCTTTTTCAGTGCTACCACCAGCTCACTTTTCTCTCCTGAGCTCCATGGAGCATATGGTCTTAAATAAGAGAACTCAGTTTTCTGTTTTGCAGTCCTAGTCAGGCAAAACTACTGAACTCACTTTGGACTGTTCTTTTGGAAGGAATCAAAGCCACATCTTAGAGGCAGTGTTCCGTCCCTGCACTGAGTCAGAAAATTATTTCTGGATTGATTCAGGCTCATAAAAGTACCTCAGGATCTGAGATTTGCATCCCACAATGTATCAGGGAGACAGATGTCCCTGAACACTCCATCACAATCGGATATTACCATTACAGCCTCGCAGCTCTTGGTCTTTGGCAGTTCTGTGCTGTAGTGTACTGAGCATCACTGCTACTGAGATCTTAGACTTTCAAGACTCACACCAGCAAAAGAGTTTCCAGATAGGTGAGATCACTGGTTATGGACTAGACAAAGATATGCAAACATCACTAAATGTACTGAGCAGGGCAATAAGTATTTTCACTGCCTTTTTCTCAAGTACTCACTGACAATTACTAGAAATAAAAATTTGAATAAAACTCCAAATAATTAACTCAGACTCATTGATCATCACATACATCCAAACTGTACATTCAGGTTCTACACATATAAATTCTGGGTATTTGCTAAGCACCAAGCAAGGAAATTGTATGTGAATTTATAAGCAAGTATTTACTATTCCTTCATGCACACAAACATTCCTGAGTTCTATCCTGTGTGTCATTGGCAGATTTAGAAAGTAGATGTTACTGATCTGGCCGACCAGACATGATAGACACAGGCTAGAGAGACCAAAAATATCAAACCTGAATTCAGCAAGTGGCTGAAACCTATGTACAAAGTGTTCCCATATGTGCAGATACAAAATACAGGATTAATAAGGTTTTTAGTGACCCTTTTACAGCTCTGTTTACAAGGAAATAGAATTCTTGCTTACACTAATACACAATAAACAACCAATATTTTGCAGCTATGATGTTCTGCATGGTGCTTTCAATATATCACTGCCAACAGGCTGTCTTTGATTTCTGGACTTTCTTGCTAAAACAACAGCTCTAAAAATGAAAATCCCATCTAGTATTTCAGACAAGAAAGTAGCTGCTGTCAACTGCACATTCGTTTGGACAGCAATCTGCAAGGAGTGCAGTAGAAACATTGACACTCATCTACAGGTAAAAACTTATATAACACCCTCTGGTGTATGTTGTATTCTGAAACCATAGAGATGATGTCTGGACTATCATCCCCACTTCAGCTGACACTTCAATACACACAAATCAAAGAACTGCAAATATTTTACGGAATATTCTCAAGTTACTGTCGAACCGTCAAAGAGAGTTTTTTTTCTAAATTTCTTCTGGGTTTTTTGGATTCTTTATAGCTGACATTCTTGAAATGAAACAGAATCACTGCTTAAGAATTCAACTGCACTTGTGATTTGTTTGTCTTCATTTTCATAAAGGAAAAATAAATATATTACAGACACTACATTTAATTCTGCTGGTTTATGTTTACAGGTTCTCTCCAAGAGGAGAAGCAGTTATTTAGTGTATCTGGTTACCATTTGTTTCTCTGCAGCTTTAGTTTTGTGCAGTCCCTAGAATTTGTGTTTATTGACAGCAAAATAATTTCTGAAATATGAGAAGCATAGTTTGCAGAGGAAATCCATTGCAGATTTCTGTCCTGTGTCACTTTCTTATTAATACTTAGTACTGGCAGAGAACCATGGCAGCATCTACGTTAAAAGAAACCATCTAGTTTTGGAGAACACTTTTGTTTTTAATTGCTAAGGCATTGTTTTATTCTTATAAAAATGAAAAGTCTTCTTAAAAATAAATTTTATATTTGAATCCAAACTTTTTGCCAGATTTCATTTAGAAATTGGAGTGTAACTGTACAGTACCTGATTCAGTGCCCCCCACATAAATGAGTTAGGGGAATTGGAAAAGAAATACCAATAATGCAATCCCAAATTCAAGAGGGCTGTCTTCAAAACATGGGAACCTGGCCAAGTAATTTTAACTCTTCCTTCTGGGATATTGCTGAGCAATAACTAATGGGAGGGAAGAGAAGCAGATGGGTGTCACAATAACTCTGAATGGGTAAGGAAAATGAAAGCAGCAGTTTCCAGCTCTGTCCTGCCCAGTGGCAGCAGGGCACAGGGAGGGGAGGCACAGCTGGACCCAGGCACAGGGGCTGAGCAGGAAAATCCCGTCCTGAGCCAGGCTCAGCAGCTGAGCAAGGGCTCAGAGTGTTGGGAGAGGAGCTGGTGGAGCGTGTGTTTCAGCAGATAGCAAAGAACCCCCCTGTGGTTTTATCCATTGGTTCTCTGAAACCACAACAAGGTTTTGTGCACCACTGTGTCCCAGTCTAATCCCATCTATGTCTGGCTAATCAACTGTAATAAAATTCATTCAGTGCTTTACCTCATAACTGTTGTATACTCCAAATCCGTAAAAAAAAGAAATAGATTCAATGGAAAAGCACTGTGAGACCACTCTTGATTTCCACAAATCAGTTTGCTGCACTGGGCCACACCAGCAGTCTTCAGGAACAAGCTGACCTTGCTGGATTTGCTGTTGCTTACAGTGGAAAATTATTCTGGTTTCTTCATTTTTCATATATAACACGGAAAAAATTAAAATTTATTGCCCCTAGCATTTTTTCTAAAAAAAGATCATTTGGTTTCAGGGTGATTTTCTAAGTCTAATAACACAAAATATGATAATCATAAGAGGACAAGGAACAGACTGGTATTGAGCAATTGCAAAAAAAAAAAACAACCAAAACAAAACAACTGCTGTACTGATCTAGATATTCAAAGTGGCTTTTTAAGATACAGAGTTGTGAAAAAGCAGAAGAGTTCATGCAAAGCAATAGGACCAGTTTGAGTAACTAAGAAAAAGGCCATAAAATGGGGAGGACTGTCAGAAACAACAGAGCACATTTGGAATAGGGAAGGGATCTTAGCATGATAATTAGCATACATATCAAGTGGAAACTTTGAAGATGACGATGGAAGAGTGAAAGGCCTCAAAAAGAGGCATTTTCTAGAGAATTAAGGTATTTTAATCTCCATAACTACATTCAGAGGAAACGTTTTAGTGGACACTGGAATTTAAGATTAATTCCTTTATATTACTTGGGACAAATCCTTGCCCATGGGATTTTCAGTTTATTAAAGTGTCAAAAAGCAGCTGTGAGAGGGGCCAGGCAGTTGACACACATGGTCCAGGTGCTGGAGCACTTCCTGGGAGAAGGAATATGCCAAAGGCATTGTGATTATCACTGTGGTCACCAGCTGCTTTAACAGCTGGTATAAATCTCAGCCTGCCCCATGGGCAGACACTGTGTACATTCACTTCACCCTCTTTTCTCAAGCTGTGTTAGGAATGACAGTTTCAGCAAAACCTGCTGTTAAAGACCACAGTTTTTGCTCTAAGTTGTTCTCCGTTCTGAGCACAGTTCTTTGTCATTAGACTGAGCTGTAGGCTACTGCTTGTAGAACCCCAGACCAGTTCTCCAGCGAGCATCACCAGTCTCTCAAAAAAGGTAATAAAGAAAGATGTGATACTTGGACCTCAATTCCCTAGGGATTCTTGTTCAGGAGGAGAAAGGAATCCTAAGGAGTCTTGAGTTCTTTTTTCCTCATCAGGCTGCACTGCCTTTGGAGCTATTACTACTAATGATACCAAAAATTATCTGTAGTGGATCTTAGAGACGGAAAATAGAATCAAATCAAATAAATCTTGAGTGGAGTAGATCGCTGCAAGCTGCTGAGCTATACCCCACCCTGACATCTGCACAGTCTCTTTTAGTTCAAGGGAAGATACAGATGTAATTAGGAGAACCCGATGGAAGATACTAGTAGTAAAAGCTCAATAAAATAATGTCATGGATTAATATTGAGAGGCTATTTAGTAATGAAGGAATTTATTTTTTTTCATAAAATGCTGAAACAAAGAAACCATTAAATCCAATCATTTTAAGAGAAAGCTACATCGCTTTTTTTAGGAAAAAAAAACAATGAGCAGAGGGCACTGCTGCTGGCTAGGTGTTTGTTAATTTTTCATGTGAATTTATTGCATATGTAAGTGATTGAATTAGTAGCACTGACAGGAACCCAGGCACAGTAAAAGCTTCCTGCTACTGACACAGCAGTGCTCAAGCTGTGCACTCCTGACCATTAGCATCCCTGCTGAGGAGCCCCAGCCTGGCTCTGAGCTGCAGAGCTCCTGGACCGGGACCGAGCGCGGCGCCTCCGGATCCAGGGCTAGCATGAGACCACTCCACTCCTTTAGATTAATGACCTCATTTGGACTCTGATGCCAGGCTCCAGGGGAGAAAGTCCAGTGCAAGCTAATATGCTACCAAAATACTGCAAGGTAAGTTTGGGGGGGAAAGAATTGTTAAGAGGATTTTGTATTTTGTGGTGAAGAGACTAAATGCAGAAGGGAATCTGAAACGGGCAGCTTGCAGGAGAGACTGAAAGGTGCAGGAATCAGAATGTTTTCTCACCTTTGAAAAAAGAGGGTCATTTCCAAACACTCAGAGGCTGAGCAGCGAGATCTGGATCTCCTGTCACCGAGCAGTAGCTTGCTTCAGAACAGCCAGGCTTTGAGGGCGAACTAGCAGAATATAAATTGCATATATAATAATTTAAGCATGCGAGTGTGGTGCCAAATATTACCATCTAAAAGGAATATATGTATCATGGCTGCTGTGAAGTCCTTAGGGAGGCTCCTAACCTTTTGGGAACCCTTTCCTCCTCCCCTGCAATGTATTAACCTTTTGACCACGTCGGTGCTTAGATGTACATAACAAAATGGAACATGCAGACAGATCCAGGTGGGGAGCGGTAAGAACAAAACATCAGGGATGCAGGATGTTATGTGAATTCTGTATCAAAACCTCATAGCCAAGAATAGATACAGAGCTTTAAAAAAAGGGAATTTCTGATGTATTATGAATGTGCAGATGAGCAGCGGTGGAAAAACATTTCATCGCTGTCTTACAAACTCTATTCCTGTAGCATCAGATTGTGACAACTTAAAAGAATGAAAATGAGCTTTTTGTACGAGTAGCACTGCTGGATTTAATGGTGCTGCTAATGGAGTAGGATTTTTCTTGGAGTAAGGGTGCCATAAACCAGCCCTCAGCCACCACTTCCTGTTTACATGTGGTTTATTCTCTAGACCAAACCTGAGTTTGTCTCACTGCAAATTTCTGCTTGTTACAAAAAAATTTAAAAAAAGATTCTTGCTTAGTATTTTCCTTTCCATACCATTCATCCTCATGGAGAGTTTTCTAGTCAATCATATGACATGTAAAATGAATGAATTAACTATTCTTTGATCAGAGTGGTACTCTGCTCTACTCTGCTGAGAGGTGGATCTTCACTTAACAGGTCTAGACAGCCTCTTCTAAAATTTCATTTAGATATCATTTGTAATTAATTTGAACAATTCTAGTCACTTAGTGAAGTTGCTTCAATACTTTCCTTTTTATTGAAAGTTATTTCATTGCTGCAAGCAAAGTATTTTATTTTATGATTTTCCATATGGTTAGTCCCAAAGGAGAAAACACAGAAGAGTTGGAAATTAAATTCTAATCCAATTTAACAACAGCTGTAAGGGAAATGGAGACATATTAGTTACTCTAGAACCTCATCCTCCTGGAAAAATTAAGTTGATCATTGAGAAATGTTTGCTAGTTTAATTTTTCACCTATATACCAATGTATAGTGGGCAGCTGGAGACAAAAGTAGGCAGAAGCTCCCACTGAACTACAACATTGTACCAATGAAAAGAGTATAAACAAACATACACTGAGGTGCACAACTAAAAGCAAAACTAGCAAATGTTTGTAACATTTGGACCACACTTGAAGCTACAAAAAACCTGTATTTTAACACCTTGACTGATTTTGAGGCTGGAAGGATCTATGTATTGACCTTTCATATGAACTGTAGCATAATACAGGCTTGATGGACTTCACACACTTGGCACAATTGATCTTCATGATTTGAATAAGAACAGCACATACTCTGGAAAAGCATTTATTTTAAGCTTAAAGTACTGAGGAGTCTACTATCACCTGCTCAAGATATTCCTGGAGTGATTCTCCACACTGTTCAAAGTATCCTTAGCATCAACAAAATATTTCTTTGGTACACATACAAGATACAATAGAAAGTACCTTAGAGTAATATAATAAAGTAGATAATATTTTTAGAATTCTCAGGTAAACTGTACTGTAATGAAAAGCCTTGAAATTACATTTATAGCCATGAAGCATGCAGCTAACTCAGCTAACTGTGTAAGTAGGCTCACAAAAGAATCAGTCAGAAGTGGCTTCTTGTTCCCAACTCAGTTTTCCAGTTCACTTACAGTGGACAAAAGTAGCAATTGGAGGAGTTGGAGGAAAAAGCCTCAAGGCATCAGCAGCCTCTTGCTGTACATGGCACAAAGTGATCTTAGAGTGTAAAAGTGTCACTGCCTCTGGAGGAACCAGGATTTCACCTCTGGTCTTGGAGAGAATTCTGATCAGCTCTTAGAAAACAGCTGGGTCAGTAACAGGAGGGCTGCAGAGAAAATTTAAAATTTATTGATATGTGCATCAGGAATGTGTATCTTTATTAAATGTAGCCTTACCTCCTCTGAGGCAGTTTGACCATCCATCTATTTTAGCATTTTCTCAGAAAGTTCCTTGGCAATGAGAGTTTTTACAGTGCAATTAACACAACAGGGAGTGATGGTCTCTAAGCCTGGAAACGATTCTCACTAACAGTGATGTGGACAAGGCTACAGATAAGAAACTCCTCTCTCATACATGGAATGATAATAAGGTTATTCAACCAGCTGCAAAACATGAAAGAACCATTTCTGCCCACACTCAGAATGGAAGCAAAAGACAAGGAAGTTTGTACTTGTCAGTGAAAGAAATAGGTTAGCATGTGTCCTGATTTGGGAAGAAGAATAATCAATATTTAAAGACACTGAACAGACTACAGCTGGAGACAACCCTCTCTGCAGGAGAATGTTAGAAGCCAAAAAAAGACCAGAGAGAGGCTGAAAGAGGAAATTGCACTGTGCTGGTAAATCAAGGTAATGATAAACACAGGTCAGAGTAGCACAGGTCAGTGGAAATTACATCCAATATCACCCACCACCCTGCTTGGTTTATGATAACCAAGCCAATACTCCCCGCATTTAAAACAGTATTTCATGCTTTCCAGTTGTGTTCTCTGGATTCATTTCTATCCTGTTAACTCCATGAAGACACTAATTTCTTGGGTTAATTCCCTTCTCATTTCTTGGCATAAACAGTAGTAATTTCTGTAAAACTAATGCCAAAATGAAGTGCACTGATTGGGAAACGTTTTGTGTACACATAAAACAGAAATAGAGTGACCTTGCCTGAAAAGTACATTACTGAATGCTTGAATATTTATCTGGACTAATCAGCTAGGAAATACTGAATTTCAGACAGTATGATATTTACTTCCTTTCACAGAAATTATTCAGTATCATCATTTCAAACCAAAATACGTCTCCCATATATTTTTAATGCTGGATTAGGACTTAAGGGATGTTTTTATTATATCTTCATGACAATACAAAGGCAAAAAAAATCCCTCTTCAGGGATTCAGTAGATTAATCCACTTGTTTATGAAGCAAAACTTACTTGTTTTATTTAGAACAGACTCAGCAGACCTTAGTGCAATGAATCTCTGCCTGGATGCTGTCAGCCTGACTTAGCTAAAGCTGTTCCTTACCTTGAATTTCTAACATTTTGACCAACAGCTTTCTTTTCTCTCAAGTATTTTATCTGTATTTATCCAGCAGCAAAAGCTGATACTTCATAATTCACCGACAAGATTGTGTGCCTGCACCTTTCCCTTGCAGCTGTATTTACTCAAAACGAAGCTATTCAAATGAGCCTTAATCAAGACACATCATTGTGCTCAGTGTGTGAGCAAATCCTCTCGGATCCCCTCGCTGGGACTGGCAGCAGTGAAGCTCCAGACAACAATTCTGGCCAGTTCACTCACAGGGCAGGCTGGATCCATTGGGATGTGGCATTAATGTCACATTTAGCTGATTTAGAATTCACCTGGCTCCCCAAAGTAGTCTGCAATGTTCCTTCTGTGCCTGTTGAGCCATTGTTGGAAGCTGGTGGAGTTTTTAGTGCTTGTCCCTCTGGGCACAGCGTGGGTCACTCTGTGTCCTGCCCTGTGCCAGCTCCAGCAGCAGCTCCACATGGAGAATTCCCAGGGAAAGATAAGCTCTCTGTAAAGCTTACTGTGTTACAATTAGGGGTGAAATTAGAGTTTTAAAATACGGGGAATGGAATGGCTAGGTGATAAAATAAAAGCTTTATCAGTAGCTACTGAGTGCCAGGTGTTTTGCTCAAGGGAGGTCTGTCTCCTACATGCCATCCATCAGTGTTATTTAAATAACATTTTGACAGCTCAGCACACCAGGTTATACTGTAGAGTTTTCACAGAAACTGAATGGGCAATGTTAATAACCCAGCCTGAGGTATTTGTGATTCCCAGTATGTCAGACTCGTTGGATTCTGCCAGGCTGCCCCGTGTAACTCAGAGCTAGCTGCTCCTGGCTGTGTGTGAGTAACAAAACACAGATATTCTTTTTAAAATCACTTTCCTGAGCAATAGTACATGTTCTTTTAAATATTCTTACTCTACTTCCACTCCATCACTTCCCACCAAAAAAAGTGTCTAAAGTGCTTTCTGCATGGAGTAGCTGTGAGCTGGAGTTAATTCAGTGCCTGAGACACCAATACATCAAACAGTGACTACGCAGTGGAAAGAAAGAACAAATTTCCAATGGCTGCAACAAAACAGCTCAAAGACCCTGCCATGAGACATGACCTTTTTATCTTTACACTTGAAGCTGTGTCTCCTGTATATGCTGTGCTCTAAGCACTAAGGAGAAATTAGAATGGGCAGATGCCAGAAGGAAAGACAACATTTTTTCAAAGACGCTGACACTGAGCAGCAAACTTTGCCAGTCTGCAGCTGGGAGAGTTTCTGGGTGTTTGCATTGATTTGGCATGGAGCTCATGGCAATGAGTGGGCAAGGCCACAACTGCTGCAGTTCACACTGCAGAGCTGCACCCCTCTGAAACGTCCTAAAATAAATCCCTATCTATTTTATCTGTACAGCAATCTGAGGTGCAAGTGTCTTGAAAGATTTCTTGCTTTATCTAAAATATGAAATGTATTTAAAGAATAAAGATTTCATATAGAACTGGGAAGATAATGTGAGCCTTTTGGGAAATAAAGCTATTTGTGTAAGGAACCTTTTCCAACCTGAATACTTTTGAACAAACTCAGCCCTATAGCCATAGTTACTTGGAAACTGTGACTTTAATTTGTGACTAATCTCCAATGGTACATTTAAGAATGAACTAGAGAAATCAATCAAAATCTGTTTTCACATGAAGTTTAGATCATTTGTATATAGAAGTAAAGATTTTTTCCAAATAGGCAATCTAAATTACTAATGCTTCAGGCAGATAAATGCAGGATTAAAGAGAATCATTTGGAAGGTCATAGAAAGAGACTGCAAAAAAATTTCCATTCTCCCTTCCTACCAGACCTATAATGGAAAAATATTTTGTGTTGTTATGAAAATTTGTAGGACTGTAACCTCTACATATTAAGAGTACTCTTGTCCCCAGAAAATCAATAGCTGTATCTTCACTAGAGGTAATCACTAAGTCTAAAATTCTAAGGGCATTTTGGAAAAGAAAGCTTTTATTTATATATGTATGTATTTATACATATCATATATACATAAAATTAAAAGACATCTATGATATCAATCCAAAACTAGCAAATGCCAGAATGTCATCTCCAAAACAATTCTAAAAATTCTTCTTCTCTGTGTATGGAATTTAGTATTTTCTTATTAATCCCTCTGTCTTGAGCACAAATTTTTAGTGTCATGCTGGAAGTTACCCTGCAGAGACCACAGTGTTAGCAAATCAACAGTAAATCACCATTTCATACCAATATTTATTGGTGTGTTGTCAGCTTGGCATACATCATAGATCTTTCATTGGGATCTCAAGGTGTTTGAAGAGCGAGTCTCACTGGACACAAGGTTCACTGTGCCTGCAAATTCAGCCCTGTGTTTTCTAAGGTTCTCTGTGCCTTCGTTCCTCTCTTTATAAAAACACCTCAGGGATGGTACCAACCCATCTGAGAGAGATCAGTCATGTGGTTAAATTCACTGATGCCTGTCAAGTTCTTCCTTTGATATAATCTGAAATAATATCTCAAAATAGTGGGAATTATTGGCTACTACAGTATAGCAAGTTATTTAGTTTTTAATGCAGAGAATAGGAAATACTAAATTCTGTACCATTAAAAATCATTCTGTACATCCATAGCTTTAGTCCAAGATGCATATACATTCCCACACTAAAAAAAAAATAAAAATCTATTGTTTCAGTACATCCAGAGGGTTATGTGGGAAAATAGCAGCTCAACCTGTTAAGAAACAGCTCACATCAGCACTTTCTGCAGTGTGACCCAGCTACTTCATCTTAGTGAGCTTCAGCCTGTTTTTCTGGCTGGCTGTAGTGAGCAGAGAGATACTGAGAGAGAAAAACAAAATGAAAGTTGGGGTGAGACATTATCTTGAGAAAGCTGCAGAGGGCATGTCTAACTCCATTGCTCCCAGGTTTGCAGGCACTCACCAGTGAACTGCAAAGGCTTGCTGGTGTTCCACACAAACATGCAAGGAAAATTAAAATCACCTAAGATTTTGTGTCTTTTGAAAACTACATGAGGAGCCTCAAGCTGCGTTGTACCTAATAGGAAAATTATTGCAAAATTTCACCATGGCTGATAGAATTGTAGACAGGTGGCCTCTATACACTACCCTGTGGTCTCCTCCAGGTTGTTTTGGGACTCAGGCCTTTGGATCAGCAGAAGAAAGTCCTCACTGGTTTTGTTGGTCTGTGGATATGTTATAAATACGAGTTTTTGGTGCCTTCAATTCTTCCATTTTTACCAGTATCTCCATATTGACTTAGAAAAAATTGACAAATACTCTCTAAATACACACAGCTTGTCATTCCTACACAGGCAGAGAAGGGCAGGTGTGACAGGGGTCTAAGAGTTCTGCCTTAAAATGCTGACAGGAGTAGGAGTGAGTGGCAGAGGGGAGAGCCCAGGGGTGGGTAGAGGCTGAAGTGCAATCACCAGGGTCACTGAGCTGCTGCAGACACAAGTGTTGTACCTGCTGCCCTTCTACACATGTGAGACTTCACCAGTAGAGTGTCCTAAACAATTCTCACTTATTTCTGGAATGTCATTGGAAATCAGGTCAGTAGTTTTATCTCCATCCTGTAAATGGTAAAAGCTACAGAAGAAAGTCACTTTTCAGTTCTACACAGCAGACTGCGAGGTAAAACACATCAGAACTTGTATATCTAAATTTTAGTACCTAAATCAGCTCCCCAGGTGCCTTGGAAATCAGCAGGCTCCCTGTGAGAGCAAATGCAGAATATTCTCCTTACTGCATCAGTGGAGTGCCTGTTGCTGGGTTGTACAAACAGCCACTGACTCCAGAATCCCACTCAATAATGCTGCTTTATTCTTCAGTCAGTTCCTTCCCTCTTCCAAAAGCCAGTGCCTGAAGGAAACATGGCATTTGCAATTCCAGAAAGCCCATGCCATATGTGAATGAGGCTGATCTACAGAAAACTCCAGCAGTCCCCCATGAGGAAACTGTCTGACACATTCATGCTTTTGGAACATAAACCAGTTTGTGGTAAGCAATTTGATCAAATGTACAAGATACATTTTCCATTGCAAATCTTAACATTGCTGCCTCCTCATTCTGATGCTCCAGTATACTGCAATTGTACCATAAATCTTTCTGAAACACATTGTCTGTTTACTTTAAAAGTGATTCAGAAACACCAAGTCATAGAGAGCAATCCTGAGCTGTGAGCAGAGAAAACAGCATAACATGCAGCATTTTTCCACCTCTCAGATTTAGGAATCAGTTACATTAAAGTAGCCTGAAAGAGCTTTCAAGCTTCATTTTTCAAAATCTAGGCTCTTTTTAAAATAGTAACTCATACATGATAAAAACAGGCAGTAATCCTGAGCAAAAAGCCGAGAAATTAGGCTAAATGCTGTTACCCTACAGGTTTTATTTATGCTGGTAAAAGGTCAGAGAAAGGGCCTGGACACTGGACTGTAATAATCTCTATTAGGCTGCAATAATGGTCCCTGACAGGATTTCACCCTGTGCTAGCTTGCAGACTTCCAACAATTCCCAGGCAGGACGCAGAAGGTGGCAGAGGACAGTCACCACTTCCAGTGGCAGCAGCACAAACCAAGGAATGAGACTCCAGCTTCTCAGTTGAGCCCAAGACTGTTCAGAATACATCTCTCAGAAAGCCAAGCAATCTTGACAGAAACAAGAGTCTGCATTCCTCAGTGCATTCCCAGATAAACACTTCAAATACACATGGTTGGGGTTTTTAGCACTGTTACCTGCTTTGTGTCATTATCTATTCCTAATTGTATAACCCAGCACTAACTCCATGGTAATAACAGCTCTGGGAGAAGCTTTTCATAACTGAGAGAGAGAAGGTATTTTGCTTTAAAATCTCTAACCTAAAAATGTACTGATAGAAATTATAGCATGCCCATTATGCAAAAATATGCAGAATTATGTGAAAACAAGCAGTCAGCAGAGGGCAGGTAGACTGTGCTGATGTCTCTGGGTGATATGTATGTTTTGCTGTCTTAGCCATTCTCAGCAATTTCTTTTGTCAAAAAAATAAGTGGTGCTGTCTGGAAAAAAATTAGAGGCAGTCTAGTTCTTGTTGCAGATTTGTCACTGTGAATTTATTTGACATACCTTTTCCTCAGACTAGGACACAGGCAGGGTTTATTCCCTACTCATCTGGAAAACACTGATACTATATGAACATTGGAGATTTAAAGACATGAATGTTTACAAAAAGTGTGTCTGTAATAGTCCATGTGTATAGTGTTTGTATGTCTCAAAATATCTGCTTAAGTCATACCACTTATGAGACACTTATTGCCATTAGGCAGCATCAGCTTCTGCTTTCTGTGCCAACTCCTGCCACCAACAAACAAGAAGTTTTTAGGATTACCTCCTTGCAAGACAGAATCTCATTCTTAATAATTAGATAATGCTAACATCTACCCAGTTGTCTCCTAAAAACAAACAGAGAAACAGCTGTCCAAGGGGTCCAATCTAATTTAACATTGTAGGGAACATTACTACTCTCAAAGCTCTTCCTGCCTTCCCTCCTGATGGAAGTGCTTGGGATCTCTCAGTGCCAGCAGCATGAAGTAATGTAGCTACTCTAGCATAGATCATGACATCATATCTGTCCCTGCAAGCCAGAAAATCCATCATATTGAGGCTTTGTTCCCTCAAATAGTCATTTACTACATATCATTGAGCTGCTTATTTAATATTTATGCAAATTCTTCAAGACATTTTACTGGACCATGTATCAGAGACAATCTTTGCACAGCAACTCATCTAAGAGCATGAGAGAAGTCCTAAATACATAAAGGAGCACTTGCATCTCCTTTGTTCATAAGTCCAGCTTTTGGACTTTTGGCTGCTTTTGAGAGCTCCATGAGTGGTATTTTGGAAAGCCTGTACCACTCTTGTTACTGTCTAGACTGGCATAGAGTGTTCCAAATCCTAGGATTAAGAGTCTGATGGGCTTGAGGTCCTGAGAGTCTAACACAAGGACAAAAGCAGTTGTACATTCCTAAAACCAGATTAATCTTTGTAGTTCAGAAGAATTTGGATGGTTCATTATGGAGGCAGGGCACAGACAGTGTGAAGCAGGTGGGAGCTCCCAGCTAAGCTCGGGATTTTTCCACTGATCGAGAGCCTATGGACAGATGTGCTGTGTTACAGAGCACCAGAGAAATCAGAGGGAAGTTCTTCCCCTTTGCATTCTTCCCAATCCCCTTAACAAACACAGTCAAACCATCACCTAGCTGTGGTTTCTCAACTAGTTTCGTGCTAGCACAATTTCTAAATTGGACACCCAGTACAAACCCTTAAAATTGCCCTGATTGGCACAGCAATAAAAAAAAATCTCAGATGCCACACTGTCAATCAACCTGGCCCTTACACAACTGTGAGCTCCACTCTTACATAAATGTCACAAATGCCATAATTAGCATCAGCTCATGCCATAGGAGTGGATCAGAATCTGTGTTATTTGATCATTTGTTTTTGATCAAAGCTCACTTTTGGAAAAGCAAAAAAAGATAAAAGTAAAAAAATTCACTTTGATCAGGACTCATTTTGCATAATTTTGATTACAGGACTTTGTCTGTGTTTGTGAACTCTATACAGTGGTATCTGACACCTTACTGTACTAAGTAATTCCTAAAATAAACAGAAAATTAAAATCTCCTTAACTCTCTGAGTTTTAAAACTATTTGGGATATGGACAGTGTTTAACTAACACCTTCTCCCTTGGAGTTATTACACTGATATTATTATTCCTGTCATGTTCTGTCAGTTTAATTGGATAATAACTGCAGTCAGATTATTGCCTTCTAAGTGCATACAAGCACCTAACAATGTTTATGCAAAGAACCCCATATGCCTTGCTGGTTAAATGGGAACATCATGTTTGGAATGTGCAGCAAGGGCTGGTGAGTTGCTTCACGAGTGCAAATCACAGAGGAACGAGCAGGACAGAGGGTGAATTAATGAGGATGCTGATGTCTGACCGCTGATCACTGCTGATGACACAAGTGAGAGCTGGTGCTTTACAGCACAGGGTCTGCTCCTGGCTCTGGCCATCCATGATCCTGCTTTTTCATTCTTGCCTTGTGCTTGTTGGATCCACGGAGCAGGGAGCAGAGAGGGAACTGGGGTATGGGCACTGGTAGTTTGGACTTTCCCCTCCACAAACTGTGCCTCTGTTATATTTTACAGCACAACAGGTTTCCAGGCCATGTGCCAGGGAAGAAGAGGCAATTAGAGCTTTTTGCTTCCTAGTCTGGCAGAAATGACACAAAACAGGTAAAGTGCACTGACCTCAGTCCAGCTGCTGGGTATAGGTCAGACCCAAATCAGTCAAAATTCTCAAAAACTCTGTTGATTCATGTAGCTTATTATTAACATAGAAAAACAGATTATACACATTTCTTTTATTGTAATGTTCTAGATTCTGAAGACACTGGGTAAAACCCATGACAGCACTTTGCCATAATTTATATTAAAGTTAAGCACAATCTGAGAGCAATAGCACTGAAAACACTCACAGAGGAGTTATCAAATGCTCACTTCATATAATGCAGTGTAAGCTTGATTTGCATCAGTTTAATATTTTATATGTAGGGAAACACTTTCCAGAGTGTTCCAGACAGCTTCTCACAGAGAAATTTGGGGAGAGCTATAATTTTTTTTGCAACATCAATGTAAATACTCTTTTATTTTAGAGAAAAGTTTCTCCTTCTATTGTACACAGAGGTAGATTTAAAAGAAGAAAAGGTTCACACTCTCTAAACTTGTTTTCCCCAACTGAGCTCATTCTACTTCAAAGAAGTCTGAATGCTGGTGGAGAAAAGTGATAATGTAGACCAGTCTTCAAGCACTAATGTAAATGATTGGTTCTGACACCAGGAAAGGCATGTTGTTTTCCCTCCAGGTTGCCTACTTTCCACATAGGCGAGAAGGATTAAAGACATAAGATTGCTTGTGTCTTATGGAGTTGATAACCTGCCTTCTCAGAGGGATTTGATTATCTCAGAACATGTGCAAAGGAAAAAAAAGCACAAGCAACTTCAAGAAGCAGACTGTTTTCTAGAAGTTTTTACATCTTTTAGCTGAACTATTGTCAGGGGAAATGGTGTTTCAGTGTATTTTTTGAGGATAAAGGTAGAGTTCTCTTTCAACTCATGGTAAACAAATGGCTCCAGCAGCCACTGCAAAATGAAAAAGTCGTCATTCATTGGTTTAAATCCTGACTCATTGCACTCAAATCATAACTGTAATTGGGAGTTCAAGTACCAGCTAGTGAAGAAAAAGTAAGAATTTCAGAACCCCAAACTCTACATGTAAGGACTCCATCTGTTTATCTCAGTCAGCATCTCTGGAACAGGGCAATGCACGTTTGGGAGGCTCAATAAAAGAATATCTCCTCAGGTATATTCTGCCAAGCATCTGTCAGTGTCATTTGGTGGGCATTTCTCTCGCTCCACAAGGCTATTAGTAAATGACCCAAAGAAATTTCAGGGCTCTGAAGCATCCCCAGTACAACACTGGGCTCATGTTTACTATGGTAACCCAGAAGTACTTTGATTTCAAACAATGGGCACTAAATCAGCAGTTGGGGATGAACCATTTCATGGACTTATAAAATTTCTGACATTCCCTTATAAGGTTCCACTTAAGAAGATGAAGAAGGGAGAGGAAAAAAAAAAAAGGGAGTTAAATATTGTGAATTTGTGATTTCTTTTCCATGCAAATAATTACAGAATAAGCATTTGTAAGGTTAGAACCACATCTCAGAATTCCAAATGTTCAGATGAGGAGTCAGAGGTCAGATACAAGTATGAATATTTTCATTACATTGTATGGAATTCAAGGGAATCGTGCCTTACTAACTGCAGGGCTATGGATTAGTCAACACATCATTAAGAGACATTTGCTTGAAAGCCTCCAGCTTACACTGAAGAAATGTGCTTGTAATCTCTTTACCTGCCATGTACTTAATTTATTTACAGCAATACTGAAATGTTCAGTACAAATCAAGCATACAAGAATGAAATACATCTGTGGTATCAGGTGGTGTGTGAAATTGTACTGCTCTAAACAGTGATGCTCTTAGGGAAGGAATCAGTAAACAATTTACCACACCATCTTACATGGCTCTAGGATTCACTGTCTGTACATAAATAAGTCTTTTAATGCAAAGTGAGAAAAGTTACATTCTGAAAAAAAAATTCAGTTCCTTGTCTCTGCCTTGGTTTTTTTCCTAGCAGTTGTGTCCCTGATGAAATAATGCTGAGCAGATGTATAGCCAGATTCTTAAGGTATTCTGCATGGTGTGCCTGGGAACCTGCCACAAAACAAGCCTGGTTTATTTTTAGATACCCTTAACTTTATTTATTGATTTAGGAGGATATAAGGAATGGGCATAAGCAAAGAGAGTTTTGTGAAAATGGTATCTTTTATTAGATTAGCTGATACAGCTTGAAAAAAGCAAATATGCTTTTGGGTATAAGCTGCTTTCTTCAGCAAAATCTAACTCAATACAGGCAATTTCAGTTTAATCTTACTGCATTTATAACAATGCTGTTACAATAGAAGTGTGGAAATTACTAAGAAGTGGGGAAATTTGAAAGTTTTTTTTATTTATTTTGATATTTCAAACCTCCATGCAAGGCCAACTGAAATAGCTTGGTCAAGATTTTTGGTGGAAAAGCACAAGATTTGCTCCAACTCCTCCCATGCTCCTCTCCTCCAAGAGCTGGCTGTGGCTGTTGCTCTGAGTGGTAATTCTTACAAAAGCAATAGTTACTCTAAAGTTTCCACACACAGCAAAGATCCTGTTGCCAGTATATGTTTTTACTAAATACATAAAATAAGCAGAAATGCCTTGCACCATGTTGCTCCTCTTGCAGATCCTGTTAGAACAAGGGAGATGCCCAAGTCTGGATTGCTGGTGTGACTGTGCCAGGCTGAGAAACAAAGTGCAGTGAACATAGTGCAGAGATCAAATAGTGACAGAGAACCTGCACTTAAATTGAAGAGAAGAAGAAAGAGCCAAGCAAGAATAGAGAGAAATTGCTGAGGCCAGTAGGGAAAGGTCAGGAGAGGAATGAAGGCAGATTGCCTGAAAGCTAAGAGGTGAAAAGAGAGACCTATAAATTGATGAGAGGAGAGAAAAATGATGAGAGTAAGGAAAATACCAGATAGCAATCCCATTAATAAGTGGAGACCAGCCTCCATGGTGATTCCTGGCAGTGCCCCTAATAGCTGACAATTAGATTTTTCCACAGCAAAACATAAGTGAACATCTAAGCAAAACTAAACAACTTTTTATAAGTCAGCAGAAAAACAACACAGCAGTGTCAGTCAAAATTATCCTAATTAATTTACATCTAACTACATGTGAGAGTCTGAAGAACCAGGTATTTATTAGACAAACTACAGCAAGCAAATCAAGTGCAGCACTGATTATTGCAGCAGCATAATGTTTTTATTCATCTTCATCAAGCACAAGACTTTGCTATCTTCTAATTCTTTCAGACTCTGCTGCTAGAAAACTCCTTCCTGAAAGCAGGACCATGAAAGTGGCATTTAGGCTGAGAAAGGCAAGAATATTTGTATCCTATCTCAGGAAGATCATCCTTAGCACACAAGGCTGCAAAAAAAGAATAGGATGCAGGTGAAAGAAAGGATCCAAAGGAGCATCAAAGCTGACAATTTTAGGACTACATGGGAGGAATGTGTCACTGTGTACAGAGGGTGACACTTCTCTATTTTCTTTCCATCCTGTCCAGGCTTCAGCTTCCACCAAAGTTCATTAATACAAAATATTTCCATACACTATTCATTAAGTTGAAAATGAATAGGGAGAAAAATTCTGGCTGGTTTTATTTCTGTCTCTGGTATTAGCGAGCTGCAGAAACCGCAGGCGAGTTATTTATCACCTTGCAATGAGACACTGCCTGAAATACTGAGGGAGAAGCAGTGCATCTCAAGTGCCTCTAGAGGCTTCTAAGGAAAAAGAACATTGCAGCTGGATGGGAGCTGAGACAGGATCACTTAGCTCAGATAAGTCTGGTTTTATCTGGGTTCCCTACAAAACAGTATCAGAAATGGGCACAGCCACACATCCCAGCTCTTCTCTTGTCGTACATGTAGTGGGATTGATGGCAGGGGTTTAGAGTTTGCCTCTGAGCTAAAAGAAACAAAGGGTATTTCTGTATGTCCTCTGCTTTTGTAATTTTACTTCTCTTTGCTTTGAATTATCTCCTCTGTAAAACAGGACCAAAATAGTTCTTTACTGCACCTGCAAGTGTTTGCTGTGGCTGTGCAGCTCAAGCACTGCACAAGGTCACGTGGAGTGCTGCTAACAAGGAAGACAGAAGCCAGAGCTCTTTATTTGCAGCCTTTCATCCAACAGTACTGTGCTCTGCTACCCTAACTTTAGTGTGATCTTTAGTAAGCCACTTCATTTGTGTTTTGACATGTGCTTTTCAAATTGCATCATTAAAAGCACAGCTTGTTTGCTCCATGTACTACGGGCAGTGATTCGGATCATCTGAGCAACCATTTTATTTTATTGTTGTGGATATTCTGAGAATTGTTGTGGGTAAAACAATGCCTTAAGCTGGAAAAAAAAAATAAAAATTGAAGGAAAAGATGAAATCTTTGGAAAATCTTAGGATTTTAATCTTTCCATGAGGCACTGATCAGGGCAGGAGAAGCACAGAGGCACAGTGGTGCTGAACGTGGCATCACCTAACACAGAATTGTTGCATTGAAATCCTCAGCTCAAGCTGTGTCCCAGACACCTGAGGTGAATGCCTGAAATCACCATTCACAGTCATTCAGAGCTCAGGAAATCCACTGCTCAGAAAAGGCAGATTTGGCTTCTTACTGAGACAGAGGAAAGGTTTCTCCAGATCCCCTTGCTGGGAATCCAATACCCAACACTTCTGTTAAACTGAGGTGCTGTCCCCAACACTTCAGGCTCCAGAAGAGAGGAACCCTCTTCCCAAGGGTGTCTGGGAATCCACAACAACATCTGCCACCTTCAAGGTGTCCCCAAGCCAGCAGATGTAGGACAATCTGCTGTATTAATGGAATTTTCATCCTTCCTGCCCAATCTGCTCCACTGTGCATGGATTGATTAAATATTCATAGCAGCAGTCAGAAGAGGGATAAAAGCAAACTTGGATATAACCCAGCAGCCAAAGTAGTTACGCTGGAAGGAAAAACACCTGAGTTTTAGTCTTTATTTTGCTGATTATTTGAAAATAAAAAATGAAGTGTTCAGTAAAGCAAGGGTTTGAAACCCAAAGTATTTTCTTTTTAGTTTTTCTCCCACTAGGTTTTCTGTATATTCATTAACAAGGCTTTCTACAGTCCACTGAAAAACATTTATTCCATACAAATTCAAGTTACTTCAATAAAAAAGTAGCAAGAATGGTTTGCACTGTGCCAGGGCATCCTACAGTATGGTGTGTGAGCGCTCTGATGGAGTGAGGAGGATTGAGGAATTTTGGAAAATTGAAATAATTGGGTACAGGAGGATTATTCCAACCATGGCACTCCTGGGTGAAATAGAAGGGTGTGAACGTGATATGCTCCCCAAGATTAAACCAGGCAGGCAAAAGAGACACAAGAACATTTATTTTTTAATTTTACAGATGCACAATGATACCAGTCAAGATGGGAATGTCCAGAAGTAAAACCTAGGTAATTGAGAAACGGCAAAATAATTAATTTCAGTGCAGAACCTCCTTTCTCCATAAAAAGAAAACCCTCTAACCCTCTGAAACAAAAAAAAAAAAGAGCCTTTACTTCACTTAGAAGCTCTTTGGACAAGACAGCATCCGTTTAGAGAAATTAAAATTATTTTTTACATGACTAGAGCAGAAATTTTCTATCTAAAATCTGCCTACCTAAAGGAAATTGTCACAGCAAAAGAAAGATGGTGCATAGAAGAAGACATGTACGCGACATATGATTTAAATTCAATAGATTTGAAAAATAACCAATCTCTTTTGGAGACTGTGCAAAGTTTAAGGGATGTGAACTATCTTGCTGTAAAGCCATGTAACAAGGGAGATCTCACAAGCACTCCTGAGCTTTGCAGCAGAAATCACTTATGGATGTCCCACACATCCAACACACATGGGCCGGTGGAGACACAACAAAATCACAGTAACTTGTTATTGTTGGAATTTTGGCTGAAATGCGCAGGTGGACCCTCATACCTGAGACTGACTGTCAAAAAGAACTTTACCAAGGAGAGGAAATAACTCAGCTCTGTGTGTTGTAAGTTGAACACTCTGGACTTTAGCACTGTATTAATTGCCCTCATTTATCAGTGTTTAACACACAAAGTGCAGAACAAAATCATTTAGGCAATTCAGTCCAAGTAATTAGCTATTTTACATCCTTTTTATTGTGAAATAATCTGGTCCTCCATTTTATGACTTGGAAAATCATTCACTATCAATTTAGTGATAATATATTAATAATTGTGTGATGTTCCAAGCAGTTTCAATGGATGATGTCACATCCGCAGAACAGCTTATTATCAAGAGAACAAATCTGAGATGCAAATTTAATTATGATAAAAAAGACAGATGCTTTGCCATTCACCGAGCCATCTACTGACAGCATTCAATAAAGCACAAATTGAATGCACATTTTTACACACAACAAAACTGCCACTTCCTCATCTGCATCAGTTGTCCCCTTCCTGTACACGTGCTCCTGGCTTAATAAATAAAATATCCACATACAGTGAATGCCAGCTGACTTCCATCCACCACTGTGTACCACACAAAGGAGCTTTCTTCCACAAATTTCATTTTTAATCTTATTGCATCCTTTTCCATTTTCATCAATTTGCTTTTTGGTCTCATTCTGTTCTTTTTAAAACAGCAGGCCTCTGGAGTTGCACATCTTTTTATTCTGGAGAAATGTGTTTAGCTTTTCTTGGGTGTGGAGAGGAACTTTAAAATGTAGACTTATCAAGTCACAAAGCAAGCAGAATAATTGACAGTTTTATTTTTACTATCTCATTATTTTTAATGAGTTAGTTCATATTCCTAAAGAATTCAGAAATTCTTGACTTTCAGTGCCACATTAGGACAACACTGATTCTAAATCTGCAGTGTTCTTTTCAGAGAGCAAATTTTCAAAAGATACAAACCTGCAAGTAGGACTAGCTCAGGAATTTGAAAGTATAAAACTTCTCAGATTGAAAATACTTGTATGTGCAAAGGGAACCACAATATTTTCCTAGAGTGCTTGAGCACATGCAAAGAAGAATTATTTATTTGTTTGCTTGTACATTTAAAAAAAAAAGCCATGTTTAAGCTGACTTGATTTTACTTCACTTGGAACTACAAATACAGCACACTGAAAAAACAGGACTTATTTTCTTTTAAAGCCAAGAGTGGAAGTACCTTTAAATTTAGTGACTGAAGAGAGAGTTACTAAAGGAATAAATATTTTGACAGTGACAATGTTCATTGGAACCTGACTGGTGCCACATAAATCTAAGCAACAGCAAGCTGAAAAAAAGTCTCTTCTGATCTTTTTTACTGTAAATAGGCTTTTCCATATGCATATCTCACTCAGCTGAAAATTGCCTTCACAGAGGTGAATACAGCATCCATTCTTGCCATGATACAACAGGACAGATGAATCAGGTGACTTCTGCCCTCCCTAGAATTGCCTGGATCATTCTTTCCCGCTGATCTCCTCTAGCCCCCAATTCCAGCACTGAAAAGCATCTTACAGTAAGATGCCCTTCTGTACTTAACTCCAAAACTAGTCAGATGTGAATCCCCATTCCAGGCTTTTCTGCAGCTTCTCTCAGCTCTTCCAACAGTATTTGGCTTTGAAAGATGTCTCAATGTACATTAAATGTACATTGGGAACGTGTCTAGGGATTGATTATTATCAGCAAGCTGTAGATGGGTTTTTTCTATTCATCTTGTTTAGTTTATCTTCATAACCTGAAAGACTGTGTAAAAGATTAGCTACATAAACTAATTAGCTGTTAGCAAATCTGCATTCCAAAGAGGGATCTGCTTCTTAATGAAACCTGCAAGAACCAGAAGCAAGTGACTGGTGATGTCTTAGAGCAAGTTAATTTATACTGGGCTTTAATCTAGAACAGTCTTTTAAGTTCTCACCTCTTTCTTGTGATGGGTACATGAAGCAAGGCACCCCTTGTTGAAAGGGACGGGAATACCAATAAATGAAATTAAAGCTGTATCAGATTTATTGTAGGACAGGAAACATGAATGTTGAGATTTTTATGTAATATGCAGAACAGTTTCTATTAGTACAGGCTGAGCACAGATAAATTAGTGTGGCTTTTGGATATTTATCTTTAAACATTTTTCTGCTGTTAGTGTCTCATCATAGCTGCCATCTGCGCTTTTCTGACCCTGCACATGGTGCCAAGATCCAAAATTTACAACCCCTACACTGTTCAAGTCCTAAGCAGACACATGCACGTGTGCAGCAGACATCTCCTTTAATTCTGCCTTTGCTGTTATTCTCCTTCATTGTGCTGAAATCAATAACTAGCCTTAATGTGAATCGAAAAAGCAGCCTCTGAATCTGACATCAACAGGCAGCTTTAATTAGGATTGGAAGAACAAAGTTTTGTCTTTTGTGTCCAAATTGTTCTCTCAGTTTCAACTCTTCCAAACTAAATCCTCATGGAAAATGCAAAACTTTGCACTATATGCATTAGGAAAACTCACATGAACAATCATTTGGCTGAAAATTAATGTAAATTAGAAAGTTTGTTGCATTATATATATATATATATATATATGCATATAAATTTTTTTTTTCTAGCATAGTGGACATATTTCTGTATGTAGACTTCAACTGGCTTAGGAGAATAAACTCCATAACTGTGGACAAGATCTATTCTTGCTATGCTAATGATGCCTAGGGTTTTAGATTATTTAATTTTCAGTTTCTCTGCTGCTTGGTGTGTAACTCTGAAACTTCATATTAGGTGTTAGGAAGTTCTCTTCACAGGGTGGTTAGATAAAACACTTCCCCAACATAATAATGTGTAGTCTCAACAATTTCATGTTCTCTTTGGTAAAAACTGCAAAGGCATTATTGTAATCTACTGTGAATTCAGCATCTGTTAGTGATATTCTCAGCAGGAAAAGTTGTTTCTTTTTATCACCTGCAGATGCAATTATACCAGCAAGGCCTGCAAAGTGCTCAGATATGAGATGTGTAAGCTTAGCAAAAACCCTGGCACGAAATATTACTTTTGTCCTAAAGAAAGATCCCTTGGGTTCTCCTGTTCAGAGCCCTTTAGCCTGAGAGTAAATATGATATGGCTGTAATACTTTGCACCTTTGTTTCACCTTCCATCCCAGCCTCTCAACTGGCTTTGCAAACATAGCTGGATTAAGTATTCCAAGAGGCAGAAGCATCCTGCCAAAGCAGAGCGCCCCAGAGGCCACACTTACACATTGAGCTCTGCATGTCTACCACTGCTCACACACAAATATGCTAACACTGTACAGAAAAAAATAGAAGCTTAAACTTTCCAAAGCTAACATGCATATTTTCAAAATAAATGTGAGAGCACATGAAGATTTGGGCCTGCTCATCACAATAACATCTGACAGTTCATGAGGAAGTGTCAGTGAATGGTACAGGGAGGGTTCAGAACCACAAATAAAAAACACATTCTCACATCCAAGGCTTTACATAAATTTGTCAAAATTAACTGTACAATTAAGGACACTGTGAGCCTAAACACATGGAATTGTCAAGAGTGAGTTAATGCAGCAGGCTACAAGAATTCACTCTCCTAGACTGCACCAAATAGAAAACATCCCCAGTCACTTCAGCCATTCTTCATCAGTTCCACAGGATCATGCAAGTGTTGATGTTGGGAATCCCTAGAGATTATGCAGGTCTCTGCTAGGAGAAGAGTTAACTAAAGCAAGTTGCCAAGGATGGTGTCCATCGGGATTTTGAATATCTCCAAGGATGGAGAGTCCACAGCCTCTCCAGGCAACCTGTTCTGGTGCTCTCTCTGACCATCCCTCATATCTGAGATTCTCCAGTTCTCTTCATCAGCTTCACTGCCCTTTGCTGGACTCAATTTGGTGCCCACCAGGAACCCCAAGGTCCTTTTCTGCCAAACTCCTTTCTAGCCAGACTTCCCATGGTGTGAACTGGTGCAGGGGGTTATTCCTCACCAGGTCCAGGACTTTGCTTCGTGGAGCTCAGAATCCCATTTTTCCAGCCTCTTGAGATCCCTCTAAACAGAAGCACAATCATTTGGTGACCCAGACACTCCAATTTAGTGTCTGCAACCCTGCTGGGCTCACTGTGGCCCATCAAGCAGGTCATTAATGGAGATGTTTCACAGTGTTTATCCAGTATTGATCCCTGGGGTAGATGAGCAGACATGGAGTGTTTTCCTACAGCTCAAGCAATTTATTTTTGTCTGAGCCTTAGTCCCACTTCATTAAGTGCCTAAAGATGAGGCTTTGCAGTATTCACAGAATGACCAAACAACTATCCTCCCAACTTTCTCTAGGATCAGCAACCTAATCTTTGTAAATAACTTTAAAAATATCAAAACCCCCTTCTCTGCATCTTTTGGTAACCAAGATGGTGGGAAAAAATCTAATTGTGTTTTAAATGAAATGTCCACTGCCAAAAAGTCTGCCACTTCTGAAATTTTTGTTCTTGCTTTTTAAACAGGTAAATAGCTACCACTGTCTATTTGGTGGTGACAAATGAGAACAATAAAAATCTGGGCAAAGTTTCACAGAAAGATTGTCGCAGAGCCAGGAGCTTAACCTAATCACATTTATTTAAACATCATTCCTCTCAGAATTAAGTTGTTGGGATATGATTGAAGGCAATGCAGATTATATACATCTCTTCTTGTTACAAGAAATAGGTTGGTTTGATTGAAATTATGTTTGTACTTTATCTGTGGACATCTCCTTGCTGCTGATTTTCTCCAGCTCTGCCTTCCTGCCTCTGGTTCACAATTCTGCTAAAACTGGAGCAGAGGAGTGACAGAAGGAGCAATCAGAGGAAAGTGAGCAGAAAAGCAGGAGACATTTGTTTGACTTTTCACTTGCTTGATGCTGAGTTCATGTAGTTCCAGATAGGAAGTTCAGCCCAAACAAGACCTCTGAGAGTACAAAAGGCAAGTAAGTGAAGGACAGACTTTAAAGAGGTGAACTGGGTGGGAATTCTTGTGTGTAAGACAAGCGACTGTTGCACACCTCCAGATTATGCAATCTTAGTAGATCCTAAGATAGTTTTTCTAATTAAAACTACCCAAAATTCTACTGTCAGTTTTCAGTGGGTTGATTTTGCAAAGATGAGTAAGTGTGAAGGTACAGGAAGCAGTGTGGTTTCTGATCAGATGGCAGAGAGTTACTCTCAAAGATAGCCAATTTACTGGAGAAGACCTCATCTCATTTCTTGCCATGCAGTAGTGGTCATATTTGGATAAAATCTATAAAGGAATTAAATTTTACCATAAGGGTTGCAAAGGCAAGGGTTTAAGTAGCTGTTTATTGCAAAGGAACATGAGCCAGGGGCAATGATCCAGAACGTCCAAGTGAGTACAAAGCCATCCAGGCAGCTGTAGTAAAATATAAAACAGAGACAAAAATATCGCCTTTACTTCTTAGTCCACACCAGTGGTTTTCTACCTGTGGCTCAGAGAAGGGAAAATTCACAAAGAAGGAAAATCCATGGCTGATATCTAGAGAGACTTAGAAATGGAGTTAACAAAAGCAAGGTCACAGTTCTTAGGCCAAAATTCCCTCTGCAAAGATTCCAACTCCAAACACACAGATGTCTACAAGTAAAAATTATTTGCAAACAGTGCCCACACTTCCCACCCAGGAGAGCAAGAACTATTCATTGTTTAGAAAGCGAGCTCATGAGCTGGAGAAAACTATTCAAAGCTCTGCCTTGCCATGCACTTACATGACCCTTAGAAAATCAATCCCTCTGTTCCTCAGCCTGTACCTGCAGAACAGGGCATGCACTGCTCTGTCTCTTCAGATCCTTGTGGATGGCATTGAAGGTGTGCACTGCAAATGGGTTATTGTCAATAGGTGTCACCAGGTGGAGGAGCAGCTGTCGATAGAATTATTTTAGAAATAGTCATAAAGGAAGCTCTCTGTAATTATCCGGAGGATTTATTGGCCACACTGTGGAAGAAGGAATATTAGAAACAGCATCTAGTCATCTGTAGTCATTTATGAGACAGCTATGAATAAATTAAAGGTTTTTGTGGAAAAAAATATGGGGCAAAAAATCCAGAAGTATCCCTCAACTGTCATATATGAGATTAACCACAGGCAAAAATCAGTTGGTCTGCATTCCACTGCTCAAACTTTCTATTAAACCAAAAACCCTGCAGGAAGCAAGAGAAAATCAATCAGTAACTTAAAATTATTTGGGATGATATGCTCAGTCACAGCATAAAAGAATTTCATTTTGCACTTGCAAGGAAGACAGTGCTGCTGTAAGAACTTGTTTCTTCACTGTTTCTAGATACTAAAGTGTGATAATAAAATGCTTTCCATAACTATTTATAAGTTCAAAGACAGTCAAAGCCTCCAGTATTTAAACAGTTCTGCATGGCCCATTCTAGAATACTCTGTATTTCCTCCTCCAGCAGAAATGTCTTTGCCCAAAGTATCAAAAGATCTCCCCTATTTTTTGCATTCACCTGTCAGTAAGGAAAGCTAAAAAGGGTATAAATTGCAAGATGTTGCCAATGCAGTTATTCCAGGTAGTAAAAATCAGTGATTCTTTCCCAGATGACCAAGATGAAGCATACATCTACCAAGTGCACAAAAATAAAAAACAACATAAAAATATATTAAATAAGGGTTGAAGGAGTAACGTAAGGTAAAATGTTTTGCAACTAAATAATGCTGAGGATTCTGACAACTTTGGTTAACTTGGATGTTTCAAAAATGCAATTGCTCACTGAGTCATTCCAGGCTGCTAAAGACTTAAATATTCACCTTAATGTCTTTGTGCAGGGTGTCTCTGCCTCCTGGCTTTGCTGTGAATTCAGAAATCTGTGTTTGAACAGGCAGCACTGGATTGCAGAGGTGGTAGATAGTGCAGGCCAGAGCATTAAAATTCATTTTGTTGATTTCCAATGCCCAGGTAGGGCAGCGTTCAAATTCTGAAACAGGCAGGGTGAATGCTGTCCTGGCCAGGGCCAGACAGATCTGGTAAGGGAATGCAAAGATAAATATTTGTGAAGCCTTCACATACTGCAGTGATAATCACGAGTAACAGAAAGGTGATCAAGAATAACCTCATTCATAAAACATCTTTAGAAGCAATAAAAATCTCCCAAGGGTTTATCGTGATTTATTCAAACAAAAATGTGTGAGTGGTGTTACATAAAACACACAAAATTAAAAACATCATTCAAATCTGAGAAAGTACTGCAATAAATCATACTTACCAAGCAGCTTTATGTCTACACCTTCTTTAACAATCTTATTCGATCATTTGCTTGGTGGCTACATTTCTGAAGCAGAACCATACAGGTCTTCTGTAGTGAAGGTTTCCTGAAATTTATCTTTGAATATAGTGTGCCCTATCACTGATAAATTTCTCAGAAAATGGTTTCTGCATCTTGGGCAGCGCTATTAGTTTCCAGTTCTATTTCAAGTTGTATAATTTTGGCTGAGTAGCCTTCAGGAAGATGGCAGGTCTTGGAATAACATCATTTTCTGAGCAGAAAAACAGGAAGAACATAAAAAGTTCTATAAAAGCAGAAGGTAATAAACAATGCATTGCTTCATGAAGCATCTGCAAATAACTTTGTCATCTCAAAGGGGATGGTGCAACCTGGGGTTACCTGGATGGTTTTGACATTGCACATGCAAATGGAAACACACATACCCCTAAAAACTGCACATGGACTCAATCAAAACTCATATTTAAGCCAACAGAAACACTTGCTCACACATTTTTCTCAAAAATTCTCAAAATTTTAAGGCATCTGCAACTCAAAAGCTTCTCTGAGTTAAAGCTTTCAAATGAATAAGATGAAAAGTTTTCTAGTAAGTTGCTAGAAATTGTTTGAATGCCAATCCACCTAGTATCACTTTTAATGCAATCCAGGATCTAAATCACATTTCAGAGTTTGCTAAATTTCAGTAATTAATAAGCAATTCCCTCACAATGAGTTTATGAAAGTTCACTACCTTTGGCAGGAAAAATGTAGGAAAAATTGAAGAAACATGTATTATTTTCTTGTAAGTTTCTTCCAAAAAATATCTATATCTGATTTCCAGTATAACTGGTTGTGTACAGTAGCAGCCCTGAAAGCCTTCAAGGAAAGATCATATGTCCAAAATATTCCGTTTCAATAAAATTTCACTCTTCTATGGATTGGACAGTGGCAAATAATCAAAAATGTTTCAGGTAGGTGGGAAAAAACCCTTCGTCCTTGGAAATGGAAAAAAGAAAAAAAAGTATTTTTTTAATGAAAAGAGTCCATGTGTTCATATGCAAACAGTTGCACCAAGCCTGAGCCCTACTCATCCTTTAAGTACTGCAGCAGTTTAGGAAAAACAAAGAAAGCTCAGTAGAAATTTGCATTAATCAAATCAGTCCACAAATTGATTCATAAACTTTCTAAGGAGATAAATTCAAGGAGAGATTAATAGTATACACAGGCTAGGAGAATTAGTTTCTCACAGTAAATTATAAATTTCACCAAGTACATCCCAACAAATCTCTTTCTCTCAGCTTTTGGCAGCATTATCAACCACATCTTACCCTATTAAATATCATCTCCCTACTCCTTACATTTGTCCCAAGACAAAACAAACATTCATATCCAAAGTGTCTGAGCACAGACAGCACAATTCCAGAACAGTACCAATATCTGTGACATGATGATGTGAGTTGTGTCCACGCAGTTAAATTTATTTGCTTGGCAAACTCTTTCCTCCTTCATGTTTTATCACCTTTAGCTTACAAAACTTGGTGATGATTAGCAGAGTGCTGCAGAGGCTAATGCTTAATGGATTTAACAGAAGAGCTTGAAGAAATGTCCTCAGTGCCTGAGGCTTAAGTCCTGACACAGAAATGCAAACGCATACATATGCTTTGAATTTCACCACATTAAATATTATACAGGATATTTTCTCCTTGTAACAATGCCTCTGGCAAAGTTCAGCTCAGGAAACCCAGAATGGAATATGTAAAGATCCCTTACTCAGCCAGCCTTCCTCTATCAGCTTTTTCTAAATGTTTATAGCTCTGATAAAATTTCTTGAGGCTTTGCTAGAACTGCATTCATCCAACCACAAAACAGGGAGAGCCAACACCACATCCTGAAAGTTACAAATCACACAGGAACTGAATCTTGAAAACACAGTTGTAATTCTTCAGTAGCCTGAAATATGTTTATATGAGAATCCATTCAGTAATTCTGAACAAAAAGTCTGGAACTGAAAATGAAGCTGATCACACATGACTTTACAAGAAGGACAGACCGAATACCCAACCCATCTCTAGCATCCTTTATAAAGTAATTTATGATTCCTTTATATTAAAAACTCACTGGAAGAAAAGCTTTACACTCCAAGCTGTTAGCCTTTTAGGCATGCTTTCTTTATTTGAAGATTTTTTTACCTCAATGGTTATGTGAGTGACACACTACTGAGTCAAAAGATTATCCAAAATTTGCAGCCGAGCATTGAGATTTGGTTAGTTTTACATTATGCCTCATCATAGATTTCAAGCTGGGATGCAAATAGGGGCCTATTTCACTGTTAATATGAGTGGAAAGAACATGGTATTTAAAAGAAGAGACAGGTACACAGGAACCGTGTGTAACAGCAAGAAAATTTGGTGAGCATGGATCTGTTACAGTATTTCTGTGATAATTTACACCAAACGATGTGCAGCAACGTGAAGAATTTGTGGTCTACATCAATTACAACACAAGAAGAGATTAAAATCAAGAACTGGAAGCATGTGGCCATTTTTCTTGCTAGAATTTTACATGTGAAAAAATCTAATTGATGTAGATGTCAGTACTCAAAGGGCTACTTGAGAACAGTGAGTCTGGAGACATTATTGGGCTCATACAAGCAACAGAAATTAATTTCTTAGTTCAGTGATTCTGTAAGGTACTGAGAATTTTCTGGAAGCGTGAAAATGAAGATGATCATTATCTCCTAGGAGACAATATTCTTTAGTAGAATCATCCTCCTGAACAGAGTTAGCAATTCTGTAGGGTTCAGTTATTTCAGAAGAAGATTCAGAGTTTACCTGCACTTTTAAATGTTTCTAATGGGTGGATAACAAATTATTGGAGAGGGACCAATACCATTTATGATTATTTCTTGTTTATAGTCTTCTGGAAAAACATAAAAGCCAAATGTATTTCTTCAGCAGCCTAATTTTCACCTTTTTTCATAGATTTCATGCTTTTGTCTCTACAACCATTATAGTTCACCAATTCCATAAAATATCATGTAACAATTTCACTTTTCAAAACAATGACACACATTCAAAACTCCCAACAGAAATCTAAAGGTCAGGCATTTACATTTTTATCAGTTAACAGCTTGCCAGCAAAAAGCTCCCATTGTCTGTTCAGCACATTCCTCATTATTCTGACATTTTTTACCCTTTACTCCTTTAATGAGATTATCAGTGGAAAGCAAATATTAAACAGAGTCATTTTCTCTTCATACTGAAACAAATAGTTTATAATTTAAAAAATCATTGCCTTGTATAACAAACACAGAATGCAACATTTCTTTCCTCTGGAAATGCCCTAATGAGCCACTGTATTCTCTGCACCAGACTGCTCCTATCCATCAGTCCTGAAATGTATCAGAGACTTTTGTTTCTTTGACCCAAGCTAATCTTAAATCATCAGCTTTGAGGCTGGAGAACATCCTGGCAAAAATGAATCATAGTGACAGAGAGGGGAAGAGGATTTAGTGCAGTGGTGCTGTGTCCATCTGCAATTAGAGCATTCCTGGGGGGCTGCTCCTGGGGACCCCTTCCCGCTCTGGACTCAAAGGGCATGACCAGAGCAGGAAGGTGAGCAAGAGGAGAGAAAACCCTGACACCCTGCAGGGCCTGGCACCTTCCTGAGCTGAATGCACTCGGTTTGTACATTCGGGTTCAGTAACAGCGATGGAGTTTCACATCCTTCCCTTTCAGACAAGTACAGCAATTTCACGCGTATAAGGCGCACCCTTTTGACCAAAATTTTGACTGAAACCTGGAAGAGCGCCTTATAGGCCGGTGCGCCTTATATATGGACAAAGTTTGGAAATTTGCCAACCCAGAAGTGCGAGCCGCGAGAGTCATGGTGAGAGGCAGCAGGCGCGGCCGGCGGTCACGCAGGGGGAGCCGGCAGCAGATCCTCATTGGCAAAAAAAAGTGTGCCTTATAGGCCAGTGTGCCTTATAGGCCAGTGTGCCTTATATACAGAAAAAGTACGGAACATTGCCGACAGCCCGGAAGTGCGCCTTATAGGCATGAAATTACTGTAATCATTCACTCAATCGCTTTGCGTGTTTTCAGATTCCCAGCCCATTCACATTCCTTCACAGCTGCTTTTCCCCGAGTCAGGACCCAATGTGCTGCAGCAAGTGTCTCCAGGATTATCACCCAGTAGGTACTTTATATGACACACTGGAGATTAAATACTCCCACTACTTGTAAGAAAGTAATTTGCCAGATGGCATCTGCAGAACAGGAACCTCAGGCAACTCAGTAAACACTTGGTAAACACTGTCCCTTAATTCTCACCCAGGTACTGAATGACTCACACCATGGGTGGCTGTGCTCTTTCACCTTGAGCCTGCTATTAAAAGTTCTTCCTTTAAAAGGAAACAAAGATTAAATTCAAGATAAGGGAGTAGAATAATAGAATAATTTAGTTTGGAAAGGTCTCCGGATATCACCTGGTGCAAGCCCTTTAGCTCTGCCAAGGAAAGTATTTGTATTTATGTCATACAAAGAATCTATAAATCTGGAGGAGATAATCTTACGTAGAGTCACATATGATAATATCCCTTATAGGACACAGAAATTAATTGAACTTGTAACAAGTGCAAAAAATTATTGACAGCTGTTGTATTTTTGATATCTGGTGACGGATGTAATCAGAGGCTTTATCTGGGAAATGCATTCAGGCTCCTGCGATAAATATTAACAATATTCTTCCTAAACATGAATGATTTCCTGCCTCTCACGTGATGCAAGTCCCACGTATCCCATAGACAGCAGGAATGAACAGTGGCAATAAAAGAACAAGTATTTTGCTTTGTCTTCCTACAGTAGGCAAAAAGGAAGCTTCATTCAGCAGCACCACAGCACAGCTAAAGGAACCAAGAAGCTGTGTCATCCCACTCTTCCCCACACAGACAGTAGCAGCCAAATGCAAATGACATTTAATTAAAACTCTCAAGTTAGTTTAAGTTTGGAGTGCTTCCACTGAAATACGCTCTCTGACATAAAAAGAAAATGATAATCAGCCAGTATTGTGGGACCCAGTGACAAGAGATCAACAGGCTTTCTGATGCTGCCTGCAGATTTCATTAGTGCTCTATTAAAAAAATACCATTTAAAATTATTTTTATGACAGAAATACAGCCAAGTCAAATAAAAAGAAATGGACAAGATGATTTTTAAAAATCCATAGATCCATCACTTACTGTGGCAATTTTGCAATAGCTAAGAACATACCCTGACACATTTTTAATTAAGAAACCAATAAGCAAAATGCGAAGATCCAGTGCCAGGTATAGTCAGGTACAGATCTGGTAAAGGTCATCCATTACTTCTAGTGCAAATAAATTAAATCAGACTCAAAAGAGAAATTAACTTGGGTTAACCAGAAGAAGTTTTTGTGCCTACAAACCATAGCTATGACAGCAGCAGTATTGGTTAAAGCACTGTCAGAGAGACCCCAGGGCAAAGCTGCACCCTGACACAGCTCTCGGGGCCAGCTCTTCAGCTGCGGGCTCTGTGGATCCACACCAAGCACAACACTTTGGAAAGGGTGAAACTCTTTACATGCATCGGGCCACCAAAGCGCTCCCTATGGAAAAGCAGATTCAGTAACTCCTTTGGAGAAAGCTGCTGAGGAAGTCAGAGGAGCCAATAGTTCAAGTAGTTCTTCCAAGGACTCAATTCCAGCCCCATGCTGTGCTGCCCCTTGCCTCTACTCGGCACAATGCCTGATCACAGCATTAGCAGGCAGGTAAGAGTTACACAAAGTGGGTTTAGACTGGGGGACAGTAAAAATAAACAGATTATTTGTGCTCCTCTTGCTTGCACTGGCACCTGGAGTTTTCCCAACTCACCTCCCAGGAAGGGGATAGAGAAGACAAGGCTGCAGCCATGCCCAGAATCCACACTGGGCACTGATAACAGTGCCAGGGTGGCTTGGGGACAGCACTCAGTTGTCTTTCAGTGTCACTCATGGACACAGGGGCTGCATACACCCTCTGGCTCCAGCCCATCCATCAACAATTCTGGCTTCTATAAGAATGTCAAAGTCCACTTACATTTTCCAAGAGGAGGGTATAGAATCACAAGTACTTCAAACTGGTGTCAAAGACTGCAACAAAAGCACAAGCAAACTTTTCTGACAAAGGTATATCTGACACCTGAGAGATGCCAGCTCCAAGAAAGGCATGTTGAAAAACTGCCAGGACAGAATTAGGAGGAAGGATGCACCTTCCAGGTGTGGCAGGCTCACAGGAGATATCCCATCACACCCCAGCTCTTCAGAGAGAGGATCCTGAATCTGTATCATATGTAGGGCTGAGGAACCACACAATCTGGTGTGACAAGGCATCTGATTAGTTTCAGAAGGTGTAAAATGGAGAAAAATGGGGGAGGAGATAGAGAAACCAACCCCAAAACAAGCAGAAAACTCTCTACATTTTAATGTATGTGTTTTTCATCCATAATTAACTTCAACTTTTGTGACTAAATTGTATTTTTTGGGGAAGGGGCTTGGAGGGACTTTTCTGGAGTAGATTTTAAGACTGTTTTTTAGCATTCTCAGTGGGGTTTTTTTCAGCTGCTGGATACCATCATGAGCAGCTGCTCCCAGCCACAGTGCACTTACTGCTGCCAGACTGCACACTGAGAGCTGGAAATCTACTGTAAGAGGAGGATTGCAGAGACTAAACCTCCACAGACTACTTTTAAGGCTGATTTAGAACTCTAGAGGTTAATAATTCAATTCCATTTTTTATTGGAATTATTACTGCTATGTCTGATTATGTGATAAACCTTTAGTCTCCAGAAGAGAGGTTGCCCTGTGCAACTTGTCTCTAATTGTTATTTACCCATGCAATGGGTAAAATAACATGGAAGCACAAATCCTGCAAAATTTTGCAAATAATGGAACTTTTCAACTGAAGTTTTCATACCTATTTATATCCTTGTGTACATTTAGGAAAGTATGATGGATAATGTGATTTATTGCAAATGTGGGCATGCTGTTGAAACTCAGTCATGCAATAGTTAGAAGCTTTGAAACTCTGATATTCTTGTTTCTGCAGATGCTGAATTTTCTCTCTAACTGATCTTTTTTTTAAATATTTCACTCGACAAAAATTAAGTGTCTCACTTCACTGAGTCTTTTAAATAATTTAAACAGGATAAGAAGTTCATTATAAAAGGTAGTTCACAAATGTTTAAAAGCTTGATTCTCTAGATTATGACTTCTGACAGGCTATATATATAAATTCAGCTAATGTATCCCTACAGAGAAATGTTATGCCTCAGAATAGAAAGTCTTTTGCAGGCAGCAGCTGGAGACAATATTTTCTCACCACGTGCAGTGCATGGAGATGCAGAGCTATAGGATTACTGCAGGCCAGATTTGTGCTGTGTGGCTCGGGAGTTTTCACTGTTTGCTACCAATTTGAACTTTCTCAAAGTGGAAGTTCAGGTTCATTTGGAGTCCAGAAACTGCCAAAGACTGGACACAGGATGTTGTTGAGCTTTAACAAATCACAGCAGAAATTCTATTGAGAATGAACTGATAGGAGAACTTGCAAAGGCACTTTTAACCATTATAATTCTCGGATGGTTGTGAACAAACACCATCCCCCTACCCTTGTGACAAGGTCCTGATGGAGCATGACTCCATATACTTGCAAATGTCTCAGAGGACTGCCAAACATAGGAGATTTACCGCCCTGAAAATACAAAAATACAATTAAAAATAACACAAGTCTAAATAGAGCAACACAAGGACTAGGAGACAAAATAGAAATTGCATAAGAATATGTCAATTACTTGTCCACTTTAATAGAATTATTATTTATTAAAAATACATTCCTACAAAGCAGATGTCACCAGGGAAACAGAGGCAGATGCAACTACACACAGAGCAAGTCCAAAGCCAGCCAGCTCTATTTCACCCTCCCTCAAAGAGAGCACGTAGGACAAGTTGCAAGTGTGAGGTGCTGAGCTGGAGCAAGGTGCTGTGCTGATATTCCAATTTCACAGCTGTCGTGAGACTGCCCTAACTTGAGTGGAATTCTGAAATCCACAGATTTTAATCATTACCTGCAACTGTAAATAGAAGTGCACTGGCATGATGAGTTCCTTGTAACACAGCTACATTTGCTGGCCTTCACTTCTTGTAGGTTCTTGATTGCTCCCAATGTCTTTCAAACTCTCTATGTTACAGGTTCTGTGGCAGACTCTTTGGAAAGTTTAGACTGACAAAGTCCATGGGAAAACTGGGGTTTTTCCCTCTGAGCCTTTAATCACAAACATTGAGTACAGGCCTGCAGAGAAGGACTTGGTAGTGCAGGGAATTCTTTGCTCAGGGCGTGGTGAGACGCCAAGAGAAGCTGTGGATGCCCGTCCTTGCAAGTGTTGGAGGCCAGACGGGATGGGACCTTGGGCAATCTGAGCTAGTGGGTGGCAGGATGGCTCATGGCAGAAGGGTTGGAATTAGACAGTCCTTAAGGTCCCTTCCAATCCCAACCATTCTATGAAAAATGCTTTATAAATAGGAAAAACATCTGCAGATATGTGAGTATGAGCAGAGAAACTTTCAGTGTGTGGTGTGTGCTTGTTATCTCACTTCTTCACGTCCAACACCTTTGACATGACATACTCCATGAGGGCTGACAATCTCATCAGTCTTCTCCTTCTCTTTTCTTCTGACGTTTCCAATATCTCTGTTCTCTCTCTCTATCTGACGTTGGCAGTTTTTACAACAGCTCTCTGTTCTCCTGAAAACAGGAGAAAGTGCTTCTCCATAAGTATGCACAATCCCTGATGGTCTTTGGAACAGGGAGATGTGGTGAAACTGATAACAGGATTGTGAACTTTATCAACAACTCTTTTTTCTTTTTTAACCTGCACAAAGAACAGATAGGAAGTATTTACCACCCAGGAGCTGTGGTTTGCTGCAGATGTGCACACTGACTGGGGCTACCTCCAGGCTCTCCCAGTCCTAAATACTCCAGATGTTGCATTACTGTACTTCCCCATCACTTACAATACAATTATGAGCTTCATTTGCTGCTGGGAATGAAGCAAAGCCTAAAGTTGGAAATTACAATCACAAATGGGTTTATGCTGACTGACTACAAACTTTAGGCTGCTTTTTGATGTTTTTAATGGATTCTGAATGTTCCCACTAATTCAGGAACGCAGCCGATGAAAACAAGAGAAGGAAATTCATTTTATTTTGCTAAATGTAACTCCTGCTTAGGGGATTTCCTGAGCACCCCTTATAGCTGGAGGCGGCAATGGGATTGGGAGTGTTTAATGTCTCACAGTGTCGAGCTACAACCACTGTCTAAACACCTGCAGGATGATGCTCTGAGGGCATTGAACAGGGCTGGCCTGTGCCCCATCCCTAACTACAGACAGGGACTTACATTTAGGGTTGAAATGTACGAGATTTAGCACTTACACACATCAAAATAGGCTATTATACCTTACACAAGCTTTATCTACAAATGAGAGTCTCCTGTAACTACAACTACAACCCAGGGTATAGTTTCTTGTTTTATAATTGCATTACTCAGGCTTAGGAAATACTTGCAGAACACACCACATTCATGTTCTGTACTACATCACTAACAGCTGCAGTGAGGCAGCTGAATAAAACCTCACAACAGGAGAATCTGTAGTGTTTTAAACTGGCTTCTAGCCATTTTGATAATTGCTAGCTGATAACTGAACTGCTAGACAACAACAGCTACAGTTCTGGATTTCTCTGAGCAAAAATGCCATTCTTTTTCTATAGCTTCTTTTGTATTATAATTTCCCAGCATCCTAGATGAGACAAAGCATCTCTATGAAGCTTGTGGTTCTTCACTCCTATTTCAATCATTTTATATGTGAAAGTAGAAGACTACAGACACAGTTATGGCAAAAATGACAGTCTAATCTTTGATTTCACATTAATATCTGAAATTAGTTTAGAAAATTAAAGACTATGGAAAAGGATTTTTGCTTTAAAGTGATGAGGGATAGCTGTGCTTATTCATTTCTCTTTGTGCCACATTTTCTGATTTCTTTCAATTTGTCTTTCACACTGGAATCTTCTTAGACAGTGCGTTGCTGAATTGGCTCTGGCCTTCACAGTTCTGAACAACTTTCAAGAAGTTAATAGTCCTTTATAGATGTGTTTCCTCACATCCATCTCCCATCAGGATTCCAGGGAGAAAAACATCAAGCTCTCAAAAGTTGTTCTGTTCTACCATAGAGATGACAACTGCATCGCAAAGATTTCCCGTTGAGCTCTGAACATTGCCATAAAATCCAGAAATTGCTTTGCATCCCTCTAGTCCTGGTGGTTTTATTCCACTTACTGCCAGCATTAGGTCGTTTTTACAAAATGAACAGTTGAGAAAGGAGATACAAGTTTTTTGTTTGGAATTCATCCACAGAAGCAGCAAGCCAAACAAAGGAAGAAAGATGCATCTAATGCAGCAAACACTGAAGCAGCATTGTTTAAAAAAAAAGCCAACAAACAAGAAAGTCCTTTTGGTTGAATATATATAAGTTGGTTTTAAGTGTCCGTATTTCTTTTGGCTGAGAGGGCTTATGCAGCACGATTTAGAGTTGCATATAATTTTAATAAACATCTGATTTACATAGATTTTTCAGGGTAAATATAGCACATATTAGGTTTATAACATCTCCAGCTTTTGGTGATAGTCTTCTGCGAAAAATATTTTGAGATATGAGTTCCAAATGTTCAGTTCCTGATTTCTTTCTGAGCTATATATTTTTCTGTCACCTCTGCAACACGATTAACTTGGGCTTAGTAAAGCATCCCATTTGATTCAAAGCTAACTACTTTCATGATTTTGCATTGCATCAATAGTCACTTTAGTTCTGGGTCAAAGAAATAATTTTTTCATTGTGATTTTTCCAGTCAGACAATGAGCCAAAGACTCACAAGCCAGAACAGGAAGGTGCAGTCTGGATAGGAACATTTATGAGGGTATTGTCATAGCATTTACACTGGTGCTGGTGCCAAATGAGCAAAAATTCCAGCAGTTCTCCTGATAAATCCATGCTTCAACCCTGCTTTATTCAGAACATCCTGTAAGGTAATCATTATTCCAGACCATTCCCATATATTTTTCTAAATACTTATATAAAATCAATATAGAAACATGGTAGGAGAAATGTCAACACTGTACAATAGCTACTGCAACAGGCTGTGTCCCTAAAAGGCCACAGCTGAGATTTATTGGTCCACAGGATAACTCCAACTCAGCAGTTTCCATATAGAGTATTTCCCATCCCTCCATACAAAGAGTACCCATTGTTTCTAGGTATAATATTCTATATGAGAAACAGAATAGAGGGCAACACACATCAGGGCAAACATCCTGGTAGTCACAAAGTGAAATATCTAATTTTAGTTCTGTAACAGCATTTCAGACTCACTGAACATGTAATTCTCAGAGGATGAACTGAAGGGTTGATAGATTTATTGCAAAGTAAAATTAAGGATCAAAAACTAGCCTTCACTACTATTTTATAGATTATTTCCTAGGAGGATTTATAGAAATCATACTTGAAGGAGAAAGCAAGTGATTAGCTTTAGTTCAATAGAACTGTGCTAGCAGGTGCTCTGCTGTCTTTTGGGCTGCACTATAAAGAGCAGAAAAGTAGCAGCAAAAAAATGACAGAGGACGTCCAGCAGAGAATCCTAAGGGCACTGAAGGGAGAAGCAAACTGAAAATTCATGACATGCTCTCAACACATCATCACACCTGTCCTGAAGTGTGAGCCCAGGAGAGGAAAGGTAGCAGTTTCCCAAAATAAAACTTTCCCCTGCAGAGCAGTTGAGATCCTTTCTCCAGGCTGCTGAAATCCCTGCCCGTGGGAGTGTTCAGCACCATCTACTCCCAGTGGAGAAGTGAAGTGCTGACACATTGATGTGAACAGCAGAATGGTTTTTGGGGATGTATCTCATGAGGAAGGTGGAGGGAGCAAATCAGTGTCTCCATCTGAGCTTGGTTTTCTCCAAGCTGAAAGGTCAGAGTCAGCAAAGATGCTCCTTTGTCTTAAGAGCAGCACTAGAACACTTCACAAGCAGAATAATACAAATTCCACAAAAATATATATATATATATACGTCTCAGAGGATATCCCCTGCAAGATACAAGTAATGTACAAAACAAAGACTTTTTCTGTCTGTTATATATGAGGTCAGCTAAGGTGAGCACAAGGCATGTCATAACCTCAAAAGCTAGGAATTACTAAGAATTGGTATATCACAAGGTATCACACAGCCCAGAAATTTAAAGCCATTTTCTCAATGGTACAAAAAAACTTGGAAGGAAAGTCCTCATTCCTGTGGCTCCCACAGTATTTGTAACAATTGAAAATGTCATCTGTAATTTGCTGATCTGGTGATATCTGTAATACTCCTCATTAGAGTTAAATGGCTAACTTGATATAGTCATAAACAAGTCATGCTCGGTAATAGGAGCTCTAAATTAGGCAGCTACAAGACAAACAAAAGACCATCTTTTGTTCTTGTGCACAGAACACTAATCATGCACAGAGACTTTCATAAATAAATAATCATATATAAACCAGGAAAACCAGACTGAAATTTCAATTTTAGCCACAAAATGCAAGCACTTGAGGCATTCATTGTGTCTGTCTCTTGTCTGCATTTACTCTCAAAGAGCTCACATTTGCACAGAAGACAATGCTTTGTTTTAATTAACAATTGATTTCCAGCTATCTTTGTGTGTGGAATGTGCATATTTTTACATTTGCCAGGAGATTTTTAAGGGAGTTTCTAAAACCTCAGAGCCTTTAGTAAAGCAAGGATATTTACAGAGTGCAAAAAAATATTTAAAGCCTATATACGGAAATAATACACAGTTAAACTATATTGTCACAGACAATAGAGAAATAAAAGCTCAGCATTTAACAGAAACACCAACACAAAAAAAAACCCCTTTGGAGAAAATAGAAGCAGCCTCAGTAGGTGTATGAGGAGTTATTCCTCTACTATTCAGGGAACAGGAGCATAAAAAGAGAGTGTTTTTTTCCAACATCTTCAGGATAACACAATAACATTTGGAAGGAAACGATCTTTCATGTACTGAGATAAAAGCTCTCGGTCTACTGTAGCCAAACTCGCAACATTGGCACTGTTACTGACCAAAAAACTTATTTTATTAATGAAATGAGGCAAAATGTTTGTAAAAACTCAAATGTAGCTGAGGAGTGGACAGTGCAGTTCAGGAAGGAGTGTGTGAAAACTGCTCCAAGCTATCCTTTCCACTTCACTGACCAGGAATCAACTGCTTGAATTTTTTTCGGTTGCCAATGACTCCACAGGCACTTCAGGTTAAAGTCTGAGCAGGAGGGGGAAAAAAAATAATCCTGGTCTTGCTGTGAACACTCTTAGTTCAGCTTTTAGACCAACCATAGCTTGGCAGGGTTTCAAATACGGCCACGTTGTGACCCAGGTGACACCCTCCCTTCCAGGGAAGCACTGGTATTTTCCGATCCTGCTGGGAATTGGCATAAACTGTAGGTAATTCTTGCTCCCCCTGACCAGGCAGTGTCCACACAGTGCCAGTACCACAGGTTGCCTCACTCTTGGGTGTCCTCATTCCCTCATCTGTGCCTGACGCTCCCTGGCACGGATCTCTTGGGACAGACACGGATTTGTCACTTCGCTTTTCAACTCATGAGCACCTCCCCATAGGAAGGATGGGTTCAATTCACCCTATGAATACGCAGCTCTAATTAGTTAATAAGCATGTTTCTTGGAGCCTGAGATTCTGGCAGTAGCTCTGGTGTGTTATCCTACCTCAGTAACTCCCCTGGAGCAAACCTGGAGTTGAAGCACATGTTGCTGGGCCTCTCACTGCTCTCACCATCTGCGGCAGCTTCTTTTATTCCTCAATTATGCTCGTGCTATCTGAGCTGAAAAAAATCTTCCAGTCCTTGCCAGTCTAAGCATATGCCTGTGTACTTATTCAAGTAATTTTTAATGATCTGAGTTGACAATGCCATCTTTCATATCATTTCACTGCGTTTTCATTAATATGAAATGTCTCACGCTTAATGGAAAAGAGTGAAGTTGGGATACTTCCTTATTTACTAGATTTTCAGAGTGAAATGAAGCAGCAGAGTGTTCAGTGAGTACAAAATCGAGTGCTGACTGATAGACTGATCTCAGTCAGTTGTAGCACTGTCATTAGAGAAGCTATCTGAGGCCACTCTCTGTTCCTAAATAAAAAAGAGACAGGAAGAGACAGGATAGTCTACAACAGCAAGCTGACTTTTCTTTTCCTGTGCTGGCTCAGTTTCTGTCCTCAGTGATACACACATATATAAAGAGAAATATGTGTGTAAATATATATATATATGTATATAATCCCGGGATGCAAGAAACACCCGACCCCTCTCCAGGTGTTTGTCAGCCACATCTTGGCTAGTCCTTGGTACAAGGAGACATGAGTGAGCTCCTGCACCCCTTTCCCTCAGCTATGAGCCTGCTAATTCTCTGATAAAAAGCACATTTATTGAGGCTGCCTGCAAGTCATCAGAAGATGGTTAACTCATCCCTGATCTTCCACTTGAGCAAGATCGATTTTGATGTTCAAGAACAGTCTGTGGTAAATGAATGTGATCTTGTGGAAGGAGACACCAGCAGAGTATAGAACTGCACTGCACAACTGAGGCAGATTTATTTTTTTTTATGGAACCTCTGAGGAGAAATATTTCTGACAATAGCTGTCGTGCTATTGTCAGGCCGTTTAACCTCCTCAGCGTTAGGTTACTGTGCCCTGGGGTGCAGGGGAGATTTAGTTTAGCTTTAACCAGACAGGACAGACTGGTGCTAGGTTTGACATCCCAGCTGAAGAGGCACAATCCATGAACTGGAGCAATTGTACCTCCAAGGGGTTTTGTATCTGCCAGAAGCCAGTTCTGAAATACAAGTAGCATCATTTACATCCCAAAAAGTAATCGCATTGGAAGCTTCTTGGAAAATATAACTGATGATTTAGCCATTCTTTTGCATGTGAAATCTTAATTAAGATGTTTTGAGAATTAAGAATTTCTCCACAAGAGCTATTTGTTGTTACCAGCTGCTTTTACTACTTGGTCACAGTTAATATGTTGTAGATACCCACAGAGTTTTTATTAAACACAACTGCTACACTACCAGACAAACAAAGCTGCTGTAAAAAGTCTGGACTCAGCACCTTTTTAATTATACTGCAGACATCCTCAAACTGATAGTTAACAACTGAATTTTGTGATACTGTTGAATTACAGAAACAAAAACAGAAAACTTGCTTCCCTAATGAGGAATCTGCCAACCTAAACACAAGAGGACTGCAAAACACTGTGCTTTATAAACAACATACACTCTTAAAGCACACATTTAAAAAGTGTGTATACAGTGAGTGAATAAGTACATAATTTCATTTCTTTTCTTTAATATATACTTTTTACTATATAAGTAAGCAAAAATAAAATAGGTTAAAAAAATTCTGCAGGAGAGGGTGAATGCCTGTTCAAGCAGAACAGTGCAGAGAATATCCAACATCAGTGATGTGCTGGCTATCAGAAATAGAGATGTTGCTTTCAGCTCCTTGTAGAACAGGCCAGGTGCTAATTACTACCATTGATATGAAAATGACATTAAATCCACCAAAGCAAATAAGAGCATAGAATACTTGCAAATATACACAAAAGAGCAGATTTATACAAATGTAACAGATGTGGCTCATTATGCTAAAAAAACTATATTAAACAGTAAAGATAAATGGCCAGGCCAGATGGGACTCTGAGCAACCTGATCTAGTAGAAGGTGGCCCTGCCCATGGCAAGGAATTGGAACTAGATGGTCTTCAAGATCCTTTCTAACTCAAATCATTCTATGATTCTTTGCTTAGAAAGAACTTTTAATTGTCCAAGGCAGCTGAACTTATTATTAGATCTTGAAGTAATTATTGTACTAATGCACCTACTTATTTTTCATTTTCATGTTTGCAATTAAAATGTATTTGCAATATTAGAGTAGAAAAGTCCATTCTCCACACTAACAGTACACATCAGAGAATTAGGAACATCTTTTAACAGCACAGACATAATACCTCAATTTTAAGAATTTCTCCCTGAAGGTTTTCAAATGAAGGGACAGTAGCATAATCCTCTCTAAATGGGTTTATATGATGCTGCTAATGCTGCTTTTATATGATGCTGTTAATGCTGCTTTTGCAGCATTAACATACTTTGGTACTTCAGATGAGATCATTCCAAAGCTGAAAGAGCATGCAGAGGCCATGTCTAGGTCAGGGACATGAAGTTATTTTGCAGCCACACTGTTATTCCAATTCCTCACCTACTATTGCCATTGTTTGATAAGTGACAGTTTATGCTTTTTAGGGAATAAAAATAAGGGGGTAAATATACTCTACTATACAGGTTAAAAATAGGGTTTTATTCTGGCGGTAAGTGCACTCAGATTCTGAACCCTTTGTTGCAAAGAACACACAGCACAAGAGGCTCTGAATGAATTTTGGGTCAAGGATACAGCATAAAGTCTCTTTATGACCCAAACCAAAGTGTTAAAAGAGTTCTACTTTGACACCATTCAATATAGAAAAGACTCAAATCTTGAGGTTGTAGCAAAAAAAAATTACATAATAAATTCAAGGGTATCAAGAGTTTATATTATGGTGAGGATCAAATGTTTGCATTACAGGAAGGGCTAAATTTATCCTGGCAGCACTTAGAACCATGGATGGAGAGAACTCATATAGGACAAGAAAATAAGACTTAAAAGCATTTTTCAATCATAAACAATCCTGATCTGTTGTGTTCTCAAATCTGCTATCCAGTATGATGTTTTCCTTATTTAATATGTACAGGTCTAATCACAGATGATGAGAAAGTAACATCAATCTGCTTCAAAACAAAGCAAATCACAAACTTCCAACTACCCTTTGTTACTTTGTTGTTCTATTAATTCTCTGCCTCATCATCTTTCTATCCTTTTACATGGTAGAATCACATATATTGTTATGTTGGGATTAAATATATTTTAGCATTTCATGTTCATAAAAACTTCCATTGTTTTTAATAACCTTTGAGCAAGGTGTTTAACAAGTAAGCCAAAGGAAAACAAAAATACTAAACAGAATTAAATTTTTTATGGTTATTCACAATCCATGAAAGAATCTGTATGAAAACATCAAACTGAGGACAGGAATTTTGATCACATAATGTTTACCCATATTTATAGAACTCAAATCCTGAGATTTTCATCCTTAATCTTCAATAAGAGTTAATAGTGGTGACAATGCATTACAAATTGTCTTCAGTGCCCAAGCTGTCATCCTTCATAGACAAAACCAGAACAATCAAAATAAGTAATTTAAGAACTAATACAATTTTTAAATGGTTCCAAGATTAGGTAGGTAGTAAGAGACATACACCAATTCATTTATTTAAATACAAATCTCATTTTTAAAAACTGAATGCAGAATTTTATCTGATTCCAAAATAACAGGTCATCTGAACAGTCACCCTCATTCAACATAATTCCACCTTTGCTAAACAATACCTTTCTTAAGGACTTCCAAAAAAACAGTAAAACCTTGACTATGAAAATAAGCAATTGGGACTCTTAATCTGGTAATGTGAAGCAAGAGGAAACAGCAGGCAACTGTTATGCCCTTCAACAGTTTTGATAAACATTTCTGTTATATTCTTTAGAGGAGTACCAGTTCTTTCTGTGCAGAAAGCCAGTTTTAGGACTTGAAAATGATCTTAAAACTCTCACAGAATTGTATCTGTAGGATATGATCAGATTATTATGCATTCTGATCTTTTTTTCTAGCTCTGTTAGAGATTTCTTTATCTTTTAAATTGTATTTATTCCTTTGTCTGTCATCTTCTCATTTTTAATTTCTGATGAGTGCCTGCCCAATTTAGAAAAATTCGACACTAACAAAAATATGGGGTTAATAGAACCTAATTCCTTTTCTGGCTACACTAGGGTAGCACTGTCAAATGCAGGATTTAATAATGATATCTGGAACAAGAACAACAAAGTCTGCAAACACTGGAAAAAATTATTTCTTCTATGTTCCAGGGTGGCAGAGCACAGATTATACTGTTTAAACATCAAAACCTGCATAGCTTTCTTTTAAAAATAACTTGCATCATATTCCAGACACTGGTATACTTCCAGTTGTCTTTTATATATAAAGTATCATCATACACTTTTCATTTGTCCCAAGTGAAGATGGAATAAAAGAGAGAACCAGCCCACAGACTGAACTCATCCCAGAGATGAATTTTCTCCTTGTTTCTCTGAAACTCAACGCAGAATGCTTCAAGATACTTGAATATCACCTTTTACATGAGGCCAAAATACTTCAACGTTGCCACATCCATGTGCATTTTGTTATTGAGAAACTTTAGAGATATCAAGATACTACAGTTAAGGCACAATAGCTTCTGGAAACAGCTGGATTTGCCTGGGGTTTTTTCTGTAAATGAACATGACTTTCAAGCTATGCCATTATTCACTCCATATTTTGTTCTGGTCAACACTGCCTTTGCTGTATTAATACCAATAAATTAGTGTTTTGACTCTTAGGACAGCACAGCTGGGAGTATTGGGAGTACTGGGGGTACTGTCTCTCTCACAGTGACAGAGTTACAGGCAAGGATAATACAAAAGCAGATCTAAGCAAAACTGTCAAAAGCAAGATTCCCAACATCTATAAACATTTGTGACAAGCATGCAAGAAGTTAAATGCTCATCTCAAGCTTTGTAGCTCCATTATCTGAGGTTAAATAAAGAACAGCTGTTAATTCCACTGAGGGTTACCCCATTGCTACACCTATAAAAGACTTTCTAAAAGACAGGCTCAGAAACAGCTGCCTTGTAACAGCTTGTTAACTCAGAACGATGTTTTATATTCTGCATTTCCTAAAAAGACTGTCCTGCATTTGTGCTCGCTGATAAGCCACTGATTTTTCCACATAAAACACCACCACTTCTCAGTTTATTTCACTGCTTTTCCTAAACAGACTGCAGAGTTGGTCTGAGTTCTCTGAATGTTTCATGAAACCAAACCATAAAAAATAGTGTAGCAGGAGATGATGAACCCCTATCACTTCAAAGAGCAATGCCTCATGTGCTGGGAGGAAATGAGGGAGCAAAATCCATCATTTGCACATCATGTGTGCAGTAAACATTTAAGCAACAGACAGCACCTGAGGCACCATTGTTAATTTTGAAAGTGATCTGATCTCCTGGAATTTCACTTGAACTGGTACCAGAGCAATCTCTCAGTCTAACTCAGCACATCAGGGCAATGCAGCAAATAATAGCAAGTAATTCTGTTGCTGCGTGTATGTTATGACTGTGGACCATGATACTGAAGTCAGCATAAAAGGAACTCAAATTATGGGAGAGAAAATACTTCAGTATTAATTCTCTGCTGAAGTCTACCAAACAATTTTAAAATTGCTGGTTGCTAAACCAAATGATTTCACAGAGTTCCTTGACAAACTAAGCAGAGATGAAAGAAATCCTGCCGCTATTCACTAAGATTTTTGAAGTCATATGCCATTGTACAGTCAAAGGACTCATCCCTTTGCTAATGCAATTCCAAATTATTAAGAAGTCAATCAAATAAGTGCTAAAAAATAGTTTCTACATATTCACAATGGTCGTACTATAAGATGACAATTGCAAAGAAAAAAAAGACTGCAAAATGTCTCATCCAAGGAGATATATTATATAACTCGTTAGTAAAAGGATCCTTAAACAACCTCTAAGCAGTCAGTTCTGTCCCAGACCTCCTTCTTCTTATCAACCCTGCTCTGTATTCCCAGCTGGATTTACTATTTTCAGTTACATCATCATTATTGTTCCAACATTACAGTGTTGTTATCTTGTTGTTATCTCAAACTGTGCACTCCCTATTATAGTCCAAATAAAACTCTTTGACTTAAGAGAGAAAAAATCCCTTATTTCACATCCTTTCCTCCTCTTAGCCAGCAGGAATCATAGTAGTTTATAGAGAATGAGTTAGATTTGACAGAATTGTTTATTAATTTCCAGTCATAATTTGTGTTCAGATGTGTTAAGTGCAACAACTGTGCACAAGGTATTGAGAGCAAAATGGGTCTTGCAGAGATTCCAGCAGAGGTGCTTTGGAAGCTGTCCCACTTGGCTTTGGGAATAAATCTATAGGCTTCAGAATGAGACAGCTTCTCAAGGGAGCACATGTGATGCAACATTTACTGAGAGTCAATAAACAGAAAACCTTACAGTGCCATTTCAATGCAAATGCTTCTCAAACTGGAATGCAATTTAACCACCCTATCGACATTTAAATGGATATAAGACACAGCCCAGTGAGGGTGAATGTGAATATTTATGCTGATTGCCTTTTATCAGCTTTTGTCCCTTTCTTTGCCATTTTTCTTGAATGCAGTAAAGTCTTCCTGTATTAATACTGAAATCTGTTATTCGTGCAACATAAGAATGAAAAGAAGGGGAAAGGGATGAAAGAGGAGAACACTGTGAACTCAGCCAATATGGATTTAGCTGCTTTACTGTAAATTACTTCTTGGGCAAGCCTTCCTATAGCTGCTTCCTTGTCTCATCATAATCTTGTGCAAATGAGCTACTGAAAGTCACGAGTCAAAAGGGTTTGGATAATCACTAGCAGAGAGCTTGATAAGAGGTTCCAAATGATGAAAATACAATACCAAAATAATAGCTCAGGTTCTGAAAGCTGAGTCTACCCTGACAAGGCTGTCTCCATTTCAGGACTGAGAGCTTGTTCACGTTTCCTCACCATGGTCAATCGGGCACTGCCTAAAGGAATTGTGTTCCCATTTATCTTAGATATATATCTGACCTTATTAGGCTTGTAATAAAAAACTACCACGAGCTTTCATGAAACAGAATTTTCTGTTTAAATATCGATCTCGTATTGGTCCATAAAACTGCCTCACTATATGTTTCATCATTATTTAAAATTATGTGCGAAATGCAAGATATAACACCACTAAAAAAATTAGAAAAGTATAGATGAGAAGAAAGACATATGCAGAAAACATGAACATAAGAGCCTGAGAAGGGAAAAATCTGAAGTCGTGAACAAATCCTATGTAAATCAAGAGCTCACAGTTGTACTGTGGACAATGGAACTCCCATGGTACCATTGCAGAGCTCTGTGGGCTCATTTTGAGAGGGAAAAATCATAGTGCTGCATAATTTTAAAAAATAAAGCCAAGTTTTTCCCTTCATTTTTATTTTCTCTTCATTTTTATTTTTAAGTTGAACGAAACAGGAAGATTTGTGGAGCATAAAGCCATTTGGAATAGGCTGCTTAGCTGGTACTCTAATCCATCAGCTGCTGGGGGATCTGGAGGGCAGGCAAGCCTCCCAAATTCAACACGTTCAGCAGCTCTCCCTGATCCTTCTCCCAGCACAGGAGGACAACAGCTCCTAAAACTTAAAGTTCTCACTAATGCGTCTTTCACAAAGTTTGTATTACAGAGGCCCTCCTAACCCATTAAATATATTTGAAGTACAGACCAGTACTTCAAGATGTCCTGAGCTGGTGGGTTTTGTTTTTATTTTGTTTTCAAACACTTCAATTCAATAGCCCAGTGGGAAAGGTCAGGACATCTGGCCGTATTTTTTGGCATTACATTTATAAATGCAGTGAGGTGTTACTCTGTTTCTCTTCAGCTAGAAAGGGAGATGCCCATTAAACCAGAAATCTTGTCATACCTGTACCAGCACTGTCTGCAAGATAATTTTTTTTATCTATCAAATTCCTTTATAGGAAAGCTGTCCTAAAACTTCTGTTTTACTGAAGCTTGAATTGAAGCATGCCCACGTTGAGATGATTTCTGTGAACAGGGATGCATTGTAGGGTGTCAATTAAAGCTGAAAGAGCTCAGTAGGATCTTTGGAAAATAAATGGAACAGCACAGGTTTGTGTAAAGAAGGAATGCTTTCCTCATGTATACATACTCAAAAAAAAAAAAGAAAAGAAAAATCTGATCACTCCATTTCTTTCTGCTCACTTTCTCACAATAACAGGTACTATAAATATTCCTGAAAAGTGAATTTGGGACTCAAGTGTCTTAAATATTTGTCAAAAGCAAACTAATAATCACAAAATGGTTTTAGATAAAATAATTTTATTGCATAGATGACAACAAAGAATTTCTGCAATTAATCATTATAGTTTAAATACTGTTGAATGTTAAACATTTACAAAGCACTAGCTGTTGGCTTTTCATATGCGAGAACAAATTTGCAAATCACTGTAATGAAGAAAATAATCACAGAATTATAGAGTAATGCACTAAATAGTAATGTTTCAAGTGTGACATTGTGTTCGTTCTGATCCACCCATCAGGAACTGAAGGTGATCAGTTGGTCCCAAGCATGGTTACAAAGCTACATGCATCACTTATTAACTCTTTTTTTAAATCAACTTTATGCTGCACTCGAAATTTACATTAATGTGCTCTTACAGTAATTTAATTAAATACTCATTACTAAGTACCACATCTAAACAGTGTGACTTGTACAAAATTGAATTTGGAGCTATTCAGAAACAGCAGCAGAAAAAGAGTATTTCCTTATAAAATCCTGCTAAATCAGCATACTCCTATGGAAATGTCTATTACCACCCATTATCTGCTCCCAAAGGACAAACTTATGGAAAGTGTTATTAAGTTTTGAATCCAATGCTATTATAAATATTTAGCACCTGGGGAATACTCTGAACTCTTCTCCTTATTTTGCTTTACCTAAAGGAACTATCTCACACTTTTAAGGTATCAAGTAATGAAATACTGACATATTTTTCATTTTCTCTTCAGCAGTATGTTCCATTAAAACAAATACAGTAGTTTCACGATTATAAGCCGCAGCTTTTTCACTGAAGAACGCAGCCTATGCCAGCAATGCCACTAATCATCAGGTGTGGCTTATTTATGGACAATTTCAGGAGAATTGCCAAGGCAAAAGTACGAGCGGGGGGGAACAGGCGTTCCCTGCCCCTCAGCTCCCGCCCCCGCTGCTCCCGGTACTGCTGCCACTCCCGCTGCTCCCGGCGCTCGGCGCTGCTGCCGCTGCCGGCGCCGCTCCTGCTGCCGGCGCCGCTCCCACGGCCGGCACCGCCGCCGCTCCCCGCCTCTCCCCGCCACCGGCCGCTCCCCGCCACTGCTGGCGCCACTGCCACTGCCGGCACTCCCCGCTGCTGCCGCTGCCAGCACTCCCCACCTCCAGCTGCCCGCCACTGCCGGCGCTGCCTCCTGCTGCTGGCTGGCCCCTCCCGGCGCGGCCCTGGCACTGCCTGGCCCATCAGCAGCACCCTCACCCTGCCACGCAAAGAAAAAAAAAACAAACTGCGGCTTATATTCGGGTGTGGCTTATAATTGTGAAATTACTGTAAGACATTCTTTCCTTCATCAATCCACAATTGTCATGATTTGCACATGGATTTTCATGCTCTACATCACAATTGTTTCCCTTTCTATATTGCAAGCCAATAAGGAATGATTACATTGATTTACTAAATTGTTAAACTGGGGTTTACAGGAGAAAATTACTTACCTTGCAAATCCCCACTACCAAAAAAACTGTTTGTTTTGAAGTCCTGGCATGTGTAAAATTAGCTATTACAGAATTACAGGGTTTGAGCAATAAACTGCTGTACCAGTTAAATGTATATAGCCCTCTGGCTTGCTAAGAAACTACACTTAGTATTGAAGGAGGCTATATAAAAGCACCTTAAAAAACAATAATTCCTCAACAGTTATTGCAATAAATGTCCTAGAGATTTTCATTTCAGTTACAGTTGACAACAGTAACAAGGTTACACTGACCATAGAAAAAATGGTTTTATTTCTCTCCAATTCTTTGGCCTAATGGCTTCATAGGCGAGAATTGACTACATAGTGGTCACTACAGGGAAGAGAGACCAAAATTTCCAAGGCTACCTACCTTACATGGGACAACAATATTAACTTCTAGTCAACAGAATAAAAAGCTGCATTTTCCAGTGAATTTCTCCCCTGTGTACCTCTCCAGCAGAATCAGACAATTTAAGCTATTCCACTGCATTGGCTTTCTCTTTGGTATCCAGGGAATTGCTACCAACTTCTAGTTTCAAAATGTTTCACGTACCATAGGCTGAGCAACCAGAAATGTCAGCCTGACTTACACATAGGAAAGTGTGTTTTTCTTTTAGGAAAGTTAGAGATCTAACTTTTAAAAAAGGTAGCATCATACCACTTGCTTTGCCCAGCAAATAAAGAAAGTCTGCTCATTAAGAATAGCACAGAGGTATCCTTTGGGTTGCTTTTCTCCATTGTAGCATGGCCACGTTAAACTGGTGAGACAGATTTATATTTGGTGTCATCCACTCCCAGGGCTTTGCAGTTACGTGTGTGGAGGATGAACAGCAGGCACTAATACGAGTATCATGACTCTTTTCAGGCAGTAGGTGAAACCTTGAAGAAAAAGTGGCTCTGTCTTCAAAAAAGTGACCTGACCTTTGCTTTGGTGGGTTTTTACTCTGCAAGAAATAAAAAGCACTGCATGCTTTCCAATGCATCCTTCCTAGCTGATAAACGATTTTGTTTTAGCACTCAGCACAAAAGGATTACATTTTATAAAGACCAATAGCATGCTATTAGTGCTAGCTAATGATAGCTCATGTGTCATACTGGAAACAAGTTTCATAGACCTGGAATATGTCATATGAATCATGAACAAACACGTAATTGGCCCAGAACCTTTGATATGCTTACCAATTAAACGAATTGCTTACCAATGCAATTTGAATTTAATATATTTAATTTTACAATGACTTTGCAGTTCTTTGGATATCAAAGGCATCACAAGTCCAGCATGCTTATCATTTATGACACTTCTGCTCTGAGAATTTCTTGCAGCATGCAAAGAACTCTCTGTAGGGTATCTGTGATGTGTTGCACAAGCAAGCTAATCTAATATTGACCTGATCACTAATAAAATCCATTTAGAACCTGAAATAGTACATAATGGTTTTACCTGCCATTGATGAAATGTTCCTGAAACAATCTGTAGTTTGGTATAAGCAATAGTGGGGGTTTACTTGACACAGAATACATTGCAAGTGAAGATAATTCTTGTATATGATGTCTTAGCAAAAAACCCCTTCTGTTAATAGACTTTTAAGGATTTAAATATTTTTAAGTCCAGTGTAAAATACTTCTTTTATGGAGCCAGATCCTGCAGTCTTTGCACAGCTAAACTTCCACGGAAATCAATGGGAGCTTTTCAAGTATAATAATAAGAACCTGCCCAGGGTCACTGGCATAATGCAGCTCTGCTGTGATGTTTCATGTGCAAGCTCCAACCTCCTCTGTCAGTTACAAGAGGCAGAGATCAAAATAAGACCAAAGATACAGAAACCCACGTGAATTCAAGATGATAAAGAACCTCATTAAATAAAAAGAATGCATGGCGTATAATGTTGGTGCACTTTTTGGCTAATGTATATTAAATAATGTCAAAATATCTTAACTTTTTTCCAGAATATTTAGAGCATATCAAGAGAATTTTAAGAAAAGTGAAGTTAAAACAAAAACCTTACAGTAAGTTCTACAACAATTATAATTTTGGGGAGAGCTGTAGCAATGCCTACGATGGCAGAATTTGGCTCCATATGTTCTGTTAGCAAAAAACCAGACTGTTTATATGATGTAAATTGCTTTTTAAAATGTTACTAGAGCTATAAACTCTGTGGGTCCAGATCATACATTCAAATCTCAGGGAGAGTTTGCCTCAGTGAACAACAAGGAACTGTGCTTTATTTGAAAACTCCACTTGATGCTATTTTTAAGGAAAAAGAAAACAACAAAAAAACCCACGAAGAGTTATTTTGAGTATAAGATTTTGGATAACTAAAATTAAATTAACGAGCTGATCCTCCAGCCATTACTGCTCCGGGGATCCTATCCTGAAGAAGGTTGGCACGAGGAAACTTCCAGTAGGCCTTGGCCCAGCAGGAACGTGCCGGATTCCTGTTGGCTTCATTGGGGCAACTCTAACGAGCCACCAGACCACGGCTAGACTCCAACCGCCTCCTTACCGTGGGGTTGATGGACCTTTTGTTACATTATTATTTTCATTACGATTTTTGAACAGCGCGTGTGTGTTCTGCTTCCAACTGAGCTTCGCTTCCAGGCGCAGGCGTGGCCTGCGTGGGCCGGGTCGGGAGCGCGTGCGCGGAGGCGGTCGGAGCCCGCTGCTGACTTGGCGCCATTGTTGGTTTCGCTGTTGTAGGGCAAAGGCGCTAGGGCGGCCGATAAGGCTGTGGCCATGGTGATGAAGGAGATTCCGAGGGAGGAGTCTGCAGAAGAAAAGCCCCTCCTCACTGTGGCATCCCAGGTGGGCAGAGCGCGGGGCTCTGAGGGGGCCGTGGGCGCCGTGTGAGTCCCCAGCCCCGCTGCTTCGCTGAGGGGGGAAAATAGCCTGGGGTGAATATTCGGGGTTTAGATGTTTTGACGTGAAAATATAAACAAAAATGCATTTTTTTCCCCCCCAGTTCCGTTACCAGTTAGTTGTTTAAAGCTAGTTTAAAATCTTGGTTCTAATTCATGCCATCAGTTGTCATGCCATAAATACTCATTTGCAATTCATGTATAAAATATTCCCATTCAGTGCATATGTAAAATAAGAAACAAACAGTTCACAGTAGTGTCATTTCCAATATCTCAGATCCCACTCCTAAGTTCTAACTGGGGTTCTGCTCCTGGCCTGGATCAGAATATGGGACTTTGCACATCTCATTGCTTTCATTTCTACACCTTCAGTCAAAGGAAGGACTTTTGTCCCCACACTAAATTTTACACATACCTTGGAATACCACCAAGCATTTGGTGGTTCCATTAGTTTCTTAAAGACAATGGCTGAACACTACTGTAAATCACAGCACTCTCGTACTAGAGCGAATTTTATTCCCTCACGTTGCTCACGTACATGAATTTGTTCCCCAGGCAAGGGCATTTAGTTTACTGCCGATACTTACTGCACACAAATACTTCCAGCTCATCAGGAATGGAAATTGCTGGAAGCTGTTTTTATGTGAGAGCCTTAAATGAAATCCACGGTGCTGTTTTATTCCTCTCATGATTTAGGATAACAGCTACTGTACTTTAGAAAGTTCTCCAATGCACACACACCAGCGCGTACTTCTCTATCACAGCGTCGCAGATGTGCCGCACTAATACACATTCTAGAAATACCATCTACTAATTTGGAAACCAGGTCTGACACCTCCTCCTCAGCCCCTGTTGAACACCAGGTTTTGTTCATGGTGAATTCCAATATCTATGAAGAAATTGCATCAAGAAAAAGGACGCTCTGTTTAAGGCATCATTTCTAATTTTCCACCAAGTGATTAACAATTAGAAACCCACATAAAATGCTGTCCCCTGTAAATCTTCACTGCACCCAAAAAAAAATGACATGCAAACCTTCCATTGGCTTCAACAGGGCCAGGAGTTCAGCCTGGGTTCATTAAATGTTTAGCACACCATTTGTAGTGGCTGTCTGTCAGTCTCCTCAGCAATAGTCTATGATAAATTTATGAGTAAAATGCTTGTGTCTGTTAGTCAGTGTAATTTCTTCCACTAAACACAAATACCTACTTCCCTGCTATGCACCAAAGGGGTGCAGAAGCCAAAAGGAAGCAGAATCAAGTGAAAAAGTGAGTATTTTCCATAGCCATCTCTGCATCATGTATGTGTGATGTGCAGTTGTGTGACCACGTTGCATCCATCATTTGTCCCCTAATTGTCTGGCTGAAGTGTTGGTTTGAGATGCTGTCACTGCAGTGTGTCGTGTGAACTCCTCATCCCCACCATCCACGCAGGAAAACGCTCTGCTGTGTCAACCATCCCCATCCCAGTGTCTGTCTCTGCTCTTTACATGATGAAACAGATGGATGTGGTTGCTGCTCATGGGGTAGAACAAGTTCCAAATTGACTGCAAACTTCCCAAGCCAGATGGGTCAGGAGAATAAAGCCTGGTCTTTCCAAAGTTCTCACCAAACCCAGTGGGGGCAGGTCCACATCTCAGGGAGTAATTTAATGCATTAAGTAACTGTGCTGCTCCAACCTTACAGCTAGCTAAGCAAAAAACCTGCAACTGAAATGTAAGGATCAAGCACAGACAGAGGAGCACTGGCTTTTCTAAGAGAAAAAAAAAAGTGAAATCCCCATTTCCAAAATCCTTGATGAATGGAGGATTAATTACGTCTGACTGTGGAGACAGACTCCACAGGAAGCATAACTGGAATCTGATACATAAAGAGTCTCTAAATCTGCTTTTTGATAGTGATAGTGTACATAGGCTGCTCAATTTGTAGTTTAAAATATGTCTCTTTGCTCTCTTCCTCTGGAAAATGGTAAAAACATATCCAGTACAGAACAAGACAGATAAATAGTCCCATTTTATTGTAAGGCTCCTAGCAGATTTCAAAATATGACACCTATTTTTTGAATAAATACGGCAGATTAAATTTACATTAGGTTTCCAATTCTCAGGTTATTTTATACCATCAGATAGAGTTTTGTCATCAAAACTGGAGGCAAATCTTCAAATAACATGAACCAAAAAAGTCCTGCAGATTCCTGTGGGGCTGTGTCAGTATATGGCACCTGGGAATCTCAATCACCACTCCAGCAGTAATGAGTGTAGTACAGTGAGCAGAGGGGAATTCCTGATCATTGAACGGATCTTTCAGTATCTATTTTTTGTAATCCTGTCTTCCTGTCTCAATTACCTTCCATAAAAGTCACTTTCTTCACACTTACTGGTGTGAAAGTTGCCAAATTTAATACTTTAAGCATCAAGAGAGTGATCTATCAGTTCTAATGGGATTTTATAGAATATAACTCTATCCATGTTGCTGTCTCCCTTTATCTTTTAAAAGATAACTCCTAATAGACTGGGACAAATGAAATAGAGGTATTTTTTTCACATGAATAGGACCTGGAAAACGTGTAAGAAAGATTGCTGAAGGTTCAAAGATTACCTGGATATTAAGCTCTGAACCAATTACTTCTCCCTCAAGCAGATAAATAAATGAGAAAAATCATGCATAAATTTGGTTTTAATTGCAAAATAAAATTTTTGTTTAACCTCTTCACAGCTTCTTTGCATTTGTCAGGAGAAAAAAGTCTTGCTTCACAATTACTTTCTAATGAGAAATTTAAACCTAAATGTGCCCTGAAGTCAAAGTTGAATTGTGCAGTCAGCTATGAAATTCCCAATTTGCTACAGGTCAGTGAACTTCAAAGGATCTGATTCAATCACATACTTTGACCCAGACTTATACTTTAAAATATGATTAACTGCTTTATTGAGCAGTAAAATGTTCACGCTTAAATATTTTGCCAGCAAAAACAAATCTCACGATGTCACAAGAGTTATTTGTCCCAGATCAATCGGACCTAATTTAGATTCCTTATCAGAGTACACAGGTTGGGAAGCTGCTCATGATAGGATCCCTAAAAAGACAACAGAAAGAAAGAAGACCTGCAGGAGAGGATCCACATCCATGACAACCCTGTGGCAAATATACTCTGGAATTCTATAGAACAGAAATGGGAGTCCATGAAAACTTCAACATTAGGGAAAAGAAATGCAAAATATTTATTGAAAGCTATTCCCCACTTTTGCTTGTAACTGAAAAACACAGGAGCTGCCTACTTGGAATTTACGGGACCCACACAGACATCGCTCACAACACAGTTTTGGTCTCAAGCACTTATAATTTAAAAAGTTAACCCACAGAACACTTCAGGGTTTAGTATTTGAACTGGAAATAAGAAATTTTAAAAGCCAGAATTACATCATAAGAACCATGATGAAATTCATCCTCCCCTGTGAAAAATGCAGGCTACAGCACATGTCAGAAAAAGAGAGATGTTTCATTACCACACCCCAATTAACTCTACCAGATGCTTAAAGCTTTTTCTGTGGTCTAGAAGGTATTAGTATTCAGAGTAGGAACTATTTTTTTTTAAGTGAACTTCATTTGCCTGCCAATACCTAGTTGATCTAAGCACATTTATATTTGCTTAAGGGCTTGTGAATAAAATACTCAAACATTTCCACTGCCTAAATTCCACTGTTTTGGTGTTTTGGTTTTCATTTGCTTTTATGTACGTTTCTATGTGTGTATGTATATATTTATTTACTTATTTTGGTGGTGGTGGTATGTTTTTGCTTAGGTTTAGTTTTCTTTTCTTGCTTGCTTTGTTAGGCTTTTTTAATATTTGCTTTGTTCTGGGGCATTTTTATGGGTTTTGGTGGGTTGTTTGGGGGTTTTTAATCTCTAACAGGAGATTTTTGAATGCTTCCATTCAATTTTATAGAGGAAACAGATTAAAGATAGCTAATATTCAGCTCCCAGTGTTGTTAGTAGATTTTCTGATGTGTGTATCAAGAGCTCACTACATGAATTTGATTGCATAATCACAGTTTTCCATATAAACTGAACAGTCCCATTTGAATCAATCATGCTCATTCTAAGCTTCTTAGCATTAGGCTTGCACTGACTTCCAGCCCACTCCATAAATGTTTTCTCAATAAGATTATAAAAGAATGGTGGGATGTTCCAGTGGATGTAATTAGCTCTCCTTCTCTTTTACACCAACTTAAACCAGCAGTCACTCCATTTTAACTAAATGAAATACCTTCAGGTAAAAAAGGCAAAAATTATGCCAGTTTTAATTATCGTCATTATCAAAGTCTGGAGTGCAAGAATTCATTGTACTTTCCAATCTGCCTTCTGAGAACAGTGGCAATTTCCTTACTGATCTTAGGATAACTAAGATAACTATTTCTTTATTCTTTTTAAAGGATTCGTGATAAATTAATTAGGAGTATGTTCTATACATCTCAAATCTGATTTATTATAAAAGCTTTGAGTAGTTTATCTAAGGACACATCTTAAGTCCTACTGATAACTCTTTTTCATCTATTATTAGGATGGGGTAAATACATGAAGAGCAAAAAAGAAGAAATACAAAAATGAATGAATGAATGCTTAGCAGTACAAATATTAATTGATTCTTTACCTCTAAGTTAAATATTGCTCGACATTTATTGCTTTCAGGGCCATGTGCATAATTTTAGCAGAAATATTCTCATGAGCACAATAAAATTGCCTTGACAATATGCCTAAAAGTCATAAATTGGCTGCTTTCCTAAAGTTATATAGATCTCTCTGTCAACTAAATTAAATACATTTTTCACAAAATTACAATTTCAATTTGAAATTGCCATGGGAAATGGTAGTGTAATATTTTTAATAAAGTAAAAAAAATTAACCATATTGTTTCACACATTGTAAAATTCCTTACTATTCCTTGAGGATATAAAGATTGGACAAACTTTTTTTGTGAATAATATAATTCATAATTTTAGCTCTGGTTTATATATTAATTAATAGGAGTTACTTTTCCGAAACTTTTTGCTCTTCATTCATGAATACTCTAAGTGTGAATAAATTGTGCAATTAAAGAGCTATAGTTCTAGAGTCACTGAACTTGCTGCTTTTTTCAGTGAAAGAGTTCTGCTGAATTCCAATTCCCAAACAGATGAGTTTGAAGCTCTCCAATGTGCTGAAAACACTCCAAAGCAAACAGACATGCCATGACACAGCAAGGCCATGTAAAAAGAACTTCTGGTTTGGTTCCTATGACCAGACACAGTAACACATCCAAACCCACAGCCTAAATCTAGATACGCTGCAGAACTTTGTTTAAGAAGGAAAATCCACAGAGAGGACAAGAAAAAAATCCATGTGGTTTTCAAGCAATTACAGCCCATATGCAAAAATATAGCAGGGATCTCAAATTATCCATGGTGATGACAAAATGTTGTCTTTGATCACTGCTGTAGATCTTCAGCCTAAATAATGATATGGGGCAGAGGAGAGGCTAAAAAAGAAATCACCAGGTAACACCACAAAGAAAACTCATGGCCAAATGATAAATAAAATCTTCCAACATCCAAGAGGAAGAGGCACTCCATATTTCATAGCAGCTTCCTTTAACTTAAAGAAGTCCATGGAGCATTCAGGCATGAATGCAACAGGCAGATTTACATTTCTGTGTGGGGAAAGGCCAAACTTTACCTGTCAGTCACAGTTAAAATATGACAAGAGTAACTTTCCTCCTCTTCCCCTATGGCTCTGGTCCAGCAGGACAGTTAAGCACGTGCTTAACCTTGAGTTTTGCAGAGCATGTTTAAGTGCTTAGCTGGAGCCAGGCCAAAATGCAGGAGCCAGACACAATGCATATGTTAAACCTCCTTTTGCCAGACAAGGTTGAACAGAGGGAAGGAGATACTGAGCTGTGAGAGGTTTAATTTTAGCTTGGAACAATACACCATAACTTGTCCAGGTCGGCAGTAGAAGCACAAGCAGGATGTTGGTGTGACACAAGAGTTGTCACCCAGCAAAGCAACTGCTCTTTATGGAGATGCAAGATTAGCAAAGGTTTTAAACAACACAGCTGGCACGTGAATTCTAATGTCCAGTGTAGTGTCTACATCAATCCTCCCCTCCCACAGCTTCTCTGACTCCACACAGCTGTTTGTGGGAAGCCCTGGGGAGTGACTTAGCTAGTGTGATCACAGGTAAGGAATTGTCACCTCTGATTCTCGGGAGCGCTGGGCAGCAGATCAGCAGGGCTGGTCAGAGAGGCAGCAACACCAGAGTGCTCTGTGCAAGAGGGTGCAGTGAACTCATCTCAGTTTTAGAGCATCCCACAATTCACATGAGGCAGAAGTCACTTATACCATGTGCCATGTGAATCCATTCTCTCTCCTGGTGAAAATCAGGTATTTGGCTCTCATGTCACATTCATTGTAGAGTGACAGAGAAAATGAATGTATCACTCTGGCACAAGGATGGGGCACAAAGCCAAAAAGTAATCACATTTATTACGCAAGAGTAAATAAAATGTGTGAAGCAGTAATTTTGATTGCGAAATCTTTATAAACATACTAGGAAAGTGAGAAAAGAAAAAACAAAACTCATGCAATTTAACTTTTATCACAAGACTACTGATTTTGTCAGGAGTTCCCTCTCCAAACACTCCTCTGCAACCAGGAGAGGAGGTATTCCAGTTCTTATCCTGCCAGGTTAATGATCCACAGACACAGCTGTCAGGCCAGTATTTCCAGTTATGCTCTAGAAAACAAAAAACCTACATTCTTAGTTGGAGTTCCCATTTATCAGTTTTTAGAAAGAGCCAGATAGTAGAAATCAATTTATTTGTTTCCTCTTATCCCAGTGGATGCTATCAAAGGTCATGAGGTGCCAGGTATGTGCAGAGAACTTGTCAGGAAACCATTGCTCTGTGTGGTAAAAATAATTAGGGATTGAAATTATCTGGTGTCTCTGCCTGGGCACAACACTTAAAAGTTGCTGAAACTGATGTGACTCTTTTACCCGTTTTTCCAGTGTCACCCAAAGAGCAGAGCAAAGTTCAAATATAATCTTTCTCCAGTAGAAAATCTGAGTTAAATGTTTCTTGCCTTCTCCCATGCTCATGAGCACATGTTCATTGCCATTCTCTGAGCCTCCTGGAGCAGCTCATGTCACTGGTGCAGCCCAACCATCCTCTCCCCACACTGAGTGGGCAGCACAGGAAAAAGTCTCGGTGCCCAGGAGCAGCTTTGCTGCTCAACTGTACAGGGGGATTACCCAGTAGTAGTTTGGGGTTTCCTAAATTAGTGCCATGACTAATTCAATCAGGCTCAGGCAACAAAATGGATCCAATCCAAAATTCAACCCAACTCAACTTCAGTAGCAAATTACATCTAAATTTTAGCTGCCTTTTGAGCCAGTCCTTCTAAAATAAATCCCAGATATAGCCAGGGGGAAAGCTAGGTGCCTTTGAGAGCCTCCTGAGGGACAGCCTAAATTGGGCAGGCACGATCTCCCTCTGGAGTTGCTTTTCTAGGCATTTATCTCTCCCTATTGAACATGGAGGGAATTTAGGCACTTAATTTAAGAGAACTAGTTCACTCTGTGCTCAAAACATAGGTGCTAATTAGCTGCCCATGCCTGACTGGAAGCCCTCCCAGTTTAGAGTCTAAATAATTTGTCTTAAAGACTAGCATTATGTTATGCCCTAGTAAAGTTTTTAAAAAGAAATAAACCAGAATGCGTTGTATGCAAACAGATCAAGATCAGGAATGCAGTAAGAGAGGACATAAAATGGAATAGAAGGACCATACATTAGTTGCTGCTAAATGATCCTTGCTTTGCATATTTTGAAGCAGCAGAGCTGGTATCAGGCAGTTTTGACTCTCCCAGTATCTCTCCCAAAGCACCCAACAGCCCCACTTACATGCTTTTTGGAATGAAAAATTACAGTAGCAGTACTAGGGTAAGAAAACCACCTTTTTCTGCTGTGCTGTTCCCAGAAGACTAATTTGAATTTAGGAGTATCTTATACTATGGATGAATGTCTTCAGATGAGCTGGTAGTAGGGAATATCAGCCTCCACAGATTTCACATATCCCGCAATTAAAGGAGTGCGTGGGCTTCTTCTTTAATTAAAGTGAATCTTATAGAGAGAATTTAAGTTCCTAGAGACATTATGAGAATTTATGGCACCCAGTGGCTAAATCAGTCCTGAGATCCCCCCATTTTCTAGACTGAATCTGCACCACATGGCATGTGTAAAGATATTTGGCATATAAATCCCGTGCAGGATCAGCCCCTGGCTCCTGCACCAGTGCTGCCTCTCCAGCACCCAGGGATGCTGGGTGACTTCCCTAATTTCACTTGGCTTCCCTCATCTGCAGCACAGAGATAATGCTCCTCAGCTCTGCATTGGTACCAGGCTTGATTCATGAATGTTTTAAGGCATTCTGTGATTTTCAACCTGAAAGGTGCTTGAGAACCATAAATTATCGGTTTAATATAGATCATCGTTTTCATCTCATAAATCTTTTATGTACTACTCCAAATTCATGCCTGATATAACACTAATAACTTGAGCAGTATTAAGTGAGAGATAAATTTGGTACAGTATATGAGGCAGCAAAATGAAATTCCAAGAGTGAGACCAAGGGCTTAACAAGTGGCATTTCTTACAGGGTAATATCAGGAACCTACCCCACTGCCCACTTCTCTACATAAAAAATATCATCTCATGGCACTCTAACTTGTTTAGTCTTAATTCATCATTCAATATCTGCTTCACTTCAAAAGAGTATTTTTCTAATATTTTCTATTGCTATACATATGTAGTTTGTGTTTATTGAGAATTAGTAGATGTGGTTATGTTTTTGCAACCTGTTTTGACAAAAATATTTGAGTTGAAAGCAGATTATTTTTCACAGGAACAAACCTTTGAATAAGACATTCCTAAAGCTTCTAGTCCTTAGCCATGGGAGCACAGGACACAGGACTAGGAGGGACCACAGCAGAATTTCAAATACATGGGCATTTTGTCCCCCCACAGTAAGGAAAAACTGTTCATGCAGCTCATTGCTGTGATAGTTGAGTTCTTTTAATTCCCAGACCAGATGTTCTCATGCCCAGTTTAGAACTCTGTTATCAGGCCAACATTTCTCTATAGCTGAAATAACTTTGCTCCTCCAGTGTCATCTGACCACTCTTCCTTAATGTGTACGTGAAGAATAACTACACTCCTACTCTATCAAAGTTTTTTATCCTAAGCAAGTCAAACTCTTTTATGAAAATGCAATGAATCTAATGAACACAATAAGGAAAATTCTAAGGACGTGATAACATCTTTGAAAAGGAAAAAAAAAAAAAAATCAGACCTCATACTTTAGTTAGACCTTGGTAAAAATCAGATCTTTAGTAAGTCTTGTTTCCTTCCCCTCCATGACTCTGATTCTGAATATTATTTCTGCTCTTCCCAGACTTCATCCTCTGACCTCTGCAGCAGGTTTGGGCAATAAACTGCCTTTCCAGTAGCTCTTCAGATTTTCTATTCTATTCATTCTTCAGTGTGTGATCTTGGGTACTTTGGTTCTCATAATCTTTCTTCATTTCATCCTTCCCCCATTCTTTCCTATTAAAGAAAATTTCCATGGAATGTAATGGGAAAGCATCTGAATCTTATGTGATAATGTGCCCTACTGACTGTCTTATAGATGCAGAAACAGAATATTTCCACTGATATTTACTCTGATTCCTAGATATTCTTCTTTTTTCCCTTCTGTCCCTCTTCAAATGGGACTTTTCTTTATGCTGTGTAAATGCAAAAAGAAAAATATATACAAGCAACTTTTGCTGATACCAAGATAAAATTTTAAAATACTAAAGGTAATTTGGAAAAGACTCAACTTTTAACTTAAGGCATGCACATGTTTTTCAAAATAGTCATGGGTTAGGATTGCCACCAAATCATAAAAAGAAAAATTAGGTCTGCTTAAGTCCTAATAGCATAATTAGGTAAATTTGTAGACCTGGGGATAATGTGAAACAAAGATGTGCTGTGGATTTAAACACAATTTCCAATCAAGTGTTGAGAGTCACTAAATTAAGCAGGTGCCTTCTGTGCACTGAATGAGACAGCAACCTGGACAGGCAATCCAGAGTTAAACCCCCCACGATTAATTCCCTGGTGAGGTGCATCTGCAGTCTGGGTTTAGCATGTGCACATCTGGAGTTTGGGACAGCATCACTGCCAGATTTCTAAATTCAGATCCCACATTTGCACGTTGGGCTGCACTCAGCTGGGCAGGCAATCACTCATCTGTCTTCCATGGTGCTCATGGAAATTGGTGTTCCAGTGCCAGTCTCTGAGGTCCTGGGCAGATGCACTTGTGCAGACACAGCAAGTCAGTGTTGGATGTCAGCTTAAATCTTTGATCCACCAAAATAGTGAGCTTGTTATTTCAATAGCTCCAGTGTTTTGCTGCAGCTTTGCAACACAGAAATCAAGTACTGAACAGCAGTGAATCTAATCTGGTTTGCTGTAATAACTTTAGAGATAATCCTGCTGATGGAGTAGCCAGTACTTAACAAATATTAGGATGAGCAAATACCATTTTTGGCCAGTTTTAGTCCATGCTAGTATCCTAAATTTAAAAATTTAAACATATCTGAAAGAAAATTTTTAAAATTCAGCAATGGAAAAAGAGGTAGAACAGAAGGTCAAGAAGATGGAAAGGATAAAATAAAGCTGAAAGAGCTCCAGACAAAAGCAACAGTGGAAAACATTTCTTCAGATAAAGAAACTAAGATAAAGTAAGTGCAGAGCACACCATCAGACATCCCTCCAGCTCAGCTTAGCTCATGATCCTCTAATCAGAGATAAATGGCAAAGAGGAGACTTTTATTTCTGAGACTTGTACAGTTTTATCTTTTGAATTCCTAATACATTAAATTGCCTGTAATACAGAGATTTTTGTCAGGTAGCAGAACACCAGTGCATTCATCCAATTAAAAATGGAAAACTGCTCATAAATATAAAAGTGGTTTATGAGTCTTCCCACAGTCAGAACTCATGCAGAAAGTTCATACACTCCCCAGGCTCCATCCACTGTCATTCACACATCATTGTATGACAGAGAAGTGTTTCCTGTCCCTGCAGGTTATTGTTTAATGGGCTAATGCTTATTTACAAGATGAAATGCTATTGTGGAAATTCCATGGGGAAGCATGTTACTTGTAGAAAAAAATGGCCACTTCCAAAAAAACAGAAAAGCCCTGCTTAACCTCCTGGTGATAGGGAAGGGTAATTTCACCAAGGATTTGAAGGGAGCTGCATCAGGCCCTGGAACTTTAGCCCTATAAGCAATAGTATGCAATAACTGCTAAGGAAAAATCATCTTGCTGCTTTATTTTTTGTGTGATTTGTTAAACTGGAATATAATTTTGCCCCAAAAGAGTAACTAAACATTTTATTTATTTATTTATTTTATTTTAATCCCAGTGCTATTTATGCATTGTCTAATTGCAATATCTTACTCTCACAATTAAAAATAAAGCACATGATATTGTGAGAATGTTTTATTTCTGTAAATTCTGCATCCCAAGAACACTCTGTGACCTGGGGTTCTTTGTTGCTAGCTGGTGAATGAGCAACAGGAGAGCAGACCCCTCCTGAGCCCCTCCATTGATGACTTTCTCTGTGAAACTAAGCCAGAAGCTGTTGCAAGGCCTGTAACATCGAATACTGCAGGTAAACAACATTCTTTACTATCCCTCACTAGAGGAAAATAGTTTTAGTTTTAGCTTAATTACGGCACATTTTTCTCAAGTGATTTCTTGGTTTGTTACTGTGTGCGCAAAATCACAATCTGGCATTAAATTATAATTGTCTGACCTGTTAGGATAAAAACTTTGTCATTACATTTTAGGGGAAATCTGATGTGATTCAAATCACATCAGTTCTAGAAGACCTTTGGGGGCTGAAATTAATGCAATTCATTTAAGTCTCACAGGGTGTACATATGAGTTTGAATCAATTCTCTGTATTTGGTTTTGTAACAATTTAACCTATGGGAAAATCCGCATTTAGTCTGGTCTTAATCAAACACATTCCTTACTCTAAAAAGACTTTTGAAGTGAAATCTTGGATGAGATGCTAGAGAGAAAAAGGGAGGAGGTATCAAAACACTTCACCCAGGCTGAGTTCAGACACTACATTCGAGAAGATCTCATCTATTTCTTACCTCCTTTGTGTTGCAATGAGGTACTAGAGGAGGTAATAGAAACTAAGAGTGAATCCTGAAAACCTTTTGAATTATACTGAATTCTATTTGAAGTATATTGTCCTTTGGAAGTATTTTTAGAAATTAGCCCCCTCTGACTCGGTGTCTGTGCAAAGGTAATCGATGCTGTTGAGCAGATCAGCTGAGAGACAATTATATCAGCATAGCACTACTGTGGTGTCTTGCTGTCTCATTAAAGGACTTGGCTTGTTAGAAGCCATTTAGTTAAAATTTATAAATTATTAAATCAATAATTGGCAACCGAGTGATTATCTTGACATTTAATTAATATGGGTCTAAAGCAGCATGCAAGTTCTAGTGACAAAATCTGAAATACTGAATTAGATAACAATTGGAAAATATAGCTGAAGATATTACAGGGATTAATAGAACTATTTCAGATAGTTTAAGAATGGTGTTTGTTTTAAAATGCACCTGTAAATTTTACACTTGCCTTGAATATCTATCACATGGGGGTAGGGGAGTTAATTAGATTTATTTAATAATAAAACAAAAAATTATTATATGAAGATTGATGAAATTCAGTGATTTCCAAGAACACAGATAAAGCACTGCAAGAGATAATGCAAATTGATTTGTCAAAAACACCTGCCCTGTAACACATTGGTAAAGGAGTTTTTCTACCTTTTACATGCTAAAGAATTGTGAATGTTACTCTTTAGGCAAATTTTAAAAGAGCTGAAATTGAACATTCCTTTCATACTGATTTCCTTAATAGAAATGGCATTCGATTTTATATTCAGTGACCTAAAGGACAAACACCAACAACAGTAGAAAGCATTAATAAACATCTTCATTCCCTTGTGACCCAGCTCCACCCTGGGAGCTTCCTGCTCCAGCAATTCCCAAATGGATTCCCAACAGCACTGCCCTAAGCAGCTGTTACCAGGACTTCATAAATCATAAGATTAAACCAAATCCTATCTAAAAGTTCCATTGAACAGGGAGCTCTCACAACATAGAGAAAAATCTGTGAAGAGCCCAGCCATAAGACCTCAGATATCTTTAAGGTTTTTAGAGGAAAAGCCTTTTTTGCAAATCCCCTGAACTGCCTTCAGTTAAGCACCTGAAATCCCCAGGCATATTTTAATATATAATACTGGTCAGCATCTTTAGCCAGGAAATACACACCTACTCCTAGCCAAATGCAAACACAGAATTTTTTCCCCAATTCAAACACATCTTTAAAAGTGAGCTATTTGAATTAAAACAACATTGAATTTTAACATTTTGTCTCTAAGTATTATCAACAGGTCTGGATCTCTTGGATCTTAGTGAACCTGTCTTACAAACCCAAAATAAAGCAAAGAAATCAGAGAATCCTTCAAGAAGTGAAGGCTTAAAAGCTTCAACTCACAGAAAGAAGACAGAGAATCCTGACCTGATCAGTGTGGATTCTGAGCAGAAAGTCCAGGCTGTCAGAGTTGCAGACAAGTCTTCTCTAGATTTAGGTAAGAGTGTAGCTATTTTATCAGTGCTGCATAGCTCTGCTTAGCACAAGTTTCTCCTGGCTATCACAAAATAATGAGCAACACCAGAATTTTTGCTGCACCACATTTCAGCAGTGTAACCTTTGCTCCCCATTATAAACTACTTGGAGCATTTTAAACCTTAAACACTTTGAACACATTTTACATTTTACATTTTGCCTTTGCTATTATAGCTATTAAGTTGTCACTAAGTGGGCTAATAAAGTTTTGAAGTTTCTTTGGAAAAAGGAATTTAGTCAGGGTGTGTAAAATGGTAGAAAAATCTGTAGGGGTGTGATGAGAAATTGGTAAAGGACACAAATGAGAGGCAGTCCATATTGATGTCCTTTTCAGAACTGCAGGTGTCAGAAATGCACATTTATATTTGCAAATACTGCTTTATCTATTCATACTAGAGAAAAAAAAAAAAACATTCTTGACGAGAGATATATTTATACAGACTGAAAAAGAAATCCCCAAAACAACTCAATATCCTGCCAAGCCTGATCAATTGACAAGCTTTGGAAAAGGTGAATTTGATTTAGTTCCATCCAAACTAAATTACTTGCAGTGCAACTGAGAAATTTGCAAGGTAAATGTAATTTATACCAAGGCAGCAAATTTTCCATTCATCAGCACAGAAATTCTTTTAGAGACCTTCATCTTCAAACAGAAGCTGAACATCTGCTCTTTGCAAAGTGAGTCTGACACAACTGAATAATATCAGTTGCCTACATAGTCATTTTTAGATGTTAGTCTCTAAAAGAAGCTTCATTTTTACAATTTGTCTAAATTACACACAAATCACTGATTTTAAGGCAAGAGTTACACTGACATTTTCACCATGAATGCTAAAAGATTTAGAAAAATGCTGTGAATTCCCAAATATTTTCACATCATATCAACTAGAAAGATGCATGATATTTCTGTGTTTGGACCTTTATTAAAATATAGGCTTTTGTGGCATTATTTTCTTTATAAAACATTTAACAGAGGAGAGAAAATTGTCAGAAGTAGCTTCTTTAAAAGATTCATATTTTCCTATTCTTTATTTTTCAGTTGATATTCAGACACAGATAGAGAAATGGGATGATGTCAGTTTTCATGGAGACAGGAGTAGCAAGGTTCACCCTTCTGCAGAGCGAACATCCTCATCATCCAGAGCTCCATCAAAAGAGATTTTATGGTACAGCTTTTTGCTTTCCTTAAAAAAATATTTCCAGCCCAGCTTTCTTAATTCACAGAAATGCTTGCTTAGTAACAAATCATATTATTAAACATGTTATGATGACATTAAATTTGTCCAAGCACATATTTTGGACAATGCATCATAAGCAAGTGCACTACAAATTGCCATTTTGCCAGCAATTTTTAATGGTGTGGAAAGTGGCAGGCACATTTACTTAATAAATGGAGGTGAGAATTCTACAGAGACATGCACTGAAATCCTTTATTGTGGTGATTAATTTTTAGACTCGTAGTGAGGCCCAGTCTTTTGTCTTTGTCTAGCCTCAGTTTCCCTGTCTGTGAAGTACAAGAGTGAGAACACAAGGAAGGGCCCAGGCACTTTTGATAACTGCAAGTTAAACAATTCAGTTAAAATAAATAGCCTAATTAATCATTGTGTGCTTTTGAACCTGAAAGACATAGGGCAGAGTGTCCTGGTGCTGAGTGTATAAATGCATTATTTCTAGGTCCACAGAAAACAGATCACAGTCTGAGCTCACTAATGTCAAGAGTGCCTTGGACTCTGATTCAGCATCAGAATTAGAACTTGCACCTGCAATACAGGTAAGAGGATTTGGTGGATCTATTAACAATAAAAAGGCAAGGAGGAACTTCCCACTGGCTAGCCATTGACATTCTGGGAGAGCTATTCAAGGGATATTTTCAGGATCATCAGGGAAAATATCTTCACACACCTCTGAAATAAACAGGTTCTGATATGAACTGTCAGCATCTGAAACATCCAGAGTTTAATACTGCACTGAACTGTAAGCTTCCTGTACAGAGGGAAAAACTTCAAACTGCAGCTCACAACCCCATCTTTTTTCCCTTCCTCCAGTTCTGAAATTCAGATTCTAGTGGTTCCCTACCCATGTTAAATATCTATCATTTAGGCCTCTTGGTCAGGCAGGAATCCCCAGAATTGGGAAATGGCTGAGGAAAGCAGGAAGCAATCGTTGCACCAATGTTCATTAGCAGTTTATCTCCACAGGTGGGAGAGCAGTGTGGTCACAGGACTTTTTCCTGCTGGAAAAGGAACTCTAATACGGAGGGCTCTGGGCTGAAGGTTTGTAGATTTGCCCAATTCCACTGTTGTGTTGTGTCTTGGACAGGTCTTGTTGGAAATGATTGGTGAGGGTTGCATGTATGTCTGCACTTACAGGTACAAATATTTATATATGCATTCCCATGGAGCAGGTTGTTCACACACCTTCTTTGCTGCTTCTTGACTTTTTAACTGAAAGATTTCAGCCATTGCCACTGGAAGGAGGAAGAGAGAGTTTTCTGGTGGATTAGCTTTTAGTTGAAAATAATTTTCTCACCTTCCACAGCTATTTTTAGGCCTGGACTTCAAAAACTTTCTGTCAGATAGAAAATCTGGAAATTAATGAAAAATAATAGCCTCATTTGAAAATGGAAAAATGAGACACTACTTGCCAAATGTGTATCCTGGGATTATACAAAAAATTTTTTTTTTTTTTTTTTGAAAGTAGAAATAAAACCCAGTTATCAGATCCATTTTGGAGTTTTTCTTAGGAAAAAAGTGTCCTTTATTTCCCTGTGATTTTTACATCACAAACAGGGGGTTTTTCCATCTGGAAAGCCTCACACTAATTGTAATGCATGATAACTTTCCTTTCTCTACAATAGATTTGTACATCTTAGTGATGGAAAAGATCGATTACACAGAGCCATCCACTTGAAATGGATGGCGTGTTCTCACGTGCTTTGTCCTGCTCACATTGAAGCACCTCTTTCAGGAAGCTGTTCCTCAGCCCAATAGATCTGAATTCCAGAATATTTGTGCTCAACCAAGATGTTTTTAAATCAAGTAGACAGACACAAATGCTGTGGCTTTCTGTAAAAGCAATTACAAGTGCAGTGTACCTCTACTTTATATGGTCTATTTCCTTTTTATCTTCCACTGCAGATGCAAAAATCCACATTTTTCACTCAGTTTAAGTTCAGTCAGTTGAGGCTCCATAATGTTTTGTAAAATGACTGATACTTCAAGATAAAAAACCGTGAAGTTGAGTAAGCCAACTTGAAAAAAAGGCAGAGACCAAATTTTTTATCTGTTGTCTTGGTACATTTTGTGCTTTGTTTTGGTTTGTCGTTACCTGCTTGTTTCAAACTTGTGGTACATTTGAGCAACAAAATGTTAAACTGGTAATTATTAACACAGAGAAAGTGAAGTGAGAATGTGTTCTTATTCTAGGTAGGTTACTTGGAAATGTGGTTTTGTTCACTGCCTGCTTCATCCTGCTCGTTCTTGGACTGTCAGAGTTGTCAGCTCCCAACTCACAGGCTCATCTGTCTTGACCGAGTTCTTAATCTGCTTGCAAAAGAAATCACATTAGGGCTTTTATCAAAGCATATGTTTTCCATACTTTGTCCTCTATAGGTCTTGTCTATCTCATTTAAGGGTAACCTTTGCAAATGCAACACATTCTGCCATGCCCTAAAGATTTCATCTTGTCAAACTTGCGGCAGTTTTCCATCAGCTGTTTCCCAATCACCTCATCACTCATCTTTGACACGTTAGATTTAGCTCCTCAGAGTGAAATGCTAAGTTACTAGGCCATATTTTCATTAAAATTATGCAATCTTCTTAACAAAATCCTTTGTTTACCAGCACTTGTGGCAATACAAAATCCAAAAGACAAGCTTTGAACTACTAAGGGTGAAATGTGTTTGAAGGCTGTAATGGGCAGCGGTCACTCACTGGTGGCTGTCATTGGACATGGCTGTCTTGTTTCTCAGCATTTACTCACATCATATTTTACATATTATTAACTCTTAACCTGCATTGGACCAAAGTATCTTTGTTCTTTCTTTAATCTGCCATTCTGAAAAGTTCCTTGTTATGCTTTTATTGGTGCTGAGATATCCTACAGTGTTTGGGGGAGGTGGGGAGGGATTTTGAAGGTTCATTTTTAATCTTAAAATCATAAACTGTAGAGGGAGATAGTATGCTCCATTATCTATGCATAGAGTTTGCTCATATTTTAACTCTTTAAATATTTTCCTGGATATTTTAAATATTTCATTGCTCACACAGAGTATACAAAACCCCTAACATGCTAAAAATCTGTACCGAATTCTTATATGTCAATGATCTTAGACAAAGGTATAGTGCAAATCCTGTGAAACTTAGGAATCTCCAGTTTGAGGCAACAATATTTAGAATGTGAAATTAATTCCCCACTTCTCCCAAATAGCTACAGAAAGACTAATGTCCCTAACTTTCCTTGGATGTGCCACTTACTCTAAGGAAATTAAGAGCTGCACAGGACAGATTTAGCTCATTATTTGAAGACTTGATCAAAAGTTAATATTGTAATTTAAACCTTTTAGCAACAGCTAAGGTCCAACAGCACATAAAGAGAATACAAGTGCAGGAAAGTGTGTGCAAATGCATTGGAATGGAAGGTTTTGTCCCTGAACACAGAAGCCATGATCAGCTACAGCACCTCCACTGTAGAGAGGTGAGAATATCAAATAAATTCTCAGCACAGAGTGCAGTGTCCAGCCTTGGACACAGCCTGACCCTCTTGGGGAGGCAGCTGCAGGCTCCCACCCATCCCCTGCTGCAGCTGGGCAGTTCTCCAGTGCTGGCACTCCCCTCCCATCCTCCTGGACCAGCGAAAAGCAGAGACTTTGGGGCTTCTCATGGGGCTTTTCATGTCTGGGTGTCACAACCCACAGTATGACTCTGCACTGTCCATTGCAATTACAGCTTCTGTGGCTTTTGTTAATGACCTTTTTTCCCCTCCAGCTGTTCATTTAATGGAGGAGAAATTCTGTTTCTGTGGGGATGATGTGGGGACAAAGCCTATAGTCTGTCATGTGGCAGGGGAGGCAATCTCTGCTTCTCATCCTCTTCCCCCTCATCTCTGTGCTGCCCCTAGAAGCTCATCTGCCCTTCTGCAGCACAGCTCAGTCTGAACATCCTCATTCACAGGATTGTCCTTGACCTAAGGAATAGCAGTCACTGGAAACAAATGGGTACAAAGCAGAAGTAATCAAACAGTTTGCAGGAGCCAACTCATAAATAATGAAAAGGCCAGGAACATAATTAGAGCCTATCAACAGAGTCCTGTGTCAAGAAAAACAAATTTAATTCTTTGATCAGATTACAGGTCAAGCTGATAAATGTTGATGTGTGATATTCTACAAGAGTTTTGAATTAATATGTCATATTCTGATTGTAAAAAATGCACCACACTGTGAATAAAGCAGTTGTTAAACAGATTAAAACTGGCCAACCTGAGGTCTTAGGAGCAGTAGTTATTTCCTAGGAATTGTAATCACGTAGAGATTGTTCTGGGATTCCAAAGAGAAACAATGTTCTTCAGTTTTATTGATCTGAAAATAAACATGCAAGCCAATTCCTCCAAAAATTTCCATATAATGCAACAGTAGAATCAAAAAAAAGAAAATAAGAGATGCGTTCAAGGGGGCTGGTAATCAAGGCATCTGTATAAATATGTATTGCAATACAGTCCTTGGAAAATCACACATTTCAGAGCAAGAATGCAGCCTCTACTTGTAGCACTATGAGTTCCCTGTGCAGTACTGGGGCAAGAGGAGTGTGTAGAAACAAACATCATTCGTGAGAGACAGGAGATCACCGGATTTCTGCATAGAGAAGCAGCAGGACAGGTGTTGGAATAAAGAGTTCACTTTACTTGTCTGTTTGGCTATAAAAAATTAAGAGGGAGAGTAAAAGTGACACAAAAACGTTAAAATTTGAATGTGTCATGTTGAGAATATTTAATATTGCGCTGCTTTTATATCATTAAACACCTTTATATAATAAAACCTGGTTAAAATCATCAATATCTTTCTACACAGAAAGTAAGGAGTATTAACTGTAAGGAGTAAGGAATGTTAAAAACCATGGGGGAAAAAAGAATTAATAGAGGGAAACTGAAATTAAAAATAGTAATAGAAACAAGGAGGACACTTAAACAAATTACAGAGAAAGTGCTGACAGTAAGGTCTCTTGATAACTTTAAATTAAACCCAAGCAGCTTCCTCAAAGACATTTATTCCAGACAGCCTTAGTTTATTATCTGAAGAATGTAATTTTGGTTCCATGGGTGTTGAGTGGCAAATGCCATCCTGTGACAGACAAATGAAGGATCTGAACCAGCTATCTCTTCTGTCCTAAATTCTATTTATCAGTAAAAGAACTGCTTTATGCATAGGGCTGGGTTTTGGTTTGTTTTCAATGACGACTGAAATCTCCTCCTGGCCTCACCAAAGGAAAATTTTATTTTCCAAACATGGACTAGAGGCAGAAGATGAGAAAGCAGAAATAGATCCTCAGTGTAGACATTCCCTCCCACTCTGAGTTTCCTGTCAGAGCAAAGGCCAGAGGCCAGCCCAGAACACACTCAGTGCCCACCACCACCACGTGCTGCTCACAGAAATTGTGTTGTGTTGTTTTCTTAACTTACGTGTTTCATCCACTCAATGTGCATTTCACTCATCACTTTCTAACTGAGAGACCAAAGCCTCAGGAAGAAAACAGAAAACCTAGGGCTCATTTTACAAATCAATGTCATTCCAGCTGAAAAAAAGTGTGTACAACAAATGTGTTGATGTGTTTCCACATGACATAAGAGGGCTCAGAAACTCGTCAGATGTCCCATCCCAGCAGTGCCCATTCCAACATTTGCAGAGACAGCCCAATGAGTCTGATGTGATCAAAATTAGCCTTTTAGCAGTATGGTTCACAGAAATTGAATATTACAAGTACAGTCACCAGAAATATAATCAGGGAAATTAATGCAATTGGAAGCATGGGCACACAAGTGGCTAATGAGTTTAACCTCTTGACAAACACTAGGGAAGGGATTAGCAGTCAGAGCTTTGTTTAGCAAGATTAGGCCACTTAGTGCTTCTTCTGCCATCCTTAAATATGGTTTGGTTTTGTACAGTGCTCTTTGTAAAAATTAAACAAAAAAACTTTTAAACCCCACATTGTCTTTAGAAAAAGAACAGGGAAAAAGTTATTATGTGCTTCCAGTGGGATTGACCAATAGTATAGTACATAAGAGAGGTGCTGATAGTAAAAATGATTTGCTCTTCCAGTGGATCCAGAGCAAACCTGTTTCTCCAATGTGACACAAAAAAACTGCAAAGAAAACCAAAAATGTGCAGGGGAAAAACAATTTTTTTCCCTGAATTGTAGACAGTGGAATGCATTCCACAGTCATAATGCAGAAGGAACAAGGAAGGAAAAAGTCTTATACAAAACAGTCAGCTCTCTCCTTTTGTAGTCCAACCCTTGCATTGCCTTTTCTCAGATGTCTCGTTATCTTTCACACATCTTGAGTGAAAAGAAAAATCTGGAAAAGACAAATTACTCTGCTTCCCATGAGAAGTGCTCTCTGCTACAGTGTAAGAGAATTCAGAGGAATTCATGCAAGGAAACAAATAGTTTTCCCCAAGAAAAAGGCCATTCGGGGCTCTAGACAATTAGGGAAATAATTCAGAAGTGTGACAGGGAGTCTATCATCCCTTTCTGATTTATTCTTTTATTTTTAGGCACGGTCAAGTAAGGAGCAGCGTTGGGGAACACCTCTTCTCTCCAGAAATCACTCCTTGGAGGAGGAATTTGAAAGAGCAAAGGCAGCAGTTGAGGTATTATTTCATTTACTGTTTTCATTTTCAGCTGATGTTGTACAGATTTCTTTTTCATCTTGCAGCACAAGCAGAGGAGAAAGTTGGAAGATGCAATTCATTGAGCTATTAATGTAAAGTAGCAGCTTGTCTCTTTAAAAAACAGAAATCCAAAACCCTTAGAAATAAAAAAAAACATTAGAGAGAACAAAGTTTTAGAGCTGGATTTTTATTGCTAGAGCAAATGGGTAAATGCCCTATAAGTGTAGCTAATTCCAAACCACAGGTAAAGGGAGGGAAACATTTCTCCCCAGCAATTATGTGCCACCAGTTCCTTAAGCCCAGACACAAAACAAGTCTCCACTGTGAAACCAGAGCTCAGAATCACTGATGAACAGCACAGTTTCCTGGTGTAAAGCAGAGCTGTGCATAAGCACCAACCATGCATCATTTTCACATTTTTACAACTAGTGGCAGAATGCTAAGCAGAGGAGTATTCTTGTTTCCTGGTGAATTTGTTTGGTTTGGAAAAAAAAAGGTATTTGGACAGTTCTCCTATGCACTTCTGGGTTTTTTTCTATTAACTTCTACATTTCCAACATCTGAAACACCTCTTGAGTGTTGTCCTATACCACTAGTCCAAATTGATCCTGTCTAGACACAAAGTAGAATACAGGTTTTTAGCAGAACTCAACAAAAAATTAGATATAAGTATTGGCCTGGAGCATCATCATCTTCTCAGGGGTTTCATGGGCAGCCCTTCAAAATCCCATTGCCACAAGGAGCTCCATTCCAGCAAGGACAGAATTTCAGGCTAAATTATGTAACAGCCTCTGAAATGAGTTCTTAGGGTGCAGAGGATGAAGCTGTGAAACCAGTTCCTCAAAACTGGTTATTTTTAGCATGGACTGTAGGCTCATTATCTCCAAACCATCTAGAACACTTTAAGGATGTTTGAATTCAGATTTAAATTTTAGACATGTATTTTAACACTCTTCTAACTCAAGTTTTATACCACTCTAATTCCAGTGTTGACAATTGAACTATTCTAGATTAATATTGGCTGATGAGAAAAAAAACTATGCGTAAATCTGATACTGGCTTCTAGCTAGAAAGGTAATTTCTTCTTGAAGTAATTAAGGTGATTTCTAGGTTTTACATGATATGCTATGGTAAGACGCAGGGGTTTTACCGTGGTTTCTTGGGATTTTATTGCACACACAAAAAAGTCTGGTCTCAGCATAGAAGGCTGAAATGGACACAAACAGTAAATTAGCTCTTTCATAAACTAAGCACAGAAGGCGTTTTTTCTTTCCAGATCAAATCAATTCCTCATCAACAGCTGCTGGTGAGGCACAGGACGTGTTTTTGATGTCACACATCACACACATTCACTCCTGGCAGGCAGGGAGGGAACTTGCTTTCAAACTGCCGCTGCTTTAGATGTTTTAGATGTTCCTACTTGCACTGCAGGCTGATGCTCAGGGTGGGAGTGCTGAGCTGTGACCTGTGAAGGCAGCACAGGGAATCTGATGCTGAACATCAGTGGTTAAGCAAATGATGTCAGTACTCCTGCAATTGCCAGAAACTTGTGCCATGGGGAGTTTCCAGACACTCAGCAGGAAGGAAAATGAGTTGAGTCCAACAACAGATTACAAGACATCATTGAATTACTTTGCAGAGTAAAGTAAGGAGGAGAATGTATTGCGTAAAAAGAATTTTAAAAAAACCACCCGGCAGACTAAGAGGTCATTCTGAGGCAACAGAGACAGGTTGTTAAAATACTTTAAAGTAGTCTCAAAAATAGCTATTAAAAAGAATCAAATTAAATATTTCCCCAACTGTAGCTGGCAGCCTTAAGTTATTCTTTCAGCTTAAAATAGAACCTTGGGCCAGGTAGTTAAAATGTAAAGAAAAGGATTCTTCAAGACCTTATAGAGCAGTTATTTCCATTTGCATATGAAAAGAGCTGAATTTTCATCCTAGTTAACATAAAGTGGTAAGAAAGCTGTAGTGATTGAAATAAATTGGAACCCGTCTCAGAAAGATTAGTGCTTTCTTAAGCAGAGAATAGAGACAGGTCAAAAATTCCTTTTTTTAGGCATTGGATGTTTCTGTAATATTCTTCGATTGGGAAAGCTCCAAGTGGAAAGATTAGCCAGAAAACTGATCAAGAAAAGGGAGTAAATCTCAGGTTCTTTGTGGCCTAGTTAGAAAGGAATTAATTAACAATTCAGTAAATGAAGACACCAAACTTTATCCTCCACCCAGTATTCACTTCAGAGCTTTGGGAATGGTTTTAAGATGTCAAACTTTGAGATTAATGAAGATTTGTGAGGTAATTCTTTCTTAAGAAGGCTTAAAGGTGTCTATGCCATTGGGGAATCTTTTAAGAATAGAGTGGTGAGTAAAATAGCTTTTTTACTAGAGAGGGTCCAGATTCCTTTGCAGTGTTTGGATGCTTGCAGACCTCGCTACCTTTTATTATTCTCAAAAGTGGATTTTATTTTTGCCTCGGGATTTTTTGCCTCCATAATTGCCAGGTGCCATAAGAACAATGCTTTAACACAATCTTTCTAATAATTAGCTCTGTTTTTCCAAAAATCGGTACTTTTAAATTTTTAAAAAATGCCAGGATGGGGATTCAGATCTATCCTGTACTTCTATTCCATTAAAACAACTGTCTTATCAACCACCATCCTACTGGTGATGACTTAGAATAAATAAAAATAAAAGCAAGAAGGTGCAAAAACTTCCAACTGAGAAGTCACAGAGATGGGGGAAAAAAAGCTGTTTTGTTATTTTCTTATTCCACATTTCTCTGATTAAACTGCAGATGCCACACTGTTTTGTGAGCTTATGCATAAGAAATTTTGAGCTGTCCTTCCCAGCATAATTTTATTTACAACACAATGTCACATGAACCATCTGCTGTATAATGTACTGCTTTGAAGCATCAGAGCACATTACAGCTAAATTATGTGACAATAGGAGGAAAAAGATGGGATTAATTTGTTCTAGCCTAGGAAAACATATTCCAGGACCATCAGCTTTGTAGTTCCCATGAGTACTGGTTGGAGTCCTCTCTGTACCTCCAATATTCCTGTCTCGTTTCTTTGGACGTGCCTAGAACTGGCCAAACCATATTTTAAATTACGGACTTGAGTCATTCAGATGCATTTTATTTGATACTCTTGCAAAACACAGTGGGAATCTTTGCCTTGATAAACATTTTTTATGTGTAAACCTGCTCAAAGACCTTAGTAAAATTTGTAGATTTTGTTTCAAGAAGATATCAGCTAAGGAAATCTTACCTAGTTAAGCACACAATTTAACTTACTGTGTCTTTCGCATCAAAGAGTATGGTAATGCAGGAATTCAGAGAACAATGACAGAACCTTTCTTTTGCATTGGTCAATTTGGAATATTGCAAATTAATTTTTGGCAATACAGGACAAGCAAAATTCTAAAAATTATGACAAGAGGTAAATTTATAAATACATCCTCTGCCCCCTTTCATTGGATCATAGGAAATAAAGAGCCTGAAATATTTTGTCTCCCATTTGTTTAACTGCTTCAGCATATTTTTAAATACTAAGAGTAAAAATAGCCTCTTTGACAAAATGCAGAATTTTCTGCTTGGAAGCAGTCAGATGGTATGAACATTTTTCCTGGTTGTCATTCCTCTTAACTGCAGATGATCTGAGAATGTGTTAAATGTGTTCAACTGGTCTGAAAACTTCTGGTTGGTGCAAAGTATTTCACCAGCCTTAAGGTGGCAAAAACATTGAAATGAGGTTAATTGGCACTGGTGGTGTAGCAAATAGAGCTAAAATTAGATCTAGGAGCCTTGATCCAAAGCCAGGTTTTCAAAAGGGCTCAATATTAATTTAACCCTCCTGCCACTGAAGTCAATGAAAAGATTGCTGTTCATGGCAGCTGAAAAAGACTTAGGCCTTCAGCAAAGATTGCAATATTTACAATATTTAAATGAGTGTGATATCTACAATTCTCATCCTCAAGGACATTGAGCTGCTCTGCTGTTGACATTGGTACCAGGTCCAGGTGCTCAGTGCAGCTTTGCTGTAGCAATTTCAGAAGCCCTGTGCTGAATATCCTCAGAGTGCTGCAGCCTGCCCAAACCAGCAAATCTTTCCCTATTTTCCATTATTGCAAAATGACTGCTGGTCCTGTGTCCAAGCAGTGTAGCATGAGCTGAGAGATTATAGCAAAGCTGGCCTTCTCCTCATTGTATTTCCCTCATCCTTTGATTCTCTGTGGATGGAAATCAGTGTGGCTGCTTGAGTGCACAGTAATTCATTGGCTTTTTATGTGCAGTGTAAACAGAGGGAACTTCTGTGAGAATTATAAATATATCATTAAATAGCAGAATTTGGATTTAAGACATAAATCCACTTATATGTTTGCTTACTATCTGCAGAAATATGATTTGGTGTTTCCATAACATTGATTCACTAGGAATTTTTGTGGGAAAAATGCAAGCAAAAATTCTAATATAAATACCATACATATATATATATATATATATATTTATTTCTATAAATTAATCTGGGTAACTAAGGCCATTAATAATTAGTTTTCAGTAGTTTTATTAATTTTAATCTGAAGGAAAGTAAAATTTCCATTTTTTTACGTCATGCTGAATCTCAAAATTACTGCTATTTAAAACATGATCACATAATTTTTATTTCAGGGCATTGCAGATTTGTGCTGAATGAGAAGCAGTAGATGGAGGCATCTGTTGAATAGTATCTTTTTAGGGATTCAACTGCCTTTGGTCAAGGCTGATAAGAGTTAAAGAGGGAGTGATCTGATTCATTATCCCAGCCTTTTCAAATCCCAAATGGACATTTCAGTACAATCTCACAACTCTTTATATGAATGTATTTTCTTCAAGTCTGGAATGAGAGTGAATTCTGAAGTGGTGTAACAGAGTGGTCAGGGGCAGTTCACTTCTATTACCTGGAGTGAAACCTCCTCTCCAAGAGTGAATGATTCCCAATTTTTTTTTCTTTTCCACAGAGGAGCATAGCAGATTCCTTTACAGACCCAATAATTGCATGACTCAGACAATCCTGTATTGAAGAGTGAATTCAGACAATCCTGAATTTCTTCCTCAATGGAAGTCAGAATGCTTTCCTTTTCCCTAGCACCCAAGGAGGGTTGCAGAGCCCTGCAATCACAGTCTAAGCTCTGTTTTTCCAATAGTGCCTGGCTGTGCAGCTGGACCAAAGTTGTCAGCTTTGTAACAAAACTATCCAGACCAGTTCATAAAACACTCAATTAATTTTTATTAGCACCTTGCTCTCAAATGGTTCTCTCTAAATCTCAATAGATTCATTTGGGTTTTATTTATTTATTTTTGATATAAATAAGCTGAGAAGCTGTGCCTCCAGTGATGTCAGTTCACTGAAAAACTGGCCATGTCCTTGTAGGAACTGGAGAATTTTGGAAAAGTTTTAGTGCTCTGAAAATATTCTGCTATGGCTCTCCTTTTTGGAGACCTATGACTAGTGTGTGGAGGCTGAAAAAGTAACACCTTAATTTGGATTCTCGCCTTTTCTAATTCTGTTTCTATTTCTTGGCACCATTTTCTAGTAGCCACAGTTGTTTCCTCCTTCTGGTCGTTGCTAATCTCATTCGTTGTCCTAAATCTCATCTGTTTTTCATAATTTCTCTTTCCCTTGGATGTGCATTTTCTCCTCATCTTTGAGCTGAATCTTACTGTATGATTTTATAATCTCTTGTAGATTCCTCTCACCAGCAGAGCATACAATGCAGTATTAAGATTTTTCCACTATGTCAAAAAGCCCAATTTGTATTACGTGCCTTATGGAAACACCCTCTGTCTAAGCTTTGGCATTTCTCTTTCTCACAGCTGAAAATTATGCTGAATATACCAAAGTAAGCAATGCTTGCTCTCTTTCAAACTGTTTTATCTATTGTTGTTCTTTTGCATATACACTTAGTTGATTTTTCTTTTTTTTTCTTTATTTTCTTTGTCCAGGGACTTGAAGCATTAATTGTCTTCAAATTTTATGTAACAATTTGCTGTTAGCATCAATAAGATGCAGTGTAAGCTGCTGCAAATCCTGCTTCAAACAGGACATACACTGCCTCTGAGATAAAGAGTTTTCTGTTGACAAAATGCATTCCAATAAAAGAGATGAAATTTAATTATATGGAATTCCAAACAGAAGATGTAGAATTTCAGTCCATGTGATTATTATTAGAACTAACACTGCTCAGCAAAACTGGCACTCAGAACACTGGCAGAAGGAAATTCAAAAGTTTAAAAAAACCCAACAACTTTTATTTTAAAGCTTTGTTGTTCATTTTCTCTTTTCCTCCTTTTCTTCTAGTCTGACACAGAGTTTTGGGATAAAATGCAAGCAGAATGGGAAGAAATGGCTCGCAGAAACTGGATTTCAGACAACCAGGAAGCACCAGGGCAAGTCACCATCTCAACCATTGAGAAGGTAACACCAAGTTTTTTGTTGCTGTACATCCTTCCTGTGCAAATTTGGGATGAACTCGGCTCTTCCAGGGAACCCAAGGAAAATTTTTGGACATGGAAGTTAATTTTACCTCAAAGATCTCATCCTCTTTAGCTGCCTGTGGGTGGGGCAGACTTGGAAGGACCTTGTCACAGTGAGAATATGTTTAGACTTGCACACAGCCTAAATTCAGCTGTGAGGATCACAAAGCAGCTGCTGGATTTGTGGGCACTTTTGAAGACAGACACTTAAGGAAAAGCACCAAATAAAAATATCTGGGCCAGCACATTCAAACACTGTTGAGGATAGTAAGATTCCACCTCTTTTCTTCATTCCTTCCACTCTGTATTTTAATTTGATTTCTGTCATGTAACTGATATTGCCACACACCCTTTTCACTGGAGTGACAAAAGAAAAAGACAAAACTTAAAGGAACATTAAAATTCAGGTTCTTTCAGCACTGTTCTGTAGCTGGAAGGTTAATTGAAGATTTCAGGATTTTAACTGAGCAGGCAGGATGTTATGAGCACTGCAGGGAGTTCTGCTGCTTGGTGTACAGTAGTTTCACGAATATAAGCCGCACCTTTTTCATTGAAGAATCCAGCCTACCCCAGTGGTGCGGCTTATATTCAGGTGCGGCTTATAATCGTGAAATTACTGTATCTGTAAATATAACTTCAGCGCTAAAGTGAAAATAAAGAGAGCAGAAACCTAAATGCCCGGTGATGTGACTTTTCACACTTTTGCCATTGAAATTCCACGGGGGTGCTCGTGCCATTTCCACAGAACAAAGGTTGTTTATACCTGGTTGGAAAATAGTGAGTCATTGCATTTTTTGAGTCTCCTCATTCCCTGCAACTTGTCATTCATCCCGGCTCCATTCTCTCTCTCCTCCAGGGTTATTATTTCCACACTGACAATCCCTTCAAAGACTGGCCTGGTGCTTTTGAGGAAGGACTGAAGAAAATGAAAGAAGGTGACCTGCCTGTTACAATCTTATACCTGGAGGCTGCAATTCTGCAGGAGCCCAACGATGCCGAGGTATTCACTGCTGTGCCTTTTCCTGCCCAAGGAAAGGGGAGCTCCCTTCAGCATGGAATGATGGAATGATTTCTGGGCTCAAACCTTTCAGTCATGACTGACTGAAGCATTGGATTCCAAGGGTTATGAATTAGTGTGTGCCTTTATATAGATATCAATGAGTTCTTCACAGGATGAGAATCTGGTTTTGAAATATTGTTGTTTGAAATATTTCAAACAGTCCCTTCATATCATGATGCTTTCAAACTATCTTGTAAACACTGCTATCAAAAAGATGAATATTTTTGATTTAACAAGACTGTTGAAAAATTCTTTAAAGTTACATAAGTTTATATAAATTATATAAATCAGTGTTGCTGTTTTCAACTAGTTTACATTTAAAGTCTTTTTTATGTGAAATGTTAAAAATATTTATACTCTATCTAGGGCTCTTTAATCTACTGCTACATAAAATTAAATAGCATACTTCAGAAAAGCAGAGAATCCCAAGCTCCCTAGAAGCTCCTAACATATATAATCCACAACCAAATAATTATTCTTCTCTATTTTCCATGAAACTGTAGCAAAATTTAAAATGCACAGCAGCTCAAATTTGAGAAATCAGCATGTGATTATACACTGACAGAATACCCATGCATTCATTGACTATAAATGTTTATTAAGCCCAAAGATATTCAGAAGAGCATTGATTGGGACTGTTGGTGTGCACACTGTAGAGAAATCTGTGGTTAGAGCTGGACATGTCTGCTGCTATTCCTCACCCCGTGTTTAACAGTGATGTTGGCTGTAACTCTGTTTGCACTTGGATGTATTTAACAAACTGAATTATTATTATTTTTGCAGGCCTGGCAGTTCCTGGGTATAACACAGGCAGAAAATGAAAATGAGCAGGCAGCCATCGTGGCCCTCCAAAGGTAGAGGGAGATCAGTCCAAAATCTGGGGTCTGATGAGTGTTGGGTAATGGAGACCTGGGGATATTTAATGTCATTCCTATCTTGGAATGTGATTTATTTAACAGAGTAGAGCATTGACACAGACATAGAAACTCCCAGTGACTTGAGAGATAACTAGAGATTAATATTTCAGTTTTATTAAATAAGTGTAATATCTCATGGAGTACATTTAGTACAATTTAAGTACATACACAAAAGATTAGTTACATGGCCTAATAAATATGAGTTAGGCATGATGCAAATGAAGTGCCTTTTTTACATTCCAGCCACTTGGCATATTTTCTCTAGTCTGTCCTTTAATGAAGAGGTTTTCTTAATTGGAGTGAGCTCCTTTCAGCTGCTGAATGCTAAACTGCCAACATTTTTAGGTTGGTGGAGATATGAAGATCACAGAATTCTTGTACATAAAATGTGAGCTCCAAAATATCAGCATTACTATTATCATTATTATCATTATTATCATTATTATCATTATTATCTTTCTGTAATGGGTTTTTATGTTTCTATTTGAAGCAATATTGAATTGCATCAGCACTGATAGCCATGAAGTTATTTTACCTAAAGATGCTCAAACTTCTTTCTATTTCCCTTATTAGCTTACCTGGATAGAAATCCAAGGGAGTGCCTGATGTAGGAGCTTGCTCATTCCCAGTTTTCAAAAGACCAACAGTGATTATTGTGATTTTCTTCACATGGATTATTTTGGACACAATTCAAGCACTGTGCTTGGCTGAAGAATTATCTCAATATATTTTTTATTTTCTGCCTAGGTGCTTGGAGCTGCAGCCAAACAACCTGAAAGCTCTGATGGCCCTGGCTGTGAGTTACACCAACACTGGCCATCAACAGGAAGCTTATCAATCCCTGAGAAACTGGATAAAGCAAAATCCAAAATACAAGTATATAGTGAGAAGCAAAAAAGGGTCCCCAGCACTTACCAGGAGGATGTCTAAGACAGCAGATGAAAGGTAAATGCCCTGGAAATCCTCATGGTGGAAATACTGATATCCCTAGAACTGATGGTGCCTGCTGTGTCCCACTGTTCTGTAGAAGTTCAGCCTGTTCCCTAAGATGGAAGAACATGTCTCTAATAGCAGGAGAGGGAAAACAACAGAGAACATTTGATTTAATGACTGAAGGCTTTATCTTTTATGCCATCCCTGGAAGTTAAAAAAACCCAAAAAACAAAATTAAAAAAGAAGAAACAAACAAACAAAAACAAACAAACAAACAAACAAACAAAAACACCAAAAAAATACCAGCTAAAATCAGCTCCCACCACTTTCCTCCATCCCTGTCTCCTGCCTTTGTATTCCCACATCATGCACCCTCATCCTTCAGCTGCTTCCACATCCATACTAAGCCTTTATCCAGCTCCACATGCATGTGTTTTTCCTACTGTTCACTGTTCTCACTGTTTTTCCATATCCCAGCCCAGCAGAATCCATGAATGAGCTGTTTTGTAGTGCAACATGAGTTCACTGAGATTAATGAGAGGTGGCACCTGCTTGTTTAAAAACTGTTCTGGTTCTAACCAAGAGACAACACAGCCATTTGATTTATCTTTACCCATCTTAAATAATATAAAATTCATGATTTGGCAGCCCTTCATCATGATTTCATGAGGACAATAAACAAGTGCCTCTGGACTGTGAGATGCATAATAAAGCCATTAAAGGCATAAACATGATTTAGAGAACCAAACCACTCAAGCTATCTCACTGCTTGTCATTTTGAAGGCAGGTCTTATGTTTTACCCTCATCACTTACAAGTCCTGGGTTGACAAGATAATTTCATATGAGCAAAAATAAAATATGCAAGTTCTGCTTAATTGCTAAGTGTGTTATTCTAGTTTGGCTTCATCCCGCTGACAGCTGGTGCTGTTAGTGCAAAGGTTTTGGGAAGCTATAGTGGGCACAGAAGTCATGTTTTGGCATCTTTCTTCAAAGGCCTTGGCAGGTGCCTTACCTATTCCTCTTAAAAATTCTACTATTTTGCCAGTAAATAACTGTTTTATATCTGAGAAACTCATCTAATTTGAATAGTTTTAATAAACCTTCATGTCACTGCACTTGGGTTCACGGCTGTACTTCGACCTCATTTCATAGATGAACTTTTTTTATTTCAGACATGAGTTTACAGCAGCACCCTGAAGTAAACCTTTGCCATGATGAAGAAGCTCGTTTGCAAATTTGAGGAGTGTAACACTTCTGATAAATCCACTTCAAAGATTTTCATTTCAGTCTATGCAATCAACATTGAAATGTTTGTAAATAACTGTATGATGGATCTTTAAGTTATTTTTCTCCCTTGTCTAGCTCATTACTTGAAGAAGTAAAGGATTTGTACCTGGAGGCTGCTCACCAGAATGGTGATATGATAGACCCTGACCTGCAGACAGGACTTGGGGTTCTTTTTCACCTGAATGGAGAATTTAACAGAGCAATAGATGCATTTAGTGCTGCTTTAACTGTTCGACCAGAGGTACATTTTATACTTTCACATTTTTAAAAATGTAGCTTTACAGGTCAATTCCTTTTCCCTGTCTGGATCAGGCTATTATTAATGACATGCCACTTCTGCCATTAAAATTTTAAGACCCAAAATAGAAATTTTAATTACAAGACAGCCCTGTTCAGAAGCAGATTTATGCATGTCCAGTTCCTACTTGTGTGCTGATTAATGGTACTAGATATAGAAAATTACCTTTGATCACGAGTCAGAACCTCACATTCCTTGTCAATTAAGATACAACACTATTATTTTCAGCAGTCCTCCTTCCTTTGCAAGCAAAGATGAGATATTATGTCTGGTTTTTGACACCTGCAGTAAAAAATTCCTTTTCTCACCAGGACTACACGTTATGGAACCGCCTTGGGGCAACCTTGGCCAACGGGGATCGCAGTGAAGAAGCTGTGGAGGCTTACACACGAGCTTTGGAAATACAGCCTGGCTTCATCAGGTCCAGATACAACTTAGGGATAAGCTGCATCAACCTAGGGGCGTACAGGTAAGCAAAAGGCATCATAACTCTCAAGTGAAGATTCATTTTCAAGCTGGAGATATTGAAGAAAAAAATAATCGGAATATAGCTACATCATATCAGCTATTGTGAAATGTGCTCATAACTTTTTATAAATGACTAAAAAGCATTTTTGTAGCTCTAAGTGCAAGTGCTCTTATAATCAGTGGGATTGTTCTTGCACTTAAAATAGTCCTGCTCTTAAGAGCCTTTGTAAAAGGAAAATGTAAGAGCCTGTCTTTAAAAAACTCGAGTTAAACTGCTTTAAGTAGTTCATGCCATGGAAAACATCCTTCAGGAACGGTGATTTTCCAGGGGCCCAGCTATCAGGTTAAGACAGAGAAGATGAAGGGGAGCTTTGCTGCAATGAAGACAGAACCCTGAAGTTTTGGGTGAACTGAGTTTTGAGTTACCCCAAGCCACACTCCCTGCTTGATGAAAATCCAGCCAAAGAGACTGATGAACTAAATTGTAAAATATCTATTAGAGCCTGGCATTGAACTTTAGAAAGTTTGCCTGTAGTTGTTAAGCAAATTGTATTGCTTGTTTCTTTTCTTCTTCTTCTTCCCTACAGAGAGGCTGTCAGCAATTTCCTCACTGCTCTCAGTTTGCAAAGAAAAAGCAGAAATCAACAGCAGGTTCCCCACCCTGCTCTATCAGGCAATATTTGGGCAGCACTTCGGATTGCTCTGTCTATGATGGACCAGCCAGAACTATTTCAAGCTGCCAACGTGGGGGATCTAGACATTCTCTTAAGAGCTTTTAATCTAGAGCCGTAATAAAAAGGATTCAAAAATTGATTAAAGTGTAATAGGAAACAGAGAACTTTTTTATTACTCATCCCCAAATGACCACATTTTCCAAAAGATCATGACTGTAGATCAGTAGGGGAATTCCTTCAGACATTATTCATAAAGGAAAAGTTCAAAAGCACAAAAATAGTGTGAATAAATTCAAACTCAAAGGGTTGAAATGAGCTGTGGCTAATCGGACAAAGCCCTGAACTAGATGAAATAGCAATTTCTGAAGAATTTTCATCCCATGCAAGCTATATCTCTCTAAATACATACAGCTGTAAAAAGAAAAGTATCTTAAGAAGAAACCTAGATAATGGTTATTGCAAGTTATTGCACATTAGAATGGCAAGCAGTGCATCCAAGGAACCTGCTTAGTAGCTCATTGCACTATGCTGACACCACTTTTCCCCACAGTGGGGATTCCTTATCCTTTGGTTTCTTTGGTGAAAAATCTTCTCAAGGTCCATTTTTAACACAGCTCTGAAAATAGATGCATGTAAAAAGGATGTGTTTTGTTTTTAATGTATTTATTAGCTGGCAATCAATTTTTTGCTTCCAAAGGTACCTGGGTTAATTTGAGCCCAGTTGTGGGCCATGTGCAATGTCAGGAGGAGCACAGTCCAGGGAGGGCTGTGGGATCAGGCCAGGTACATTTGGGGAAGCCAAGTCCTGCCAGCAGAAGAGGCAATTTGCACTGGAATTGTTACTGTTCAAACCAGCTGTCCTTGATCTGGGACAGTCTGAAGGAGCTCATGGCAGAGTCTGCACCTTTCTGTACTTATACACTTTAATCTTTCTTTTTGTAAAATAGTGCTATGCTTTTATTTTAGACACCAACAATGGAATGTACAGGACGGCCTTGTTGGCAGGGAGAACCAAATGTAATTTCCTGAAGTGTAATGAGAGGGTTTTCAATATTCTTATGTTTAAAAATGCAAATACAGTATAAACTGCATTAACTAGAAAGATTATTATATGCATCCATCAGCTACTACACATATACATGCATATGCATGCACATACATGTTGTATGCAAATGATGTCATTTTGGAACATAACAAGCTACAGATCTTCATTGCAAATGAAGAAAAATATTTGTAGGAGTTCCTGCCTGCAGACCATGCTCAAGGGAAAACTTTCCCTAAAGAAACTGGTCAATATAATGCTTGTAGGATTGAGACCAAGGCTTGATCCTGCTGTTATGGCAAACAGCAGCAAAAGTCTCCATGACCTCCATAATACCAGAGAAAATCCTTAGATAACACCAGGATGTGTAGCTGCTTACAAATGTGTATATACACTGTCTTCATTTTCCCTGGTTGGATGAATGGGGAGCAGGGTTGGGGCAGAACCAATCCCTGAATGGATTGATTCAGCTACAATCAAACACATTTAGCTCAGGGTGAAAGCATCAATCAAAGAAGGTAGAGAAATTGTGAGGAGGCGATTTTCAGTTGCTGATATTTTAAATATTTTTCTTGAATAGTGAAAGATAAGAAGTTTTAATTAGATATGTTGATCTGTGGTCAGGAATTTAATGTGCAGAGCAGCTACTGGAATATATTAAAGTGGGGCAAATAGCACATTTCCTATAAACAACATTAGAAGAAAAATCCAGCTCAGAGGGATAAAAAAAGAACTCCAACTGCACAGATCACAGAGAAAGATGCTCCGTGGGAGTTGGACAGTTTCACCAGTACAAACCTAAAGTTTCTTGCAGCTGTCTGTTATTTTGAGCCACCACTTAAAGGAAAATTCCATGTAAGACAGTGTAATCACTGCATCTAATCACCATATATAGGTTGTTAAATAAAAATAATTGTCATTAGAAAAATAAAAGGCTTACCCCTCACTTTCTCCCACTAAATAGAGATGCCGAAACAGCTAACAAAAATTTTAAGAGTGCTTTATTAATTCACTGTTTGCACATATATTCCTGTTTATCTATCAGGTGTTTCATAACTGATTCCTGCAGCTTTCTCTCAGGATGGGACTGCCTGGGAACGTCACTTTAGCTAAGTGGGCTGCTGTATGCATATCTGCTGACAACAGTTTGCTCTTTTGCTTTGACAGCGATGTGTGATGACAGCTCTTTATTGATAAGGCAGAGCAGAAGGTGCAGTGCAATTGAATCTGGGAAGTGATAAGAGAGAAGGGAGGCAGCTTTGAGAAGAGACTGTAAAGCAAAGGCATATGTGCTTAGATTTTGCTTGATGCCCTGCCATCACACAAGTTCTTCTAGAATATCCTTTGTGCTGTGGTGTAGGATAATCATTGCTTACCCAGAGGAATTAGCTCTTCAGGGACTTTATTTTTGTATCTTTGAAATAAACAAAAGAAGAAAAGAGTATTTCTCAGAGTCAGAATGACAAGGGGTATTTGATTCTCATGGCAGTTCACTAAACATCTCCTCCAGACTGTGGATGAGTAACAAAAAAATCATTAAGAAAACCTTATGCAAGTCCAAACCTCTCTAAAAACAACAGACTAAGTAGGTAGCTTCTGATTTATCCAGGGAGGCACTGCTCAAAACTACATTGATCTGCTGATTTATGTCCATACCCATGGGACTGGCACGAGTTGTTTGTGTAACCCTGAGACAACTGCAGGGCTGAGCTCTGCCTTCCCAGCTCTGCTGTACAGGACATGGCTACAAAGCCTGTCCAAAGAGGTGCACAGCCTTGGAGATTGTCCCAGCTGCTCTCTCCTGTTGTAGGTAGCCTGTGGCCAGTCAGCCATGTGCCACTGACAGAGCCACTGGGAAAGGCAAAGCGGGGCAGGTGACAGGGGACAGTGGCACATATCTCACACAGCTCTGGACTGGGCAGTGTGGGGGAGTGGCTGGAGACTGAGCTCACTCACTCTAACAGGTCAGGCCCAGCAAATCTTGGGACTTCTGGGCACTTCCTTAGGATCTTGGGCTTTATCATCCTCCTTTAGCCCCCCTCTGCCAAGCACTGTCAGTGCAGCAGACAGGATTAGATGCAGCTTTGAGCTGACCTCCTCTTGGCATTCCTTAAATATTCAGGACAAGTTTGTATATTTGCCTGAAACAGCAAGAGGAAACATGTCAGGAGGCTGCAGCATATTAACAACCTGAACAGAAAATTCATCTACTTGTGCTTCTAACCAAGCATGAGGTGGGATAAATAAAGCGGGTGCTGAACAGTAGCAGATTGAGCCTGAGAGTGAGAGACAGCAAATCTGGGTCCTGTTCTCAGCACTCCCGGGGAGCTCGACCAAGTCAAAGCCTCCTGCCACCCCTGACTTGCCCAGGTGTGCAGGGAAGGAAGATGGGAAACATTCCTTGCACTGCCTGGGAGCAGGGGACTGTCACTGTCTCACGCTGCAGGGTGAGGTCACATCTTCCCTGGGGAGGAAGGTAACACAAACACGAGGTTGCTCAGGTCTAGGGAAGCAGTTTCACATACAGACTACTGATTTCAGCAGAGGAGAGACATTTCAGGTGCTGTAGAGCATCGATGAGGTGAGGCCCAGTTGGAGTGCTGCAATGGTGTATCACCATGTCCCACCTCTGTTTCCCTTTCTTGTTACTCCTCTCTTTTTCCAGAGGTGATTTATCACTGCCAGGTAACTGATTCCAAGTTTTTGAATATTTTTTTAATATTTCATGCAATTAAAAAAAAGTTTTCCTAACCCCATCTTGGGACTGTCCTTGTCCTCTGCAAAGCTTTAGGAATAGTTATGACCTAGAAGCCTGATCCATCAAGCAGCTGAACCCTGTAAGCCTGGAGTCTCACAAGAGTGCTCAGCCCTTTGCATGATCAGCTCACATGCAGGTGTTACCAGGAGAGGCTGGCTCTGGTACCACTGCACGTGCTGAACAGGCACTGGAATCACAGTTTAGGGAGTGAGGCTTTGCCATGAAGGCAAAGGCTCATTTCTGGCTGACCTCTTTAAACCTGAATGACCACAGGAGCCTTGTGGCCATGACTGGTTTATGTCAGCTTGGAGAACTGATTGCACTTTTAGGCACACACATAAACACATCTGTATCTAGTGGCATTTTCTTATGATCTGATAAATCACAGCACCTGTAAAAATATTGAGGGGGAGGTTCAAATGACACAAAACCTCATATGACAATATTGCATGCAACTACATTAACCAGTAACCACTATGCAATATTAACCCTGAGCATGCAGCAATGCTACCTGAGCATGTGTTTAGAGAATGCATGCAGAAGGCTCACACCTAGGGTATTCTTAAACTATTGATTCGTATCATCTGTGGAACATTTTACTCCTTTGCATCTGCCACACTCTAATCTGAGTTGTTCATGTTAGACCAAATGCACAGCCTTTTAAAAATCCCATCCTTAGAATTCACCTTGTGTTGTGGGTTTCATGTTTGCTCCAAGTGCTTGATTAATAACAGACACCTGTATAACAGCTTTTGCAGACATGTTTTAGTACCTTCAAGAATTAGAAAGCTACATCTGCACAGCTTTCACAGTGAAGCTGGGTTGTTTGGATTTTCACATTTTCATCTCTAGTCTCAACCACAGAACAGCAACGTATCCCAGAGCAAGGGCCTCCATGGCAGAAATAACAACTGCTGTCCTTGCTGGCACAGCCAGAGCCTGAGGCCGAAATCTTTGTCTGTTGGAGCCAGTGAGAAATGGAGCAAAGCATAAATTGGTTGTAGATCTCTTTTGCCCAAACATGCATCTGCAAAACAAGACATATTCATTATTTTCGCATGAATTACCTGCACAGTTGAAAAAATGTGATTTCTGGTCACCAGTGTTGTCAGCTTAGCTGTCTGTACAGTGAATTTATGTAATAAATGTTAATAATATAACAAGTATTCACAAAAATGGTAAGACCAAATGCACTGCACGTTGTGAAAAAAAAAAAGGTGGATATGCAATACAGTATTATCTACTATTGAAACCTTACCTAGGCTAGAATCAGATTCCTTCATTATGGTTCTACTGATTTTTGGACTGGTGAAAGAAATCAGAGGAGTGCCATGCATGAAGACATCACTGACACTTTGAACAAATGTAGGCAAAATGAAAAACAGGCATGTCAGAGAATCCATGGGAAGTTTCAGAGTCTCAGCCCATAAAGAAACAGGCATCAGGCAAGGTAAAGAGACAGAAGGAATCTAAATTTTCCTAAAATATGCTGTAACTTTACAAATGCTTGCAATATGTGACAGCCCATTGAGCAAGCTTGCATGGTCAAGACTTGATGTGCTTTGATCTCTTTTCCCCTTCTACATTTACAGAATGCCATCAACATTGGCTAAACCTTTAATTTAAACAGCCTTTTTAATATCAGTAAGCTATTGTAAATTCAGAAAAATTAAAAAAATTTATAAATATATTTTATATATCAGAGTATAACATACCTAGAGTAAAATAGAACTATATAGTTTTGAGAGGCATTCTGTGTGGCTTCTTCTATATGCTGTAAACTGTTTGAAAACCTTTGCAATCTTGCATCAGTTCTTTTGGCTTTATTTTTAAGCCAACATAGAGGAAAGAAGTGATTACAGGGTTGGCAGATCCTTTCACCTGGAGAGAGCCCTGCTGCTGCACTCACTGCTGAACTCCTGGTGTCCCTGGGGAAGTGCAGGGGCAGGGCTGGGCAAGGTGGGAGCTCAGCCCGACACCTGAATGTTTACATTCCCTTACAAAGGCTCATATTGACCCAGATTCAGAATCTGAATGTAAGAACATACGGGGTAAAAGGTCAGTTTCTTACTCCAGGTAACTCTGCCTCTGTATGCTTAGTGCATTATCAGCTGTGTACAATATTAAACACAGACCTATAGTTTACTGATGCTTTAATTTGGTGTTTCCCTGCACTGCTGTTTAAAATAATCGATTTCCTCAAAAAAGAATGATGTGCATACTGGATGTGTTAAATTTATTAAGGTCATAGATGACTATTTGCAGAGCACCACACTTAATGTAGTATTTTTGTACTGTAATGGAAGCATGCCTTCCTTGGGTTCTTTTCCACATATTAAATTGTATTTATTTAACTGTATTTATAACTGTGCAATTTTTAAATATGTTTTAAAAATAAACTTTGTCTGTGGCTTCAAATATTTCAAAATCTCTTTCCAACCTGAAAAAGGTCTTGACTTCAATTACTTAAACTAAAAGGAGGGATCTAAGTCTCCAATTGAAAATATTTTTTCAGTGAGGTCTTCTATCCTATTGTTTACCAAGTGAACATGCTTCTCTGCTTAAAAATTAAGCCCAGAAGATGCTTTTGTTCTCATTTTCCCTAAATTCATTGTTTCTCTGAGGCAGAGTTATTTTTAGAATCGATTTTTATTTCGACATGTTGATCAATTATACTTACAGCTGGAATTTATACCAGCTGAAGCCTGCCCCAAAGGGTTCTGCACATACAGCCCATATGAGGAAAATGGGAAAAAGTAGATAATAATTTTTCCTTAAGACCATGCAATAATTAAAACAGAAGTAACAATATCACAAACCAACCTTTATGAAAAGCAAAGCCAGCATGCAGTGACTGAAATCACTAGTCATGCAATTTCCCATACCCCACCCCAGGAATTGGCTCTCAGCATTTTTCAGTTCTGTCTTTCATGGGATGAGAAAAGTGCTGACAAGGATGATGTCATTCCTACTTTGCTCTTGCTGTGAGACACCAACATAAGCACAGACATGAGGGATAAAAATTCCTGTGAGCTGCTGTGGACAGAAAAGCTGACAGCCAGCGAGGGGCTGTGACAGTGACAGCACAGGGCTCTGGAAAAAGCAGAACTCTCTCCATGGACATGTGGGCTGCTCCAGAAAGACAAACAGAAGATACAGCCATGGTTTGCCTGCAGAAGGAAAGCTCTGTCAGAAAAAACAACTGGCTAAAACCTATGGCTTTAACCAGAACCTTCCACCAAGAAACAAAGGGAACAGACACAAAACCCACACCAACCCTTAGGTTAGGACAAAATTGAGTGTGGGCTCTTGACACTGGTGTGTTTTGCTGGGAGATGTTAAGGCTAGTTTAGTTCTTTTTGCTCAAATGCACTGACAAAGCAGCAGCAGGAAAATCCTTTGGTTATGTGCTCCACAGGGGACCCAGATCAGGAAACAGCACTGACACAAGAACACAGTGGGAGAAAAGCATCAGTACCAAATCCACAGAGAAAACTGCTCAAAAATCACTGGTAAAGAGAAATGCAAACATAATCACCCACTCCAAACAGCTGCCAGTCATGCAATAAGTGTTTTCAATAATTTTACAGCATTTGTCCCACCATGACTGTCACTGCTGCCCTTATTCAGGTTAAGCTTGTAGTACACCTGAGGGACACAAGGATGCTGCTTCCCACTTCAGTGAGGGGGAGCAGAGGGTGTCACTTGTCACTTATCCAGTCCTGCCTCCCACAGACAGTCTGCAAAAGCTAGAAGGCACAAATCCCATACAGGAAATTCCTGGAAATTCTGAACAGAGCTCTTAAGTTTGTACAGGGAGCCACTCTCCCACCTCTTCCAGTTGCCACAAGTGTGAACAGCACGGCTTGAGTTGCCATGGTCACAAAGGACATCTGTGATAGAAGAGAAACCAAAACAGATAATTCTTTAGGCTTCAGGAGATGAACCATCTCTACATTTCTTACCACTCAACATGTCACATGTCCTCCACTTCTATGCCAAGAAGTGTCACTGAGCCCAGAAAATTTACCTCTTACCTCTCCTCCTGCTGCTGGTCCCGTGATTCTATAAAAAGTCATTACCCCTCAGTTTTCTTTTTCAGCCTATTGCATCTACCAGACTCCCAAAAGTCACATTTCTAAGTGAAGTCCTTACATGTGAGGAAAACAGACTTCTCCTTTACTGAGCAGCAGAAGAAATTTCTGAGTATGAGGAATTGCAGACCATAATGAAGCAGAAATTTGGGGTAAAATGACAGCACTCTTCCACACAAACGTTGCCAACTCTTGTGATCAAAGAACATCAGCAGCTTAAAAGTTAAAACCAAACAAACCAATATAACTTAAAACCTTTTTTTTTTTAATCCATAGAAATGCCAGGAGTCATGAGAAATCAAGACTCTCAGAAACCTCTCTCTGCAAAGGTTTTTTTTAAGTAAAACACTAAATGTGACCACAAAGAGTGAGAGGCAGCATCAAAACACATGCTGTCTGTTCCTCTAAAGTTCAGACAAGAATAAAGAAGCAAGAATCCACACAGTCACCAGATGTGAGAATATTTCTTTTTAATTTAAAACAGTTGCAACAATATCATTCACAGCCTTTCTCATCTCAGACAAATACTCTCCAGAAAGTTAACAGTGCTTCAAGCAAACAACTCTGAATGGTGCAAAGTAAACCAGGACAGACACTTCCAGGATACAACAGTAAAACCACTGAAGAGTGAGTAGAAATCAGACACCAATCTCAGCCATTAGGAAGGGTGACAAGGAAAACAATAAAATGTCCAGTTACATATTTTGCATAGACTTCCAATGCATGGAAAACAGCAAAGAGGGTAAAAATGGCTGCTGCCAGGATGGAGAACAAAAGGAATCAGTTGGAGAGGTTTCTAAAGAAATCAAATGAGCTCTGGATGCACCCACATTCTGAGTGTGTGCTGGGATCTGGTGGAGGCTGCCTGAACCCAGACCTGGGCTGATGTTGGTTTCACTTACACCAAAGTCAGTCAGAGGTAATGGCACTGAACCCAGTAGAGTTACAAGTGGAGTTCAGAAACATCTACACTCATTTTAAAACCACAGCTCTGAATAAATTATTTTTTATCCTAATTATATTTTAGCTAGAAAGATTAAATAGGAGTTTGTGTCTACATGTGTTTTGGAGACTGGAGATTGTGACTCAGAATGAGGAGTCTACTGGATCCAGCATGCTGCTAGGAATGAGAGGAGAAGAGGAAATCATGGAAAAGTTACTGAGTTTTCCTTCCTTCTATCTGCTAACCTAAATGTATCATACTAAAAAGCAAAAATAAGTCTGAGAAATAAGAGTATTATTTACTGCCAGGTCCTGGCTTGCCACGATTCTTGGGTTAGATTGTCTCAAACAGCTCACAGTGATTTTTTTTTCCACCATTCTTTTTTGTCAAGAAGCTCCCAGCTCACAGAGCCCCAGCTGCACCTCCTGCACCCAGACAGGGAGTGCCCAGGCTGTGCCCCTGGTTTAGCATGTTCAGATTGCAGCAGGCACAGCCTGGCAGATCAGCCATCTCTTCAGTGCAGTCTGAGTGGGGCTACTGCAATGCTGGACTTTAAAAAAACCCCAAACCCACCAAAACTCCTCTCCCCACATCAGGCTGAGGAGTCAGGAATTTGCATCCTGCTCCTCCAGGTTCATGATGCTCTTCACACAAAACCCATCACAAAAGGAGATGACTGAGCCAGCCACTTGAAAAAATGAGGGGGGCACTGTTTTGGGAGAGAATTCCTCAAGCACCTGCCTGAAGAACTTCCAACATATTTTTAACTGCTATATTTTAGAAAACCTGCAATCCTTTCACCTAAACTGCTCCCTGCAGTCCTGACTAACTTTGGTTTGGGCAGGTAAAACATAAAAGTGATGAACAGAAAAGAACTCCAGGATCTGAGCTGCTCCAATTCACTTACCACAGCCAGCCAAGGGCCCTCCCTTTTTATTTACACAACATTTCTAAATAAAAGGCAGCAGCCACCAGATCTTAGTAGATTCTAAATAGCCCTTTAAGTTCATGAGGCAAGAGGGAAGTTGTTGTGTTGAACCTCCTTGGAATATACATGGGAATTAAAAAATAATAAAATTAAAAGTTAAAGAACAGGGGGAAAAGAGGGCCTTTTCTCGTTTTTCTACTGCCAGAATGAAAAAAACCCACAGAAATGTACAGAAGTCTTGCTCTTTCACTTTAAATAGAAGATGTATCACTGCATAATTTGCTGATCCCATTTTCAAACCTGTCACTTTCTGGTAAAGTCCTCAAATATCCAAAATCTGGAAGAAGGTAAGAAATTACTGGCAGCTTTTATTTCATCCAGAACTGGTGGCTCAATAAGCACAAGGCAGCTGAATCTCACAGGGGCCACTCATTAATGTGCCAGGACACTGCACTAATGTGCCCATAAGAGCTCTAAGTGCAGGGAGCTTTTCCAGCAATTAGACACCTTTACACTCTACAGAATTATTGCACTAGAATTTCTCTCACAATCTTTTAAGATAAAAACCTGATTAAAATACCAACAGTGGTTTTTTGGCTCTCTGTGAGGCTTTATGACCAGAGGGAGAATTATTTTTCCCCAGACACTGCAAAAACAAAAATGCCCTTCGCATAACCAGATGTTTAATTTGAGTTCTCTTCTGTAATGTTTAGCTGCCTGAATTTTGCTATTAAAACTTGCAGGCACTAACTGCAGAGAAAATGTAATAACACCTCTCTGGCTCTCTTGCACTCTGCAAAAAAATGGTTCTTTTGACTGCTGCAATTTATTTTGAGAGCTTGGTAACATTGTACAAGGCAACTCCAGCAACAGCCTCTAAGCAGTGTCCAAACCTTTGGGTTTCTTCTTTTTTTTTGGAATCATGAAAGGTTTCACACTAAGCATTGTGATTTTTCTAGAATAAGTGGTTTTGAATATAATTTTTAAACCCATGTACGTATTCCCATCCGTGAAAAACACTTAAATAACACACACAAAAAAAAAAAAAAATTAAAAAAAGACAGGAAAGGCCAGCCCCTGCCTACCCACCCCATCATCCCTGCCACAGATATCAAACCCCTTTTAGAAGGTGTCTCTTGAAGAGATCAGATTATTGATGCATTGGCAAGTTTAAAGAAAGCAAAAATATCAATTCAAGGGGGTTTTTATTGATTGTTTTTTGTTCTTCTTGTTGTTGTTTTGGTTTTTTTAGAGGAAGAGAGGGGTAAATCGATACATCAGTAAACTTACTAAGCAATTTCCCCTATTCAGATATGAAAGTCCACATTTAAGCAATCTGTAGCAGAAAGCAGGATTGCACTGTGAGTACTCTGTCAGTGGGTTGATTTCAGATGGAGTATGAGTGGTCTAGATACAAATTTCCCTGACATAAATATAATGGGACATTAGACCCTTCTTCACCTCCTTGCCTTTCCTCAGGGTGGGCATTTAATTTCATAGTCAGAAAGTCTGCTGCTTTTAGCCATCTGTAATCCTGAAACTGTTGGTAGAACTTACAAAATGAACATTCAAGTGAAGATGAAGAAACCTATGTCTGCAAAAATAAAATTTCTCTTTGGCAAAAAGTGTAGAGGGCACTGACAGGAGATTGTTCCTGTCTCCATTAGTATCTCAGGCTTATGCCTTGAAAAGTCAAATCAAATACTGTACCACTGAATTCCAACAGATATAACTTCAGCTGACTTTTCTCACTGCACTGAAAATAATCTCTGAAATAAGACGTTCTACATTGAAGAACAGCCACAAACCCCCTCCCTTCAAGTGATTTCTCTACATGATCTGGACTCTGGATGAAAACACAGGCTCCCAGTCACCAAAGACACAAATATTTGTTTGTGGTCTTCAAAGGATGCACGGCCAGGACAGGCAGGAGCTGGGCTGAACTGCTTTTGCTCAACACTGAAGCTTCCATATTCTCCACACACTAGCTGCAAACTCCACCAGAAATCCACATGGCCTGTAAGGTTTATAAATTTAAAACAATGTTCTATACAGCACCTAATAGAAATCTTCCATCTAACACTTAAGGCGGCATCAAATGATTGTTTTTAAATACACTATAAACATCCCATGTTTTCCTTTGCTTTTTGGCAGTCCAAGGGTTAAGGGGTCTTTTGTTGGTTTTACATTTTTACTGTATGCTTTTTTTGGGCAGGTTAAAAAGGCTTATGGCTTCTTAAGGCCAGGTGATAGATTTGAGGCCTAACTTGGTATCCTGTGGTAAAAATAAATGTAGCCCAGGTCTTTGGGAGGTCGTTCTGAGGCACAGACTCTAAGGTCGTTGTAGATCACCCATCTGAAAGGGAAACAAGATTGATGACATTCCATGAGTATAAAAATCACCACAGGTTTATTAGGGACTTCTCAGACCCAAACCTTAAAGAGTTTAAAATCTAAAATTAGACATTGCAATGAGAACAAAGGATCAGAGAAACAGCAGAACCAGCTGGCAGAGTCAGGAATTGAAAAGGAGGAGGGATGTGCAGTGGCATGTGTAGTTACAGCTGAAATGAAGGGAAATCAGGGAGAATATCAAAATCACAGCCAAGACCAGCACCACAGTACCACCAGCAACACTGGTATCAGCCCATACTTCAGGGGTTTCTATTGATGGGCAACAAAAGAAAGCTGGGGAGAGCTCAGATAAACTGAACCAGATACAGGACCAATGCCCCAGACTAAACAGAGGTTTGGAATGGCAGGCACAGGAAAGCCAGTGGTTCATTTCACCACAGACTTCAGTGGGATCAGAACTGACCCTGTGACAATTTTTTTTGGTGGGAAACCTACAGATGGTAACAGCCCATGTTGTCTGCCATGAGCATGCCCTACTCTGTACGGATGCTTCAAATCAAACATTTGCTCATCCCATGTGTCTCTCCCAGCTGCACTCACCTTCCTTCCTTTCTGAGGTGACAAACGTAGTGGCCACTCATCGTGGATGTTCCCATGTGGCTGATGAACCCAAACAGCTCATACCCTGTTTAAAGAAATATAAATGACACCCTAAGTCCTTTGCTGCTGGCACTGCAATATGACTCCAGGGGAAATGTTGTTCCTAATTCTGGAGAAGTACCTAAACAGTCCCAACTCAGACTCTGCATCTCCAAACTCAGTTTCTGTTAACACTGCAGCATGTTCCCAACTTAACCAGTGGCTCAGATTCACTGTCAAGCACCAGGCCAATGCAAATCAAAGCCACAGAGACCTGTGCACATACTGCAGGGCTGTGATCACAGCCCCTACTACGAATGAAAGCAGCAGAATCATTCCCAGTTGACAAAGAGTACCATAGAAAGTGCCAAACAGGGAGTGCATTCTGCACACAAATTAGCTATATCTGTACATGTGATCACAGATCTCCTATAAATACAAAAACACAGAAGTTTGTATTCAGCAGTCCATAGAAGAAAAGACAGGAAAGAAAGCTCTTCCGTTAACTAAAAGACCATTTTTATGCTTAAAGTCTCTGGAGAACTCAGCACTGGTTCTTGATTCCTACCCATCATGCTATTCACCTGCATTGCCACTAAAAGTAAAAGGCTACCTTCTTTCAGGATATTGCATAAGGACATGGGCCTGGATTTTGCTGGAGAGGGCTTTCTGGAGCCATTTTACAGAATCATGTTGTTATCAGGATTTCAGGCACTCAGTAAAGTACCACAAAAAATAATTATTCCAAGTTTGGGGTTTTTTTAACCTAGTGATAATCAATGTTTCCCATGTCTCCAAAAGACTTAAGGTTGATATCTATACAGTTAATATAACAGTAGCAACCAGAGACAGAAAAATCGAATTGTCTGGTAATTTTTTTTCCTACGACCTTTACATTCAAGATCAGAGGTAGAAGTATAGAAAATACTACAGGTATTAGAACTGGTCACTAAAGACCCTTTAAAAAACTTTCTGTGACATCCTTAGCATCACAACTGAGCTTTTGTACTCTGGTGCTGTGACACCTCCAGGAGGTTCTTCTCAACTTTGCCTGCTGTACATTAGCCCCATCTTGTGGTTTATTTAGCAGCAGTATGACAGAGAATCTCAACCAAAAGGCAAAAAAACATGCAGTTGCAACTACACCTGTGGTATTGTGAATAAGGAACTTGGTTGAAGGGATTATCAAATTGGCCAGCAGACCACAGGAAGACATAAACTCAGGTGGTCTGTAACAGCAGTGTTGTCTTTAGGATGCTCATCCTTTGAAGATTTAAGTATTCTAGCTTTTCTTTGGCTTTTTATCTTATAGCAAGAGAACAAAAAGTAAACCTAGGCCAGGAGAGACTTGTGTGCTCTGGTAGCAAAAAACTTTGGGCTTGGGTTATTCAGTGAGCTCAAGGAAAGAGTCTTCTGAGCAAACACAGCCCACAGAACTCAGCAGCTCACTGAGCTGGATTCAGCCCCAGAAACTAGACTGGAAGTAAATTCTCTGGATCATGTCCAAAAACACCCACAATAACTACATTCAAAACAGGAAGGAGCTCTATGAACAGAGTGGGTGTGACACAACTAAATGACAGCCAGAAGTGAAGCAGAACTTACTTCCAGGGCCATCTTTGATCCTGGGTCCCTCAGACCCTGTGTCTGCAAGGATATTGGCATTAGCATTGTTCTCCATATCCATTGTGTCCAAAGCAGGGTCACTTTCCTCCTCAGGGTCAGGGTGGCTGAAGATCCACTCCAGTGCACGCTCCAAGTTATTGTTCTGCAGTCAAACATCAAAAGAGCAGCCTTTAATACACTCTCCAACATCACACTGCCACTCATCAGTCTTTGAGCAGAGTAAGGATCATGTTTACAGCACTTGAAAATTCTACGATACCTCTACCTCCCTGGGAAATAGTATTCAGCAAGTACTCTGCAAAAGCTTGACATATGGAAAATAAATAATCCCACAACTAAGACCCACTGCCCCAGGTTCTTATCTTGCAGACACAGTCTCCAGGCTTCCAGGTTATTTTTCAACAGGTAAGTTTTCCTCACTTCCTTCCACACTTTATCATTCCAGTGACACACACAAACCCCTTCCCTACTCCAGAGAAGTCAGGCATCCCACACTTGGCCAGGATAGTGCCAGGCTCATCATCCACTAACTGGATTTTTGTACACATTTCAAAGGCATCTGAGCACACCCATGTACAAAGCACAGAAGATGAAACAAAACCCCAGTGCCACCAATACCCCATAAACTCACTGTTGCCTTCAGCGCCTGAATTGCCAGATTCCTCTGGAATCCCATGGAAATGATTATTGCAACCATCTCTTCAGGAGGCTGGTTATCTAGCCCTACAGCTCCTAAAGCAGCTGCCCCACTGGAAGCAATTTCTCCAAATGCAGGTGTGACCAAGGGCTCAGCGAAGTCTGGAACAAACAAACATTCATCAGTTCCTTCTTTTGCCTCACTTAACTGGAAAGCCAACAACAAACACAAACGAACAACACACAGGATCTCAAAAGCAGTCCTGAAATCAATTTAAGTTCATTTCACTGGCAACTAAATTCAGACTTAGATGTGTGAAAGCCTTAAAAACAACAAAGTGAATGTGCACATTACAAAATATCTAGGTGCATATGCTCATACTGAGCAGACTGGAATAACTTGGCACATTGCAGAAGTGAAACAACTGCAGGAAAGCAGCAGAGATTGGTATGGAAGCAATGATGGCATCAGGATAATAGACAACCCAGTGCATAGATGCAAAATGAACTGATTCCATATCTGAAAATGTCTGCTAAGCCCAAGTGAAACTCATTCCCCATTTACACAAGCAACACAAAAGCTCATGGTGAAGCGTGAACCCAACCAAATCTGGAGTTTCCTGGCAAGGGAGTACTCAGATGCACTCAGTGCTGAGTCATGAGTCCAAACTTTGCATGGATGAAACACAGGAAGTGAAGAACATCTAGCAGCCCTATCCATCACTAGACAGCCCAAGTATGGCATGAATGCTCCAGCCTGAGCTAGAGAAGGCTGATATGGAAGAAAAGCATCCAGATCACAGGATTCTTTGTACTTACACTTGGTCACAAGTCAGCTTCCCCCTTAGCAGCACGGACCTAGCCAAAGGGTGGAAACAGAGCTGGCCCACACCAGTGGTGAGGACAGGACTTCTGGTGTAGCTTAGTTTGTTGTCTTCTTCTAGGCAGAGGATACCACATAATGGTCAAGATCTGCACATCCCAGGAGCAGCTTAGGAAAATTCACTCACACCTCCAGGTTTCCCAGGTGGGGAAGGGGGGTCGTTGTTTCTCTGTCACACATCATAAAATTTCTACTGACTGCCAAAATCCACAACCAGGAGCTGAGTTTAACTTACATCCTCAAGTCACTGACCTGGTTCTTCCATGTGTGCAATGATCCAGTTGAAAGCAACTTCAGCACCCAGGTTGCCAGTATAGTACACAGCTTTCCGACACGCTTCCAAAGGAAAGCCCATCTCTGCCAGCTGCATAACTGAAGACTCATCAATATCTAGGGCTACAAGAAAGGACCTTCTAAAATATAAAAGCCTAATTTCATCCATTGTATAATATTTCTTATTGCTATTCATGGTGCCGTATATTACAGTACATATTGCTTGGATTTGCTTTAGTACTTCAATAAACCCACACCCATCAGAAAACAGCCTTGTACAAAGCAGTACAGTAGTTGTTATGGATTTACTGATAATCTTTTGTCTCAGTAGGGACACAGATCCCCACACAGATCATTAAACCTTGATGAATTCACACAGGAATTTATTTATTTTAAAATACCTCAGCACTGGATTTCAAGAGGTGAGGAAGTCAGGTGCTGAGCTCAGCTAGAGATGGCAGCCAAAACCAAGCATCTCTCAAAGGCAGGATCTTACAGGTTAAAGAAATAACAGCTGCCAGATCTGGCAGCCTCTGGATGACAAAGTCAGACAGCTTTATGTGAGATCAGAGTGCAGAGGAAGCCAGGATCAAGGGGCTGTGACCCCCAGAACTGCAAGATCCTCCTGAGGAGCAGCAGGCAGAGGAGCAGCTCATATTCTGGCTATACTAACTCTCAAAGAGTCCTGCACACATGCAAGTAAACACTGAACAAAGCTTTTATTTGGAAGCATGCAGGGCAAGGCTTCATGCATCTCTATGAGGAGAGAGAAGACATCAGCTGAGCAAAAGTGTAACAATTTTTTAAGCAGTAGAAAAATGAGATACATACACTCCACGAAATGGTTCGCCATGTGATCTGAAAATTAGCAATGGGGGGAAAAAAAAGGGAAAAGAACTTATATGAAGGCTAAGTAGGTCCATATGGGTAAAACAATTCCATATTTTTAAACTCATAGAAATATTTGACCTCATGGAGACAGGGAAGTTTCATCCTTACTTCCCAGAGGTTTTTGCATGAATTGGAGCAGGGATATTTCTCTAAGTCAATTCAGAGTAAAGTGTCACTGATACTATAAACCAGTAGGAAATAAAGCTGGTTAACCTAAGCAAGAATCTTAAAAATAAAGTACCATCACCCATGCATTTACACTAAAACTAGGTCAGACCATTCAGCAAGAGGATAAGAAGGTACGGGTCTTTGTGAGGAACTTACATAGATAAGGGATGGAATTAAAACCTTTAGAGAATTGAAGTTTGCCATATTCTTGCTGTGCACACAATTCCAGGTACTAGCTTTCTTTTGCAAACATACAGCACGACATTTTATAAATATAATAATAAATAAAATATATATTTATTGTCAGGAATATATATATATATACATATACCTATAATTATAATATAATATTATAAATATTATTATAAATATACAAGCAAAGAGGGGCAGTCATGTCATGAGAGCAGTTGCATCACTGGCTTTGTGTTAAATACTCACTGAAACTTCAGTCATGTGGGGGAAAGTGTAACCACCTTGGTCTAAGGTCACACCAGAAAAAATGATTTTACTCTCTATAAACTATTTTATTCTCCAGGGAAATCCAGGGAATAAAGAAGGGGGATACTTAATATTCTTCTTTCTCAACTTTAGCATAAAAGAAACAGTATTTAAGAAAAAAACAACCAGCACAGCATTTTAATCACTCCTCTTTCTTTCTGCTCCACAAACACAGTCAGCTGTTTGCCATCTTCTCCTTGAGACAGAGCTTTTTTTTAGTGGGCTGTGCAGCCCATGTACATCCAGGGAAGAGGACTGTGCATCCAGGCACAGCTGCTAAGGCCTAACAATTCTTGTATTTCTAAAATTAATAAAATTTAGACTCCCAGTCTATGCCTGAAAAGCTGTTTTCTTAAAGTGTAGTCCTTTGTGCATTAAGTATTGTTGTACTGTGCTGGACCTGGGAAGAGCACAGTGATTTACTCCAAGGGAGTCATGGACATGCACTGAAGGTTCTCTGGAGAGAGTCAAGGAACGCAACATCCATCACCAAACCTTCTAGGGAAAGGTCTCCCTACCCATGGAAGGGAGTTGGAACTAGATAATCTTTAAGATTCCTTCCAACCCAAAACACTCTGTGATTCTGTAATAAATCCCCAAAATAGAAAAGCTGGAAGAACTAGGGCTGTCCAGTAGGGAGGAAAAAAGGCTGTGGGGTGTAGTAACAGTCTTCAATCACAGGAGTACAGAGCTGGGTTTTTGTTCATAGATACAAACAGTGAAGATAAAGAGAATCCCTGTGTGCTAGAAGGAAAGGGGAGTACAGGGGAGAACAAGTCAGTAAATACCTTTTGGGTCATCAGGAATGACAATGGGAGGAGCAATGTCTGGGAGCTCCTCTTCTCCTGGCTGGAGGCCCCTGGCCCGAAGGTGACTGATATCCAGGAAATCTGGCATGTCTATAGAAACATCTACAAGAGCAGAGAAATGGGCTAAGCTTCTGCAGCCAGCAAAACAACCTTATGGTGCAACCTCCCCTTCAGAGAGGGGACTGTGGTACTCAAGGTACAGGAACAGCCCGGATTCTCCTTCTGAAAAGAGTTCTTTGAGAAATTTGGAACTTCAAAGTACAATTTAACAAGCTCAGATTACATGAAACTGTGTTTTAACTCCACAGACCTGATGGATTGGTTAAATTTGTTTTAAAAGGGAAGAAGATTCAATTAGGATCTTCACAGTACAAACTTAAGACTTGAGTCAGGTCCTCACTATAGTGTGCACATCTTGTTAATTATCTCAGACAGAAAGGTAAGAAAAACAAGCACATACCAAGCTTTTTGGGTATCCAGTCAAGGCCAAAGGTGAATTTCTTTATCTGCACCACTAAGTACTCAGGAAAGGAAGCAAAACGGGAAGTCCTGGGAAGGACAAGAAACACAAATCATTGAAATCAGACAACAGAATCCCCAGCAGCACAGATCTCAGTTCCTCATGCACACAGAGATGAGCTACCACTTGTTGATACAAAAGGTCCAACTCTACAAGCATTTAAAGTTCAAGCTCTCAACAACCAGACTGCATCACTTCTTGGAGTCTGACCATTGAGAAGAATTAATTTCCTGCTCAGTTCATCATTACAACTCTTGCAAGGCTTGATCTGCACATCACATTGATGAGCCCCAACACTAATGTGATGCCAGAGCTCACCATGCTTTTGTATTTCTCTCTGCACCATGCTCAGCTAGCAAGATGAGCACAGAGCACAGTTTTTAACAGGCAGCCAGACACACACTTACTTAACTCCTGCAGATTTTGCTTGAAGGGCACTGCTCCAGAAATCCTCTACATTGCTTGGTTCAGAAAAGGCCTGCAGACACGCTCTAAATGGGATCTTGGCACGGACCAGCTCTGGCAGAGGTCTCCTTGCAGCTTCTGCTTCTCTCCTCTTCAATTCATAGGCAATTAATTCATCTGAGAAATACACACAACACTAGAAGCTAATGAACATTGTCATTTCTATGTGTTCTTCACAATTTCTGCAAGTTTTAGAAATGCAAAAATCTACTTAGCAATAAAAGTTTTACATGTTTTTAATTAGATATCAAATCTTTTTGTCTGCACTGGAGTCAGGAGCTACACTTAACAGCCACATCTCTAAGGTTTCTGTCCATGGTGACAACACAGAACTGAAAATACCAGGACACAGACAATGAAAACTTGGCCATAATAGCCAAAATCCTATGTGAACAGTAAGGCCACTCACTTTATCAGAGTTCAATCTGAGTTGGAAAGTTATTGCTGTCTATCTGTGTCATCTGATTTTTTAGGCCAGGATTATGTATGATCTAGAAAAAGTCTTGACACTGGCAAGCTGAGCAGTGCCATATGGTAAATTCACAAACTGATCTGTCTCCTGAGTCATTACCTGGAAATAACATGTTCTTTTATAAGCAACGGAGTCATCACCAAAACTGATTAACAAAGAACACAAAGTTCTCCTAAAGTTCTTGTCCAGTACAAGGAGTTGTAGGCTAGGTAAAAATTAGCTAGAATTCTCTGCCTTATGGTATTTCAGAGGATCTCATCAAACAATCAAAATAGAACCTTCTGGTTTTAAAATATTTTACATGTTCAGATTATGTAGGAAATCAGAGGCACATCTCCTTTCATGTTCCTGTGATGTCCCCTTCACTTCTCCCTCGAGCATGCATTTATTATGTTATTCTGCAAGGCTCTTCACCACTGACTGCAGATGCAACCAAAACTTGTCAGTGCCTCCCTCCTGCTCCCAGGTCTTCAAGCCTCATTGGCCATTTTCTCCTTTAAAACAAGGGTGTTTTTCACAGGTAAGAGAAAAACACCCCTGCTTATTAAAATCGACATCCAACACGTCATCCTCCTTCCCTCCTCCTCTAAAGCCCAGAACACCCAAATTGTGTATTTTAGATTTATAGATGACAGACTGCCTTATACCCACCCCTATTCTCTATTACCATATTAGATCTCATAATCTGCTGCTAAAGAATAGAAAGCAGATTTGAAGGTTTGGTTATTTTGGTCTGGGTTTTTTTGGTGAGTGTGTGTTTTTAAAAAATATTCATTAGTATGTTCAGTTCCTTTTTTGTAACGAAGAATTTTTCACAAACTGTTTCACTGTCCAAGAGAAAGGAAATTCAGTGCTGGTGGGGATATCTGAGCACAAAGTGGCACATCCCTGGGCCAAGCAGAGCACTTTGCTCCTTTACCTTTGTTTGTTGCTGCCTCCATGGCCACAGGCAGCTGCATGATGTAGTCCACCCTCTCCGTGTAGCGCACCTTCCTGGACTGGCAGCACTGTGTGCGCTCCTCCACCAGGAACCGGAAAACATCGCTGGGGTTTTCTGAACCCACAGGGTTCCTCTGAAAGGAGTATTACACCAAATCACTCCTGTGGACATCATTGAAATGACCAGAAAACCCAAAGGCTGCTGGTTGTTTTAAGGCAAGCACAAAGACACTGATCTGGCAGCTCAGCTCACAAAGGATTGCGTGCAGAGCTCTGCCTCCTACAGAGGAAAAAAAGTGAAGTCCACAATCTCTGCACTCACAGCAGCATCTTTCTACACACAGGAACTTGCAGTCAAGAACAGAAGGTAGGAAGCTGGCAAGTTACAGTAAAGACAGAAAGCTCAGATAAATAACATGGAGCATCCTCTCAGCAAACAGAATTGCTCCTACCACTCTGAATCTGCACTGAAACAGAACAAGCAACTTGTAGCTCATTATCCAGATGGGAATATCATGCAAATAATTTACCTCCTCTTTGTTGCTCATGTTAATGTCTGTTATCAGGCAAGAAACAGAAAAGTCTCTTCTAACCACCCTATAATCAGTACATGCATTTAGGGATGTGGAACATTATGCATACAAATGTGAGTAACTTCATCTAGAGACTGAACACATGAATAAATAGCCTCGATTCTTGGGGAAAATGGGAAAACGAGGGAGGAAGGGTAAACAAGCAATCCTTTACATCAAAACTGCATGTATTTGTATTTGTAAATTCGTTTTCGGAAAGACAGCATTAAAATTCACAGTATGATTCCTTTACACACAGCACTGAGCTGGAGCTTGGTGGAACTAAAGCTTTATACAGAAATATTCAACTGACAAACAGCCACTCTGCTTTCAGCAGGGGAATCCTTCCTCCCATGATTCAGTAACATACAGCTGGGATTTGTAAAACAGCTGGACAGAGTAATTAATTTTCTCCCAACAATTATATGAATTTGGAACAATAACAATAATAATCACAATACCCGATTCATTAATATTCCATGGCACACTTCAATATGGTAAACAGGAACAACAATTTAAAAGATCACATATGTTTATGAATCTTATTGCCTGTACAGTGATGCTTGACCTCTTTATATTTGTTAGCAGCATCACTGGCCCTGTTCATGGTCATGCAAGAGTCTGAAGTAAAGAGGAAGAATTAAGGAAGCAAATGTTTCTAAAAACAAAATACATTTTATTTAGTCCCACCTAAGGCTAAAAATAATATAAATAAATGATGAGCCTCTCATGTCACAGGTTTGCCTTTATTGTCTAATATAACCAGAAAAAGAAGCACCAATTCAGATTCTCTCACCTCTACTAGATTTATAAGATGTAGGAAAAACTCCTGTGCATCTTGTTGTCTATTAGACGAAAATTCTGGGTGGCCTTTACTTATAAAAGCCTTGAACATTCGAGGAGATATTCCATTGTGTTGAGGCTAAATAAAAGAGAGAAAAAACCTTTTAAGAAGTGATTTTTATTCAACCATGGACCAAATATCTCAAAGTTACTCCACTAAATCTATCTATGGCCCATTTCTGGCACTGGAGGAATGAGAGCTTCCATTTCACCTATTTTTCCATTTTAATAAAAATGGGAAGGGTCCTGAAACAAGATTTTTATGTCTAAAAACATATTTTAGAATATGTTTTATGTCTTAGTTCCGACAGCAATCACTCTACCTGTCCTTTGGTTATTGGCATTTTAAAGAGATTACTGGAGGTTTTTAAAGGTTAGTAGTTTTCAGAAAGCCTGAAAGCCTACATTGTTATATAACATTTGATATTGCTTTCAGAACCCTGTGCCAGAGCACTGGAGCACTCTGGTGTATCAGCTGGCAGCTTTCCTCAGGACAAAACCTTTCCAGAGAGCTGTGCAGAACCAAGTAGAAAACAACTAATGTGTGCAGCACGCATTCCCAGGTGAGTTGTTAAGAGCAGACATGAATTTGCAATTTCCAGGTGTTGGTCATGTTGAAAAACCGTAACTTACTGCCTTTGGTCATTCACTCAGTTACATCAAGAGGAAACTGCCCTGAATTAGAAAATCTCTGCCTTCCAAGATGGAAATTGTTTTGACTTTCTAATCCTTTATACTACTTTTAGAACTTCTCCAACCATTCCAGATCCTCAAGACAACACTAGCTATTATGCCTTTTAAATAACGTTTTTGAAGGGGTCAGAATCTATTTCTCAGATTTGCCTTCACCATCCATGAACCAAATAATTTTCTGGACAATCCAAGCAAAAGTATAATCTTTAGAAGCTCTAAGAGGCTGTTAAAACCTCAGCCAATCTCATTCCTTACTACACTTGCACTGTCATATGAATATAAAAATAGAATAAGCAGCATGAAATGGAGGCCATGTAAAATACATATTAGAAGAGCAAATGCTTTTCTTTGTTTTTCCAGGGTGCAGTATTCCTTGATCCACTGAAATCAGAAGCAGATTCTCATTTTTAAAAGCTTTTTCAATTTTTGGCAGTACACCACCAACCACATCAGGCTAAGATGATCCTTAAAGGCTCCCATCAAGAGACAGAGTCTCAGTATTGCTTGGACACAGATGTTCTAGGGACTTCTGCATCCTGGCTTATGTGCTCATCAGTGTCCTCAACTGCCTTTCATCAAAACTAGTGCTGGGAGAGAAGTGCATAAAGCAGCTCACATTACAACATCCCAGGCTTCTTCCTATGCCAGAAGCAAGAACATGGCACACTTGCCCTGCTCTATAGTGCAGTGAGTTTGGAACCAAGCCTTGCTTCCACCTTTACACTTTGTACTCAGCCACTTGAGCAGGAAGAAGAGAAACAAGCCATGTGTCACAGTGCGCAAAATAGGACTGAATCTTGCAATGTCACCTCAAGCAGAATAAAAGGGGGAAAGAAAAAAAACCCACAACAAATCAGAAGAAATGTCAAAACTCTAAGCAGAAAATCCAGCCCTGGCTGTTCACCCTTTAGGCATTCGACCTCTTTTTAATCCTAAAGTGGGTCCAAGAAAAATGATGCCATTTCCAGGCTACACTTCCGCGGTGAAAAATTTCAACTCCACAGCACCACGAATATTTACAGAATACCTGGCATACTTTCCCCATCAACAGTTGCAAAACAGTTTAGCTAAATATAGACTGTGCTGGACCACTGCAGATCTCACATGAATGCTTTTACAGGCAACAACTCCCCAAAACCTTGGATGAATTCCAAAAGCTCAGAAAGATTGAGAACTTTGCATGTAGAAGGGGGAAAAAAAAGTAAAGGGAAAAAATTAAAATGAATAATTGATATTATAGACACAAAGCGAAAGCACTTTAAAACATGTAAGGTCTAAAACACTACACAAACAACAAGAAAAGCATCCTCAACCTGAAAATATCATAGATTTGTATTCCAAGAGTAAAGGAATAGAGAAAATAAGCATGCTGATATTTCTGTAAATAAATCATCAATACAGCAAGCAACAAAAGCTGTAAAAGCTGTTTCAAATCCTAATATATGCTCTGAAGTAACTTCATGCATGTAACTTCAGCTTCATTAAACTGAACTAATGAACACAAGTACTGTTAAATGTCAGTAGATGCCTACTACAACATGACAGTTTTACACTGTCATTAAAGAGTTCTCAATATCTCATCTAATGGTGGCTGCTGAGCTAAACATGGAGGTGTAGTTTTATTCCAGGGGTTCAGATCCCTGAGCTTCCAGCACAGTATTTTCCAGTCACATCCTGTGTGTATTTAGGAAAACAGGTCAGTCAGTACACTTAATTCAATGTGTGGCATTTGCTGTAATCTGTCCCACTACTCCTTTGTCCCAGTGGAGTGCTGAGTAGTCTTGAACTTTATTTAATGGGAACAAGCACGATTCATTTGCTGTTCCAAAACAGTGAATTGCCACTGTACAAAACAATTACTTGGGAAACACATGACTTCCAGATCATGCAAACTACTCTGTACCAAATGCTCTGTCCAAAATCTTATTGGTGTTCTGATTTCAGGAGAAATTCCTATGTCAATAATTGAGAGATGAAGGTAGAGGAAAATATCAATTTCTTCGATGAAAGTAGAGGAAAATATCTACTTCTATGGCAACAACCACCATCCCTCTGTGGCAGAAGCATGCAGCTCTGCATGGCCCCTCCTCTATGAAAGCCTCCAGCACCACCTAACCTTGCACTGTCTAGACAGCTTCTCCTGAAATCAAGTGGAGTATTGTCAGACACTTCCTGGAAACAATTCTTCATTCTTTCAAAGATTTAAAGAGGGTTTAGAAGTTTGCTTCAGGACACTCTGCATAACATTTTTGTTGTTGTTGTTGTTTCTCAGAGAAGATAAACATTGGTTGCAAGTTCTGTGAACATTTGCACTCATCACTGGAGCAGCAGAGCACTTTTCAGCAGAACCAGTGCTTGCTTTGATGCACTGCACAAATAGTGCCTGACTAATTTATCCCTGACTTAGTAATCTGCACATTCCACCTTGCTAAGCATCCCATCCATGCTGGACCCTCAATGCCCAGCACCTGTTCCCTTTTCTCAGGATATCACTTTTACCTAGTTACCAGGCTGTACAAACTCAGGCAAATACCTTGTGTTCTTCTTTCATCACCTGCTCAATGAGCTCAGATTTCATGGGTGGCTTAGAATATTGGCCTGAAAGGAGGCCATGTCCCAGTTTAGCCCTGTAAGGAAGAAAGTGGTGGAATGGAAACAAACATGTGAGAAAAAAACAGAAAAGAAGACTTATTTCAAGAAAAAAAAAAAAAAATTACTTTTGACTCCTTGATGAACCATTGCTACCTGCAACTAAGTGGTCAAATCTTCTCATTCTCCCATATCTCACTTCTGAGCTCATGAAAAGGTGTTCTTTTGCTCTGCCACTAAATCGTTTAGATTCTGTTTAACCTGACCAAGTAAATAACTGAGAAATGTCACTTACATCTGAGTGTTGAAATCTTGTGTTGGATCAAGAGGGGAGTAGTCAAATATTCGTGGAAGGTTTCCCACATACCTGGGCAGCAAGAACAAAGCAGAAACATTCAAATATTGCAGCTTAATGATTCGATCTACCCCAATGAGTGCTTTTGTCATGCAAAAATAATAGTAAAGAAATTAAGAAATGGACACTGAGGTTTTACTTGGAAGCTTCTAGCTATAAAGAATATGGCTGTGTTGTTCATCTGGAATTTATATTTTATTCCTTAATCTTGCAAAAGCTGCAGGATACTGCTGGTCAAAACCTCAGAGCTGAGTTGAGAACCAGTTTGCTTTCTACTCTCAACCCGTTGTAAATTCAAGTAAATTCGGGTTTGAATCAGGACCAAAGTATGTAAAAAGAATGTTTCTACTGAGTTTCAGAAGAGAAGCAATTCTGATAACACTGAGGGAAACATTGCTCTAGCCAGCCTGCTGGAAAGTGAAGCATTCAGCAGCACTCTCTGAGCATTTCTGCCCGTGAGCACAGGAAAAAGCAGCCTGGGTAGGTATGGCCATGGTGCTGGTCCCTCTCTCATCAAAAATCTCTGGCATTTAATGAATCTACAGACTGTACTCCATATGGCTAACAAAGAAAATAAATACAAGTTTTCCTCCTCTTCTTCTCCAGAATGTAATTTCTAACATGAAAACCAGGGAGGCTTTGCAAAATCTAAAAGCTCCACTTCCAGCATATACACTATTGCTGCTTTGGAAGGAAAGATCACTCTGAAATTAATTTCAAACCACAGAATGTCCTTTATGAAAAGGCTTCTCTCCTTGGAGTGATGTGTTCAGTTTTGATCAGTCAGGAGTATTCAGTGCTTTTCTGTTGTGCTTTTGTCTTCTACTCTCTTAATTATTCAGTGGAAGAATGCATTTACACTATTCTTGTCATTATTTTTTAAAATTTTAATTAAAATTAAAATGTGCCTCTGTCCCTTAGCCAGACCTGCATGCAACAGGTGCAGTGTTTTTCACTAGCATGGATCAATATCAACATGTTTGTGCCAGTTTTTGTCACAAATCACACCGGAGCACAGAATGACTCCTGCAGTGATACTGGCACGGGCCAGTACAAACCTTCTAATGTGATACTGATACCCAGGTAAACAGGGATATGTGCATCGGTACATAAAAAGCAGAGACTGAGACATCAAATGTACAGGGTGACATATGATTTCCCAGCACTGAAGTTAAGACAGTAAGTTTTTATTTTGAAGACAGATTGGATTTTGTGTTTCCAGAACAGACCAAAATAATCACTAAATCCTCCAAGCAGACACTGAACTGACTGAAAGAGACCTTTCTGCAGATGAAACAAAAATTAAAATCACATTTTTCTTCGAAAAACCACGAACTGATGAATGCAGCAGCTAGTGACAAGAAGCAGTTTGGAGCTACTTACGCTCGCTGGAACTCCGGGATGCTGAAAATGGCTTGCATGACAGCATTGAGGTAGCAGCTATTCCCCAGGTTCTTCATGCCAGTGTATCCTGGGCCATACATGGGCTTGAGCTTCACACCAGCTTCCTGAATCACTTCCCATTCTGAGACTCTTGGCTTCATGTCATTATCTCTTAGCCCATTCTCTGTCTGAAAGCAAAAAGATTTTCATCTTAGTCTCTTTAACTCCTGCCATGATTATGCTGCTGCCATCATCACCACCATCTTTGTGAACTATACTCCAAGAAATGAAGAGCCAAATCAATGGCCAAGGGGAGGTAAATCCTGCATGTAGGGGAAGGTGAGGGTCAGAAAGGCAGCAGTTTGTTCCTCCAATACACCCTTAGCTCTTTAGCACAGCCACTGGCTCTTTGAGTGCTCCCAGTCGTGACCTCAGTCCCAGCTGGGAGCTTCACTTCTCTCAGGCCTGTGACCTCAAGCCTCAGCATCAAACACTGCATTTTCTCAGGTTTCCTATTCCATTTGTAATGGCCAGGAACAGCTGCTGCTGTAGAAGCTGCTTATAACAAACAAACCACATGAAAAGCTGCAGATCCAAGAACTCTTCCCTTCTTTCAAATGGTAAAAGCCAACAATTTGTGACACTGAAGTTTCTACACTCAGCCTTCAGCCTGTGGGTGCAGGTCACTACAGTGTCATTTACTGCTGGCACCACTCTGCCACTTCTCAAAGAATTGTACAGACCAAAGACCAGAGGTGAAAGCTTTGCAACATTTAAGACTAGGTTTTCAAGGCTTCTGAGTAAAACAATCTTTCCAGAATGATTTGGATAAAAGAAACTTTTTATTCGTGATCCTGGCAAGGACATTAGTATACCAAAAATATTATTAGTATTATGAAGACTTCTGAAAACATTCTAACTCTTCTCTATCATTTCAATTATTATCATTTTCTCACCACTTGGACAATGAAATACACTTAGCCAGTAGCAGGTTTGTTCCTTTCTAACATTTTCATGTTCTCCAGGTAGTGACACTAGGTTATACGCTTGGGTTAAAAAAATTAAACCAAAAAGCAACAACCAAACCAAACAAAAAACCAACACAAAAACTACACCCACCTTTATAAGGATATTCTATTATGATTTCTTATATCATTTAAAGAGAACTGGAATTAGCATCCAATAAGAAATAAGTTATTAAAAGTACTTCTTTACTAATACAGACACACACAGAGAATCCTTTTTCCCCCAGTCCCTTTCTAGCATGTCATACCTTTGACTATGATGTTTTCTAGATCCGGGAGAATGATTTTTTCTCATTTTCTAATGTATTTATTGACAAAACCTAAACTGAAATTGACATAACTTTCAGCCACTTTTTAACTTATCCATTGCTTAGGTTCTTTTTGCTTATGAATTGTATCTGTTTACACAGGCAATAGGCTTTCCTTCACTCGCTGTAATTTAATATCCTAGACATTCTTCTCTAACTGAATGAGGTTCTTCATCTTGAAGACAAATGGTGCATCACACAGGAAAAGTGAAAAATGTAAACTAAAGACCACAAGGTACCTTTTTCAGAAGGGAACTTCTGGATTTGAGATCAATGGTTTACTCAGAACTCAGACAATAATCTTCAAATTAGCTGGCTGAACTTTACAGAACTGAATATTGTTGTAACAGTCTGAAGGAATTCACGAACAAGCTACAGGTGTTGTTCTTCTTCTGTTTCTCTCCCACGCCCAAGTGAACAAACAAGTGAACAACAAGCTAAATCAAAGATGGATTTCCTACCACTTGCATCTGCAGCATATCAATTCCAAAGTGTGCCAAATGTTTTGCTATATGTGGATCTAAAACCGGCTCCTCTTCATCAAAGGAATAGACATCTGCAAAAGCAGAGAGAAACCAGTGAGCCCCAGGATCAAATGTTATCCCTTTGTTTACCAACACTGCGTTCTCAGCACAGGGCTGCCTATACAAAATTTCCTGTTTATATTCTCCAAGTTTGGTTCTGGCCAGCAGAGAAGTGCAGAGACACACACATAGCTCAGTAAATATCTTAACACAATCACCTCAAGCACTCTCCTCAAAAGAAATTATATGCCTCCACAGTATTAAAACTTAAAAACATTTATAGGGATCATAGTATTTCCTCTCCCCAAAGTAAGAAATTTGTAGGGAAAGCAAGGAACAGGGCATGCAAAGTTCTCAGATATGTAGCCAGCCCACATTTTAAACATGACAACAAAAGATTATGAATTTTTGTAGAGCTACTAGATACAGACAGACCCATTAAAGCTGTGAGTATATCACACCAACTCTCTATTGACAACAGTATTTTAATTTTTAGTACAGTTTAAGAAATCCACTTTTGCCCCAGAGATGAAGGAAGAACAGAGAAATTATTAGAATAAAGAGGAATTTTTTGGATTACATACCACGAGATTGAACTTCCAAGATTAATCTAACCTTGTGATTAGGGAGAAAGGCTGGTTTTCTGAGTGAGGTGTCTTGCTTTATTGTATGGGAGAGTTAGATTTCAGTTCTCTATGATAGGCCTTTATAGCCTTAAGTAAAAGCCCATAAAAGTTCTGGCAAGGCAAAGTTCAGATTGTGAAGGGAAGCAGTATGTCTAATGATGGTATTTTCAATATGAAACCAAGTTTAATAAATCCAAAAGAAGGACAAAAAGATAAGAGTAAAAGCATTCTTTTTAGAGTTTACCAAGCTATAGGCCTATAATGACACAGTTCAGAGGAGGTTTCACCTACTTCAACAAGTAACAATAAAGCTGCAGGCATCGTACAAGGCTAAAAGTGGTTAAGACATGCACTTGTAACACTTGAACAAGCCTTCCATCTTTTCTATGATCAGGTCTCCATCTCTGTAGCCAATGACTGCTTTGCTGTCTCCTCATGCCAACACCCAGAACCCCTGCATTTCCCTCAGGCAAGTTTCCTTCATCCCAGCAGCTTCTCACACTGCTCCCTATGATCAGACCCAGGCTGACAGAGAAAGCTTAGCGGAGAGAGGAAGGGAAACAACCTCAGGAGATAGCAGGAGCACAGATAGAGGCTGTTCACAGCACAAGTATCACTTCTGGAAGGTCCTTGCCCCAGCCCCTCCTGGCAGCTGCAGAGCCTGGCTCTGACCCAGCCCATCCCCTTTAACAAAAGGCATTCTCCCTCAAGTCTGCTGGTACCAAACCCACGCTGAAATGATAGATTGAAGACTAGCCAAGAACTCCAGCACTAACTTTTAACATTGACCAGCCCTGTCTCTGAGCAGGGAGCTGTGCTCTGAGCTGTGCTGCCAGCTGCTGATCTGCCATCAGATGCCCCATGAACATTGGTGCCCGTGACCTTTCTGGCATGTGTGTGGCTGTAGCTGCCCATCTGCTGGAATTCCGCTGTGTGGTAGCAAATGCACCCAGAAACATGACTGCTCATCCACACACATGGCATCACAGCATTCCCATAGTATTCTGCTGAGGTCACAGCACAGCCATAAGATCCTGAGAAGTTCAAACACCTGATGGAGTGAGATTACACAGCAACTGAGCTTGGGGGACTGCTTTCAGTGTGGAAGCTTTTGATGTTGTTTTCCCTCTGCTCTGATAACTGCAGAGAGCAAATTATCCGGGACTACTGGGCCAGAGCAGCAGAAATGGAACACAGGACTAATGTTCTGCTCAAGCCAAGCTCGTGCCATGCTCCAGTACTTCCTGCTGTGTAGCTTAAGTTTATGGGAAAAAGACAGATCACTTGTTTCAAAAAATCAAAGCAGAAGATAAAGAGCTGCCAAATCTGCTGTGCTGTCATACAGCAGCAGATAAGGAATGTAGTAAACTCAGCAAAGCTAACACAAGGACTTGGTGTCATTAGAGTGAGAAAGGGGGAAAATGGAGGAGTGGAAAAGGGGAAAAAACCCACCAAGATAAACCTGAGACAGGCAACACAGAATGTTATTAAACAGAGAAAAAAATCAAGGGACCCATCAGTATAACCCAGTCCAACTCCTTGCCCTGTGCAGGACACATAAAGAGTCCCATCATGGGCCTGAGAGTGTTGCCCCATTTTGAACTCAGGATTGGTGCTGTGACCACTTCCTTGGGGATATTTTCCAGTGTCCAATCATGCTCTAGGTAGAAAATGCTTTCCTGATAATAGTCATTATGATTCATATTATTCTAAGAAAATAAAAATGTCGATGCTACTTGACTTCATTTTCTTCCACAGCTCAAGACACACACCTGTTCTGGCTGTGCAGACATCCCTCCTTCCTTCTTAGAGGCTAACAGGTAATGGTAACACTGTCCCTAAAGAAAGAAGTGGCTCAGGATCCCCCCAAAATATCTGACAGCTGCTAAGATTAGCATCCACAAAGCAACTCCTTCAAGCACCAATCACCAGGGGTTTCCCAGTGCCAGTGCCCCATTCCATGCCTCAATCTATTCCAAACACACAACCTCACAGTGCCTGGACATAAAATCTAATGGCACTGTCAAGAGAGGCAGCAGGTAGCACAGTCTGCTCAGTGCTCAGCCTACTGAGGCAAACAACTCTTCTGACCCCTGGTGCATCCTGTCCAAGGTACAAAATGAAAGAGAAGCTTGGTTCAATTTCTGCCCTGATCCCAGATGTGTCTGCTAACAGAATGCTACAAAATGGGGCTGATGCCTCAAAAACCTTTCATAGTGCACACAGCACAGATTTCTCAGGGCAAGACAAAGAGCTCTCCTCTGTGTACACATAGGGTGAGTGTCAGTGGAATACTGGCACCACCTCCTTCTCCTTCCTACTGGTGTGAAAAGGAATAAATTATTACTCCTGTACCATCACCTCTTCACCTTTAACCCAGGGAAGCAGAAAACTGAACAGATTTTGTGTCACCATCAGCCACAGAGCCTCTTTCCTGAAGCTCATCTATCACCCAGCCCCATCGAGGGTTTATGAGAACTACAGAAACACAGATCAGAGACAGAATAATTACTGAAAAGGAACAAGGAAGGCTGGGGGAGGGAAGACTTTTCTATAGGGAAACCAAGTAAACATCATCCAGAAGAACAAAGGTCTGTGGAGAACAGCTGGTGCCTCTCTTTCAGAGGGAAGGATGACAGCCTGTCCTTTGTTATCCCAAAGGCCACATAAGAGAGGAAGCAGCTGATCAGTGGGAGGCACAAGGACAGAAGCCATAAGGAAACAAGCATTGCTGCTAAAGATGGAAAAGAAAAGAAAAAATTCTGAAAAAAACCCACTACATAATATCCAGTTTGTTTTGTAGATGAACTTGAAACCTACAGCTGGGCAAATCCTAAACACCTTCAATAACTGAGAGATTTGGATAGAAATCATCCAAGACCAGGCTGATGCAAGGAAATAACATTCAATCTGGGAGAGAAAAAAACGGTTTTGCTTAGTGTTTCTGTGGCACAGCTGGTTGAATCTGACTACAGTTGCCTTTCAACACTGAATAGGACTTAGAAAAGCTCTCAACTGATGCTTGTTAAAAAAAGGGGCTGCTCTAAACAGCAATTTTTCATCTCTTAGACATAAGCACTAAAGCCAAAATATAATCATGTGTTCTTCCATTTTTACTTCTCCATGCAGCTGCAACAAAAGGATCTCTTTGCTTACGACTTTTTCAGCTCCTCATGTTTTTATTCCATCTAATCTTCACCCACCATAATCCCCTCTGCAGCAACACCACAGAACATCACACTTGGAGAATATGCAAACAAGGATAAGCTACAGCTTTTTTCCCCTCTCAAGATCATCACACATTTTATAAATGAGCATCACAGCAGCTCCATAAAGATGAGTGTTCATTAGACTGTTTCAGCAACATTTTGTTCAACAAGGAAAAAGAGGAGTTCCCACTATGATTAAAAAACCCATACATGCTGTAACACACTTTTAAATTTAAAAAGCTTATTACCCTGTTGTTGTTTCGTTGTTACAGAAAATTGAACTATTTGTCCTAGGAAATGTAGCAGAACTAAAAAAATATTGTTTCTCCAGATTCTGTTGTTTCAGACTAACACCATTCTCATGTTATAAGCCTAGTATTATGCAAACACTCCAAAAATATTTATAGAAAATATAAAATAAAACAAGTTTCTGGGCTTTCTCAGAATGGAGTGTGTGTCATTCCCTTTAACCCTGATCAACATTCACAGACTCACAGAGTTTCTTTTCAAACACCTGCACTAGAAGCACAAACCCATTTGGTAAGATACACACTGTCAGTCTCCCCACAGAAGGTACATCATCTCAGAACATGCCACGAGGCTGACCTGCTCCATCAGGAGTGATGGTTCCCAGCTTCACTGCCAGGGGATAACCTGTCTCCTTGTAGTGCTCCATGGCGTGTCCATTGCCCCCGCTGCCATCGAAGAACCACTTCCCACAGAGCACGGAGCCATCGGTCAGGTTCAGCCACAGGTTTTCCCGCAGGTCACACTTGGAGCACTTCCACCCACTGTGACATAAAGCAGGGACAAAGAGCAGGAATGTGTAAGGCAGGAGCCAGTATTGCTGTTTTCTGTACTTCCCATCCTGGCAGGTCAAGCCAACCCACAGCCCAGCCCAGAGTCATGTAAGGGAATCAAGGGCTGAGTTCCTGCCCTTAGGTCAGTTACCCTGCACTGAATTAGAGATCCTACAATGAACAAACCTTATTGCCCTCACCTGGGGGGAATTCTAACTCCATTGTCTAACTGTACAAGTGTTTTAGCATGTTTAGATGCCTGCAGCTCTTCTTCCCAGGAGTCAGATTCCTGCTTCCTGTAGGGTGATTTTGCACTGAGGAGTGCATCACAAGCTATCGTCACCTGCAAGACAAATGGATGTCAGTCAAAGCCTTACAGGACTCAGTGACTGGACAGAACCTGGCCTTCAGCCTATTGCTAACCACATACAGAACTGCTTATCAGTAGGACTATTTATATACTCAAATATGCATCTAATCTTTTAGACTGTTGTCATTATTTTAGCAGAAGAGTACTATGTGAGCTTTCCTAGGACAAGCTGGCACCATAATAAGGGAAGAAATACAGGAGATAGAAGAAAATCCAAGAAACAAAGACAAACATCACTTTTAAAAATGAATGATACTCTATTATAGCTGGTAAAGAAAGATCTTTATGTCCACATAAGCACTGCACACAAGAAAATGAGGCACCATCTTGATAAAAACAAACAGGAGACAATTCCTATGACCGCTTTCATACACTCACTGACCAATGCTGGTAGCTCTTCTATGTTGGGTAACGAGATTTCATAGTGATCAGGAAAGATAACAAGTTTTGCTTCATCCTCATATTCGAAGTCATCACTGTTGAGATCACTGCTTATCTCCAGATCTGGAAAACAAGACAGGGATTGTTAGGAGACCAAGGATCCAAAACTGTGACAGGGGTACCACTATAAACATTGCTTGCCTGGCAGCAACCAGTGCTTTCTCTGGCTAGAAATATTTGTGAAATCCTGATCTAAACTGAAATCTCACCATCCTGCAAGAGAATGTTCTGAGGACAAAAATCTCCACTTATTGCCATCCCCAACTACAGATACAGTTTTCTTGGCCTCTCTGCAAGCTGTGCACTGTTGCAGGCATCACATTGTGCAAAGCAGCAAACAAAATTCTGTTCCTTTTGGACAAAATCAGGATGCAATACAGCTATGCCTTTTACCCAGAATTTGAAATGCTATAAACCATGGAGACAGGTTGCACTGCACATGCCCAAATTGCAGAGGACAAATAAAAATTGCACTCCATATTTTCCAGATCACAGACCTGGCTGAAACGTGCTGTGGCTCCCATCCATCTTGAACCTGTGGCCTTTCCTCCCATAAAGATGTCCATGGCTGGAAGTATTCCTGTGTCTCATCCACAGTCTCAAGTAGCTACAGCAAGTACAGTAACATCAACTATATCCTTTTCTTGATAACTCCACTCTTTAACCAGGGTAATTATCTGTTTAAAAAGCAATCATTAGCTACTAAAGCTTTCCTTTAAAGGTCAAGCCTTCCACAGTGTTTGTGTACATTTTTCTTCCAGTGCTTCTTTTCTTAAATATGAACCTTAACCAAGCAACATCAGCTAAAATGTTTGCCCAGAAATATGTGGACCCAGAGCAGAAGGGTAGATTGGGAATTAAATGAGACACAAAAAAATTGTGTCTTTAACTCCATGAAAAAATATTATTATTAATTATCACATAGTGACAAGACTGAGTTAAAATCTTGTCCTGTTCTATCTAGGACAAATGAAAAAGCTAAGACCAAACATGCACATGTCAGAAATGTTACAAGATTCAACTGCAAGAATTTCCCGGCAACAATGGGATTTTTCTGGATCCTTCTCCCATCTGGACATGTGGGATCCTTTATATTCTGATGTACCAGTCACTGACAAAAAAAGGTTCAACCAAAAAAAGAGATGTGTTAGCAGTAGCCAAAGCTGGCTCTTAATTTCCCCCTCAGTACAAGCAGATGCTTAATGAGTCACTCAATCCTAAATGAGCATTGGCAGCAACCACTGCACCCTGGGAATGCCTAAAATCTCAAATGTATGTTTGGGAGAGGTGAGGATGACAGAAGCCAGATTCAGAAAACAGCTCTCTATTTACCCAGTGAGCAGTAACAGACTGAACAACCCAAATGATAAAACAAGTATCAAAATATATTTTAACTTGACCTGGAGAGAAGAGCTCTTGAGAGGAACATCAACTCTTGGCTCACCCACTGCACCAGGCAGCCCAGAGGTGGCAACACCCACTGTCAGTGACTTCCAGCAACATGAACTCTCTCACCAGCAACCAAAAAAAGCCCTCTCTCATCAGCTCAACATAGACACAAAAGCAAGAACGTTATCCCATGCTGAAAGCATGACATTTTTAGAGAATGTACTAATTTATTACCAATTCCCCAAATCACACCATTTTCATAATGATCCTTCACTTTACTCCAGGCTTCTTTCTCAGTTTGTATTACAGTCCTGTGTTTGATACAGGAGTGAATCTCCAAAGAAGCAGTTTTTAACAACTCTTCTGCTCTGTGGATCAAGGAAAATTAGTATCTCCGAGTTGATGGTGCATATGGCAACACATCACAGGGAATCTTCACTAAATGCCAAAAATTTCATGGCGGCCAGCATAAAAAAACCAAAAGTACTGATCACCTCCTAAACAGGAGAGAGGTTCCTCAGAGAGGCTAAAAGCTCAGTGTGAGCTCAGCAGGTTTGGAGGCAGTGAAAGCTCTTGCAGGGCTGTGGTCACACAGCCACCAGAGGGAACCTGGCACCAGCTCACAGCAGCCACCAGAGCTGGGGACATGTGTGAGACCTGCTGATCTTCACTGCCCTGTGCTATGGACATCAACTTCAACACCTGCAACCCCCTCAGAGAAACAGCAGTGACACGGCTGTCTGTGTTCAAAATTCAGACACACGCTGCAGCTCATCTCCCAAGCCAGACAGCAGCCAAATTGCAGAGACTTCAGTGCTGCTGGCCTGACCTGCACCTGAACCAGTGATCCAGGGATGAAAGACAGAGTATCCTATTAGCAATCAGCTGCTGTCATCTAAGGACTTCACATGCTTAGGAGCACCAGTTCCTGTGTGCAATGGGCAGGGAAGGGAATTTCCTTTTTACCTCCTCAGGCTCTATGCCATTGGTATCAGCAGAAAAGCAGAAAAGAGTGTCCCATCAGAATGGGACTCTTTCTGCCTGACACACCAATATGGCAGCATCCTACCTGTTATTTTAAAGAAGGATGCACAAAGCTTCAAAACAGTCCGGGCAAACATCATGAGGATTTAAAATTCCCTGGGAAACACCATGAGGATTTAAAATTCCCCTTTTGAAAGTGACCACATAAAACTGGTACACTTCCACCCAACACCTACTCCCTCTGACTAGGAATTAAAAGGCATTGCATTATCACTCTGAAGACAGTTTCTCAGGGTCCAGACCCAGTACATAAAATGGAATGGAATTCCGAGGTCACAGACTGAAATCTCTCCATACAGAGCAGGTGACCATATAAACTAATCCCTTTTAGAGACACTCAGAGGGACCCCTTAATGATGCCAGTTGAAAACATCCAGATCACCACTCATATTTTTAAATCTTGGCCTGCGTGTGCGGAGTGACATAGCTGTTTAGTAAGAAATTGTACCTGCATTTTATTTTCTGTACCTGTGCAAGGGCCAGCAAGGCTGAGAAAGCACGATGGCAGAAATCATAAAAACAGATGACAGTGACTTTAGAAGGCAATGGAGCCCACACTAAATGTGGACAGAATTTGACCTTGAAGCAGTCTGCAGGTAGTTTCTAGTGCAGAATTTTGGGAAGGACTAAAAGTAACTACAGGAAAAGGAGAAGGGTGAAATCTACATGCAAAAGGAGCATATTTGATTAAAAATTACCACTAAAGACACTGAAAAGCATGAGCTTTTAAGCACCATACTTCATCCAAAGTTGTTTTTTGACCAAGGATGTTCTTCCAAGATGCACTGAGTAGAAGGCAAAAAAAACATGCTTTACTCAGTTCTGAGAGTAAGCCACAAGGCAACCAGCCAGTCTGTAATCCTTCCAAGGAGTGACAGCTTGAGGCTCAACCTCCACAGGACTTTGTTTCCCTTCCAGTGGAGTAACACCACCTTTCTGGTGCCTCCTGAGAGCCTCAGCTCAGCCACCAAAACGAAGAATCCACAGGTTGTAAGGGTTATGTTGGGAGGCCAGGCAGAGCAGAGCAGCAGACACCTCAAAGCAGAGGCTCAACTGACGCTGTTATTTTGGGAGAGTGGTCAGTAGAGTAAATTTACTGCACCTCACCGAGAGAGTGAGAATGCACTGCTGCTGGACTGACTGAAAACAGCAGCTGGGAGAGACACTACTGTAATGAAACCAACCCAGCAGAGGGGAAGAGAAGGAGTGGATGTGTCCAGATCAGATTTAGACAAGTTACCAACTGACTGCACTAATAATAGGGGCGTAAAAGACTCCAGACAGGACCCCCAAACAGGATTTCCTGCGCATATGGACATGTCTGTGTGTGTGAAAGGGAATACAAACATGAAAATTGAATGAGGATGTTGACTAGCAAGTCTACAACTAATTTTGAAACCCTAGAAAGACATCTTAGGAATCTGGGCTTGATCCTGCTCTCACTGAAAGCAATGGACAAATTTGTATTGACTTGGAAGTGGAGACCTGGGTCTTTAAATCAAAATATTTCTTCCTCTAAATAACAGTGAATTGCAGTAGCAGCACTTTGCAAACTATAAGCTATTCAGTTAATTTGTTTTCAGGGACATACAAAATATTAAACAGAAGTTGTTTTTTTTTAAATTACTTTCCAGTTATAACATTTTCCTTTGCAGAAAAATGAAAAGCAAAACTTCCTGCAAGGATCATTTGGCTGATACTACTTGTAAAAGAACGTTCAAATTGCTTGCTACATCTCTAAAGCATTTTTATGTTGTTCCTGTTGCTAGGTAAGACCTTATCCGTTGCATTTCTGGCACAATCATATGTTAAGCAAGCAAAACTAGCCAGCATTAGCCTGTGTTAACCTGGTCTAATTTTCACAGTTCTACCCAAATCAGTACACTATTAAGACTGTATTAGTGTAAAGCGTCTGCTCACCATCCTATACTCAACTCAAGCATACATGGCAAAGCTAAAAAGCAACAGCTAATCAGTTCTGCTGCTGCTGCAGGGAAATATGCACTATTTCATTGGGTTAAATTGCAAAAATATTGTCAGGAAGTGCTTAAATTCTCCTACATCACAACTTTTCATTCATAGATACAGATACTCTATTTCTGCTTACTCATATAAATATAAACGTTAACCACTCATGGTAAAAGCCCTCTTCAAAGCTCTCCAAACACAAACATCCTCACTGCAAACAGGGTTCTGCTCCTGCCTATGAGAGCTGGGAGAACTAAGTGAAGCTGTAGTCAAACCCAGTGCAGCCACTCTTAGGAGTGGTTTTTACACTTGGAAACAGAAGCCATGAATCCATCCACTGCCATCAGCAGGGAGGTGACATCCAGGAAAAGCTCAGCAAGTTTACAAGTTCTCCCAGACCCTCCAAGTGGAAGTTTTCCTTTCTAAAGTCTCCTGAGACCTGCTGTGTGTCGCAGATACTCTTCTCAGCAGCAACCACAGACCTGCTGACAGAGCTGTTCATCCGAGGACTTCAAAACACTTTTAATTGATGGTCTGAGTTAGCCCTGACTTTGCTCAAAACAGCTGCCACAGCTTGCTGCACTGGCAGATGATGCTCTGGTAACCAGTGTGAGGCAGGACATCTGTCTAGGGACAAGTTTTATGACACTCACTCTGCCAGCTCTGTACAGCTGGGAGTCCAGGCTCTGGCATTCAACAGATGCTCAGGAAGAGGGTACAATAATCTGGCAAAATTGGTGGGATTCCTCCCTCAATGCAGAGTTCAAATATCTACCTGAGGTGTTTTGTTTGCTAGGGGTGAGGGGGAATGGTGTTTGCTAGTCAGTTTTTGAGAAATAAATAGGGGGAGATACTGTGTGTAAATGCAGTTTCGCTATTCAAAAGCAATTTATAAAGCAAAATGACAGAGAACAAAATATAAAGTGTTGCTTTACTGGCGTTCCACTTAAATCTCCCACTGCTGCTGACAACTGGGCTGACATTTCAGAGAAGCATTCAGCCCATCTCTCTCTCAGAACCACCTCTCTGAGCAGCAACAGGTAACTTGGACCACATCCCTGTGCACACACAGCCCAAGCACCTCTCTTGTGTTCTCTGCATCTTTCAACTACTTCATCTGCTGTTCAGTTACTCAGGAACACCTTAAAAATCACTTTTAGATTTAATCTCTTAGGTAATTTTAAATCAAACAGCAAACTCCATTTCTTCACATTTCAATCTCTTTCCAGTCCACTTACATTGCATTAATTAGAACATTCTGAAAGACTCTGCTGATAACTCTTGGCATAACATGTTCAGGGGGATTCTGCTGATAGCTATGGTAAAAGCTGGACCTCCCACCCCTTCAGCACAAGAATCTTCTCCCTAATTCTGCTACCCCTTTTGACCAGAAGTTCATAAGGATGATCACATTACACCCATTAACTGAGATTTTTTTATTCACACACAAGGCACTGAATAAGACAAATAGTCTGCTTTAATTATCACCCCAAATTCCCTGAAACATTGCATAGCCTGAGCTGAAGTTGTCATGTCCACACTGTCTAGCAACACCTAAACCAGCCAGATTAAAGGCAATTCATACATTTCAATAAACGAAGCTGTTATGCTTCCTGATTATACAGAACACTCATAGCCAACACCCTCCATCCTTCTCCAAAGAAAACCAAACCAAAACGTGCCCAGAACCTGATGCACATGAACACACACTTTGCTGTGAATCTTTCCTTGTTTAGTGAAAGGTAAATATTGCACTTGACTGGCCCAAGCAGCCTGTGTTCCTATTGCATTTACTAGACAGCAGCAGTGCTAGACAGTAATCAGTGAGCATCCAAAAGATGTTTTCCTAATACTAAGGAGATTGAAAAGGGTTTAGTATCTTTAATAGTTTTACATCAAAGAGGATTATAACAAGCGATGTAACAAATGCCCAAACTGGATTGACTTTGTACACAAAGCTTAAATCTCTGGGCCTTCAGAGAATTATTAATGAACATGCAGAGTACAGGGATGCTGGAGTTAGCCACTGATCCTTGTCTGATTTTGTCTGCCAGGGCAAGCCCTACCTGGCAGGTCACATACCTGAGCTGTATCAGCCAGGATAAATTAACCATGAGCCAGCAATGTGCCCTTTTGATATCCTGGGGGCATTAAGAACAGTACGGCCAGTAGATCAAGGGAGATCATCCTCCTCCTCACTCTGCCCTGGTGGGGCTGCACCTGGAGTACTGCATCCAGTCCTGTGCTCCCCAGCCCAAGAAAGACAAAGAACTGATGGAGAGGGTCCACTGGAGGGTACAAAGCTAATCAGGGAACTGAATATCTCTCTTATGGGGTTGAGCTAGGCCTGTTCAGCCTGGAAAAGAGACTGAGAGGGGATCTTATCAGTGCACACAACTACCTTAAGGGCAGGTGTCAAGAGGATGAGGCCAGATTCTCTCCTGCAGTGCCCAGTGACAGGAAAAGGCACAGCAGGCACAAACAAACACAGAAAGTTACATCTAAGTATGAGGAAAAGCTTCCTTACTTTGAGGGTGACAGAGCACTGGAACAGGCTGCCAGGAGAGCTTGTGGAGTGTCCTTCTCTGGAGATATTAAAAATATGCCTGGATAGGATCATGTGCAGCCTGTTCTACATGAACCTGCTCCAGCAGGGGATTGGACTGGATGATCTCCAGAGGCCCCTTCCAACCCCAACCATTCTGTGACAGGTGCCCAAGGTCACAACAAGAAAGAAAGAATTAAAACAACCTGTTTAGATGAGATCAGCAGTTCTGAACCAATGAAAAATATGTTGGATTAAGAGATAAGACAAGAAATTTTGCTAACCACCTTTGCTGCTGTCACATGCAAAATTATTAAATCAGCCACCTCTCTGTGCTTTTGTTTCCTCAGCTATGAACAAGGACAGGAATAATTCTTTGTTCTTTGCTTTAAGCATGGCCAAAACCAGTACCATCTGCTCTTCCAAGGAAGTGGACACAAAGCATTTGGAAGCATGGAAGTACTACCCCCAGGAACAGAGCAGACTTGATAATAGTTTAGTCCCAGCCAGCAGAGGCTGCAATGAAAACTGCAGTAGAACAATAGACCAGATGAGATACATTTTCAAAGGAGCATTAGATTCCAGAAGCGCTGGATTAAATAGATTCATGTCCTAAACCCACCCCAGTGAAACTGCACTGCCCTCAGAAGTTTCCTTGGAACTGCTGCTCAAGACCTACTCAAAGGGAACAAAATATTCATGCACAAGGGTGGAATTTGAGGATTTCAACGTGGCACATCAGAGACACTCTGCCAGCACCCTGCATGCTGGCACACCTCAGTGACAGGAGCCTTCAGGTGTATGTATAAGATCAGCAAGGACAAAATTTGAATGTGCTTTTGTACTTCGTATTTACACTCACATTGCTAATGCTGTACAAGCACAGCTGCACTGCAGCCAGCTTTGTTTCTGAACCATTTTATAAGCATCCAGTGACAATCATGACTTTCAATGTAAACTGGCAGTAAATGGCATTTAGAGCAGCATCTGTGACATCTCTTCCTACAAGTTTAACTTTTATATTACTCATTTTTAGTGTTTTTTCTTTCTAAGCCCTCATTGCAAGTCTTATATGAACAACAATTTAATCAATCGCAATCTGCAGTCTTAGGGACACATTCCATAAATCAAAGCAATTCCAACAGAAGGTCATTCTATTGTTTCTCTTGAGCCTTAAGAGCTGGAAATTGTAAAGAAAACATTTCACCTTTTTGTTACCTGAAGAAAAATTCACTATTCACTATTAATATAGAGACAATAAATAATAGATGAATTGGAGAAATACCACAAGCTGTGGGAGAAGAGAGATTACAGGCTTTTCATCACAGTCTCCTCATACATATTTATGAGTCCCTCAGGTTTTCTGGGTAATCTGAATAAATGGATTTTGGATGATATGGGGATGGTAAGAAAACTGCTTTCCATGAAGCAAGGGAATAGAAATGTGGACATAACAGAATTAGAGATGCTCTTGATCTATGCACAGTTGCATTTATTACAGGAGGGACCACAACATCACTGAAGAATATTTACCTGTGTAACTGCTCTAAGATGGTAACAACTCTTCCTATGACCAGCTGCTGAGCATAACAGAGACACACTGAGGCCCTAATATATCTAAACATTAAGGGACAACATTCTAATAAAAGAGTGCTTTGTGGAAATTGCAGAGAGGTAATGGACAGAATTAGTAAAAGAGTGCCTTTCAAAGCCTAGGCTGTTTCAGAGTAGTTGAGGATCTATTTTACATTAAAGTATTTCATGTATATATACACACATCTCTCAATATATACCAAAATTATTAAGAATTACTTATTTGCCTGGAAAAACTTAAAAATTCAGAACCAAAAGTTAAAAAACAAACTAAAACAAACAGCAGGAAAAGAAAACCCAAAAGGAGCCCCAAAGCCAGACACAATGGTGGGCAGAACCCAAGTCCACATGCAGACAGAGTCAGAAAAGGACTGTGTGAAAGCAGCTGCTCACAATACCTAAAAATAGCTTAGCATTCCTCCTTTTTGCTAAAGCTCCACCAGATGCTCCTGGTACCTTCTGGAAAGAGAGAAAGAAACAATTAAAAATCCATCAAGTGAGACAAGAGTAAATCTGCATTAACCCCTCCTATCAAATCACAGAGCTTGATGAGCAAGAATGCAAATGCTCTTTTCTCACCTCTGACACTGAGGCTCATCCCTGCTCTCTCCATGGAGAGAGGGAGCCTCCACCTGAGTCCTTCCCTCTTGGCTTGCTAGCAGCTGATCACAGGGTGTCTCACAGCCACCATGGGGGACAGCTGCTCTGTCACCAAGACACAGACACCCAGCACCTCTCAAAACTCTCTCCACCAGATCCCAAACAGATATTTCTTAATGACTAAAAGCTGAATTAGAGAAAAGAAAAGGCTATTTTCTGCACAAAGGATTCAACCCTTCATAACTAATTCCGGTAGGACCACTTTGCTTTGATCTGTTAGTTTGGTGCCTTTTCCTCTATCCAGAAAAAAAATGCCCTTTCCATCAGGATCTACACCTGCATCCATTAATCCAAATTAACACCATGTTTTCTAAATATTTGAAAGTATGCAGGAAACTCGACAACACCCAAGCAATTGTTTAGTGGGGGATTTTATTGGTTTTTTTTTAATTTAAGGACCATAGCAGAAAACAGCAACTTCCAAATGAGATTAAGTTTCACTACTTTTCACTACTCATTCTGCAAGGGAAAACACAACTAACTGAGGAAATGTCAAAGTCCATGCATTTACTCCTTAAGCTTTTTATTAAACAGCACCATTAAATCAAATTAAATCAAAAAAGCCTCTGTGGCTATTTGGTGCCAACACGATGCATGATGTAGTGTGTAATGTTAGTGTAACTGGCAAGGTTGTTAGGCAACTTTTTTTTTTTTAAATAATAATATTGGGATACAACAGGTGGAGAGAAATCAGCCAAGAGCCTGTCAGCCTACAGGGAAAGTTCATGTTCCCCTCTGCCCCTTCGCAGGCAAAAGGGTCACATATTTTGGGTGGTTCCCTTCACCATGTAAATAAAGCTTTGGCCTAAGCAAACTGCTTTAATCATCAGTGAGCTCTTATACATCATAGGAAAATTTTCCATTCTTAGAAAGAGCAGATGCCGACAAACACCCCTTGGCTGCATTAAAGAACAGAATCCATTATCCACGTAGAAAAGCCCTTGGGAAAACTCCAGCACTTAAAATAAAAATAAAAATTCCTCAATGAACTGAAAATAACATGCAGAACATTTATTTTTTTAATGCTACTGAAATTTAACAAGTGGGAAGGAAGTAGCCAGGAATCTGTTTTAAATGCATTTTAAATCTTTTTTTAAAAAGCAGTAGTGAGAAACAACATAACCCAATTGCAAATACATTATGAATAAATTACGCATTCTCCAAGGACTATATTTGCAGAACAAAAAAAAAAAATGTTTTTTCCAATACTAGGAATTTCCAATAGAATTCTGATGTCACCAAGTGTGATATTGTGAAAATCATTAAGACTAGAGATTTCAAAGAGAAAGAGTTCACATGAAGTGTTTACATTTACCTCAGGCTTACAATGATTTCAGTTTGATTTTTCCAAATACAAATACATCAGAATTGAAGATGCTCAATTCTCCCAAAACACCCACAACCTGACAGCCTTTTTTTACCTTGTCAGAAATCACTGAAAACATTCTCACATTCTCAAATGTTAGAAACATTTTTGTTTCTACCAGACGTGTGACACACCCAACAAATGGGAGTGACACGAGGCATCAGCAGTGGCATTAAATTCCATTTGTGATGCTCCTTGGACAAGGAGATAGTGCAGCCTGTTCTGCTGTCTCTCACTTTTTATAACACCATCATCCCTGGATGCCATCCAGAACCTATCCCTGTAGGAGCTCTTTGTGCTTCTCTGTCCTGTGTTTTCAACAGGCCTGAGGTATCACTACAGCACCAAGCTGAAGCTCTGCCTGCAAGTGAGCAGCACCCAGACAGTTGTACAAAAGTCATAATACTGCAGGAAGGAGGATGATTTAAAATTTCTGAAGAATGTAACTCTGTGGAAAAGGAAAAATAAAGATCAATTTCCTTTATTTAGCTGAGAATTTTACCAGAGGTGCTCCATAACTTGCACTTGTGCCCATCTGTGATGATTCAGCAGCTGCCTCTGGTGCTGAGCTGCCATGGGGAGATGCTCCAGCCCTGCTTGAGCCAGCAGGCTGAAGATGTGACCCTTATTTTCAAATTGAATTGTGACAAGATACACAAGTAACGTTTATTCCAAACATCTTGGGAAGCAATCTGGGATTTCTGCAGCAATGCAGTGCATTCTGCAAGGATGATGCCAAGGGAACCACAGGCAGGAATAGCAGTCTCACTACAAGAATCTTAAGATAGCATATGCAATGCCTTTGGCTTTACTGTATCCTACACCATTAAAAGCTTGGCTTCCAAAACCAAAACCACAATGGAGCATGTGCCAGACACTTCATAAAACACTTGATGTTTCACATTGCTCAAAGGAAAACATGGATAGTCATGGCACAAAAAAGAAATCCACAGCTAATATATGAGGAATCCTGGCTATGAGCCCTAGTAGATGATGCAATATTCACCTGCACTGTGTAGTCAAACCCTGTTTCCTGCCACATGACCCAGAGAACCAGAGCGTTGCCACCTTCCAGCACAGAGCCAGCTCCTCTGCTACATCATGAGTCACCCAGAGAAAAACAGGAACCCCTGAATGTCTTCAATCAAAGAGGTTTGCAACACCAAACAACAGCTGGAATATTTGTTTCTCCATTTTGGAATTCTTCAACCTAATCTTTATCAGAAAAGGTATCTTTGAGGCCTCATTTTAACCCCAGTTTACTTAACTTAATGGAAGGAAGTTATATGCAAGGAAAGCTGACAGGATTTCTGCCCACCTGTCTCCAGGTAGCATCTTTCAGGTGTTCAATTCAGTCAGAAGAACCATTGCTAAAACCACAGTAGACTCTGCAAAACCTCAGTTAACAGAGTGAAGGATAATGTTGGTATTGCCCTTAGATGGAAAGACAATTCTAAAGTATAGCAAACATAATTTACCATCTCATCCTGGAAGACATGCAATTCACCTTGCTGTAATTCTGATAAAATATGAACACTCCTCTACTGGAAATAAGGTAAGTGGTCAGGGCACTTTACTCAAGGCCTTCATCACCCAGGGGAAGCATTGCTGCAGAAAAAGACACAAGGATTCTAACCCACTCCAAGCAGCTGTTTTAAGCCCTCTAACTTGTCAATAAAGACAGAGCTTAGGGGAGAGTGAGCTATAAGCAAACCCAGTGCTTTCCATACAGCTCAGGTCAGAAGTAATTAAGAATCCTTCAAAGATGCCAGACAAACCACAGACAAACAGAGGCTATAAAGCACAGATTATAAGTGACTGCTGATTGCAGTGATGGTGTGGAAGAGCAGTGAACATGAGCTTGTATGTGCACATCCATGTGTGGAGAAAGGCTAAATGAGGGGCAGTATGTGTCTCTAGAATCCAGCATCAATTTAAGCTGAGCTTAAGATCTCAGGCCAGGTCAGGGTTTAACCGTATAGGAATGTCAGGATGAAAAGTAGTCCTGTCACCCTGAGATGGAACCTCACATGAAAAATAGATCTCAGCAGCTTCCAGCCAAATCTCAGCAAAACCCGGTAATTGGACACTTGAAGGGCAGGTTTCAGAAAAGTATTAGCTATGCACAAGGTGCACATAACATGCAGACAGTATGTATGTAATACACAGAAATGAGAAGTAAAAACATCAGGAAGGAGCTGCCTTTAAGGTCTGACTCTTTAGGGCTTTTAATTTATCCCAGAACTGAAACACTAGGATTGGTTAGGATCCAAGCACCTGGATTTGATATCCAGCCCCAAATCTGAACGTGTGCATTTCAGCCACTCAGGACTGGGTGAGTTTCTGAAATGCATCACCCAAATGAGCACAAGAGACACAGAAGTGCTGGGGTAGTTCTCTGGAGCCACAAGTCTCACCTGTATCACGTGTCGTTTCAGGTGCAGATAGACACACTGGCCTGTTTTCCGGTAATGCCTCTCGATGTGCTCCCTTCCAAAGCCCAGAAACGTGTTCATGCACACATAGAGACCTCCTTCTGCATCCTACAAGCAATGACACAAACAGTTACAGCAGGGAAGGAACTGAACAGGACAGGCAAAGAACCCAACAATTGCAGAGCCTTTCTGTTATCAGGCATGTACTGGAAGCATGGCTTTCACAGCATATTGTGGTGTTTACATTATCAGTTCTCTAAGAAGCTTCCCCACCATATCACATATCATAACACATCATCCCACAGCCTATAGAAACTCTTTGAAGTGAGTTACCTTGCAATCACAGATTAGTAAGTGTCAAAATTGGAAGTCTAGAAGTTAGTCTTGAAAAATTCCACTTGAGTGCCCAACCCACAGAGATTCATAGGGACAAAAATTTGTAAAGCACAGAAATAAGCTCAAGCCTTTCTTTGAAATTGCAGAATTTCTTGTGGGCATTTGATTGCAAAGACTTAATTCCAAACCAGAAGCACAGCAGAGCTGATGGTCCAGGGACTCTGCCACAACTTCTAAGATTAAAAAAAAATCTCAGGTGACCTCACAGCCCTTAAAACTGGCTAACAAAAACTTGGCAAGTCTTTTGCGTGCATTCTTCAGTATCTATCAGGGAGCCTCTCCATTCATGCAACTACAGAACTTGGAGACAAGGGCATTACAAAGGGAATATAAAGATACACATTCTTGGTGCTTATCGCAAATGCTGTAACATAACCTGGCACTGCTTTTTGCTCTCCCCAAACTTTTGGTGCTGGTTGTGACCAGGGTCTTGTTCAATTTTAACACCACTCTAAGATCTCTCCTACATCAGACTGCCAGGAGGACTTTCAGTCATCTGCTCACTGGTATTGGATCAATTTCTGCAAGCCCTCTAACATGTATTGTTTTGAGTAGGTGGTGCATAACAAAGATTGAGCCTTTCAGAAGCTCTGTGACCTTCCTTCTATTGTGACTGTGTTTGTGCTATAGGATAGCACAGAACATCTTGTGTTAAATTCCCCAAAGAACAACATGAACTACACTCTTTTATGCCCACCTCAGAAGTAAATAATAAATATATATCTATGAAAGTAAGGATCACTATCTCCAGAAACAAGTCATATTAGCCACACACATGCTGCTGCTCCTCTATCCTGCATTCCAAATCCTGTGTTACTCCTTTCTGTGAGAAAATCACGGATGTGTCCTCTACAAGAGGACCCTAGAGACACCCAGTCTAAATAAAAATACACAATGTTGTTACTCCAGGGTCTCATGAACTTTGTTTAAAGTTTTGTTTTCTTGGAGATCATTCTCTCTTTTTCTGGAGGGAATCCAAGAGACCACTGAACCGTTTCTGAGGCAGCCTATGACAACAACCTGACACTTCCAGTGGAGGAGCTAAATGTAGAGTCTGAGTAAGTTGGTTGTGGTTACTAACAAAACAGTTGTTTCTCCAAGAGAACACAGGCAGAGTGTTCTCTCCCACAGCTTGGAAAGAAGTGGACAGACTGTTCATAAGCCCAAAAGGTCACAGTAAAACAGAGTATGAAAAAGACACCTTTGGAGATGGCTGAGTAAAGGATTAGGGCCCTGTCTAGTGCTCAAAAAACGCTTGACTGTGATCTAAGACAAACTTTGTGCTGCTTAATTTAACCCCACTGAGCAGACAAACAATTCCGGAAGGAATGAAATTTTACATTGTATGTGGCATGTAAATCTTTGTATTTGGCATTAATTTTAGATATGTGTGAAAGTTTATGCTGGAGGAAGGCAACTTATCTAAAGTACTGAAGACACTATTCTATTGGAGACACCTGAAGCACATAACTTGTGCCCTGACAGAAAAAACCAGGAACTTTAGCCGGGTATTTTTCCCCCCTCACATTTGCTTGAGGATGAAGCCAACCTGTAGTGTGAAGTTTAGGATAAAGCAATGTATAAACATTGTTTTTCCTTATCACTCCAGTCTAAAGACATTGTTGGGGAAGAAGCTTGTACATGCTCAGACTCCACCATTGCCCAGAAGCCAGTCAAGAGCAGATTAGCCTTCTCACCTTCTAAGCAGAATGAAAAGGGATTGCTCCTCACTGTTCTTTGCTGCTAAGGTGGTAATTGTATGCCAGATGCTTAATTCAGAGAGGGAAACACACAGTCCATACCAAGGAGAAAAGTATTTTTTAAAAAATTAAAATAAAAGCTTCTTTTATTTAGTCACCAATTCATGTTTGGAGGAAGGAAAGAGGAAGAGAATCCACAGGGAAAGAGAGGCAAAATGCAGCTGCTCCTTCTCAGACTCAAAAGCAGAGCAAGGAGCTGGTGGGTGAGAGGTCTGGCAAACACAAGCACCAGGACATGAGGACAGACATCACCCCCTGTTCCACACTGCTTGTGGCACCCCAACAGCTTTCAAACACCACTAACCTGATCAGCATCTGAACTAATGACCCCCATCCCATTACCAACCCTCACAAACCATTTAGATCCCCCAGGGAAATTCAGGGTTTAGCAATCTCAGCTCCTGAGGAGGCTCAGACAACAGTGACAAACTCGAGAGCTGCGGTGATTCCTAATGTGGCACAGTTGCAGACTCAGGGACAGTGTCTCACACACAGGTGTTTGCTTTACATCCTCTGGAACAAAATTTGCTAAGACAGTATCAGAGAAGAGAGGAAAATGGCACCTTGAGTCTCCACACCCAAACACGAAGAATGAAAAGCTTGTCCATCCTGTCATGTATGAAGTAAAATATACCATTTATGACACAGGGTCACTTTGTGCATTCTGTCATGGTTTCCATTAGAGTGTCTCCCTACGAAATTCATGTCCGCACAGAACTGCCACAGGTTCTGCTCAGGGTGTCTGTTCATCAGGAATCACCACTAATTAATCTGGCTGTGGTCACAATCTTTAATATATATCTTTAATATATTTGGAAAAGTTACAGGACCACCTCTAACATACACACATTACACTGAATCCAACAACAGTCTAACTAAATGACACATATTTTATTTTATGACAGGCTTAAAAAAAACCCCAGATGTTTTGGCACTTGATATTCATCTCAACAACACATAATAATTAACAATGAGGAACAAAAAGAAAGCCTGTCTTTCTGTCAGATATCAGTACTACTGACACTGAAACAAGGAGAAAAAAAACCACAGCAAACCACAGACAACCAGATGAACAACAGGACATAGGGATGGCTCCAGCAAACAAAAAGTTAATTTTAAAGTTTTCACTGCAGTAAATGTAATCATTTCTGGGGTGGGGTGGGAGAACCAACACAAAAAATGTGCTAAGGCTAAGAATATATCTTGTCACATTCAACAGAAACATGGGCTATCAACAGAGGTGTAAGTCTGCCTTTTAGACAACTGCCCTCTGTCACACGAAGGTGACAAGAAAGTGATGGTGACTAAAGGAAAGCAGAAAAGGAATAATAAGAGAGTAAAACTGGGCATCAGGTAAAAAAAAAAGCTCAGAGGGAAAAGCAACAGAATCAGAATAAGGAATGGAAGGACAATGACATACATAAACATAGATGTCAAAATAAGTATAAGGAGTGAAGAGAAGCCATATACTACTGGAAGTGGTGAAAGAAGAGAGATGGGAAAAGAAGAGCTGGCTTGGGTAGAGAAAGAAAGGACAAAGGACACAGAAGTAGGAAATTAATTACAGCGCTTCCAGGAATTGCACTGTTAACTTGAAGTGCAAAAAATCCTTCCCCTGCTCTTCCTTTACAAAGCACTGTATGGCACTGGATATTTCTCTACAAGCAAATTAATTCCCAATTGCTTAACAAAGATTCCTGGAACCTCTGTTGTAGCTCCTAAATGGGCACATGGACAAGTACAGCACACCACTTAGAACATTTCTTGGGAAGAAAAAACTGTGTGGGCTAGTCAGCCACTAAACCAAAACAAAACCTCCACTCCAAGAGGCGGATTGACTGCTCACTCCCACCTATAAATCACAGGTGGACTCCAGAGCAGCACATACGATTTCAAAGCAGTGCCTTGGACAAGTCACATGCATGGGCAAGATCAAGGCTTCACAGTTACTAAGCAAACACAATGGCAAAACTAATGCTGGGTCAGGAGTCCTAACCTGCAACCAGGAATAGAGAACTTGCACGCATCCATCACCACTGTTTGGGGTCAGTTAATCCAGGTGCAGGCTGTGTGAGCTGCTGGCAGAGGTGTCTGAGATCCACCAGGGCTGACTGCCAAGCTCCAGCCCAGGACTGCAGCCCCAGCAGTGCCACCTGCACCTGAGATGTGGGGAGTGTGCTTTGTGCAGGGCCCTGTGCAGCTCTGTTAGCCACAAAAACAGTGCTGTGCTTCCAGAACAGGAAAGGTGGGGAGAAGAGTTGAGATGGAGCTCCAGCATTGTCCATTCATCTGCATATCTGTATTTATCCTCTGACACTCTGGGTACCTCAGAATTCAGGTCTCTCTGCTACCCAAAATACTCCAGTCCATCACCACTCTGGATAACAGGATGGTCAGTGACACATGAAAATGAAAAGGCTGGTAAGATCCAAATTTAAATCAAGCCCAAGGAAAAGCACAGTGCACATGCACGCTGGTTGCTCTCTCAAGCACCATAGCTATTTCTCATGTGTCAACCACTGCAGGCACAACTTCTGCTGATGTTACCATTCTCCTGATGGGAACCAGCTGAGTGTCCTGGTGCACTTCCAGCCAGCAAAACACCTGCCCATGTGACAGCTTTGGCATGTCCCTGTCAAGCAACAGTACCACACTGCTCTGACCTTTCAGGTGACCACCCACCACCAAGCAATTTACTGCCTCACCAACTGGAGGTAATTCTGCAGCCAGGCCAAAATCCTCATCTGGAGTAGTCCCTTTGTCTTGGTGTGTTCAGTCCTCTTGTTTCTTCTCTGCTCCTCTCATTCCGTCAATAGAAACAAGATCCAAGCCTACCCCTCACAGACACAGGCCTCAGTGACTTTCTGATTTTCCTCAAGGAACCACCAAAGGAACCACCAGATAGGAGGTGTTCATATCTAGAATGTTTAATGCAACCACCAATATCCATTACACACTCTAGACTCTCAAGGATTTCAGTCTCAACTGCACAACAAACAGCAGAGCATCAGCTCAGCTCAGACTTTGGGAACTGTCCCAACAAAACCATTACAGAGCTCCCGAGCCACAAAAATGAGGTCAGCAAGATTCTCAAAGGAAGCTGTTGTCAGCAGCGAGGTTTTCCAGCAGAGCAAAGCCAAACTTTCAGCTGCTCAAACAAACACAGTCCTGCACCCTCCAGAGCCAGCCTGCCTGTCACTGTGTCAGGCTCATGAGCTGTGCTGGCGTTGTCACCAATGCCCTTTGTGGGGCACATCCATGTGCAGCATCCATAGCTCACATATAAGCCCTTTTCACACTCCAGTTTGTATCCCTTCCCAGCTGTTGTCTCTCCCCCAGATGTGTCACTCTCATGCCCAGTGACAGGACCTGAGGAAATGGCATGGAGTTGTGTCAGGGGAGGTTCAGATTGGATATTAGGGAAAGGTTTTTCACCCAGAGGGTGGTTGGACACTGAAACAACTCCCCAGGGAAGTGTCACAGCCCCAAGCCTGACAGAGCTGAAGAAGTGTTTGGACAAGGCTCTCAGGGACATGGTGGGATTGTTTGGGGTGTCCTGCGCAGGGCCAGGAGTCGGGATTCAATCACCCACATGGGTCTCCTCCAAGTCAGCACATTCTATGAACCTACAATTCTGTGATAAATGGTCAGAGTTTTCTGAGACCAGGATCACATTAAAAGGTGGAATTTCCAAAGCTGAGTATTATCCTTCCAAAAAAATTATAGTACAAGAAAAGTTTATTTAATATAACCTCCATATCTTCTGCATTCTACTGAACACAAAGTCAGGCTCATCCACCAAAAGAGGACAAGAAGTCACAGTGGACAACACAGGAGAGAAGAAACCTACAGCACAGTGCTGGAGATGGGGAAAAAGTCACCAGGAAGCATGACTGCACCTCAGATATGAATAATGAAAGGTGCAGGACTTAGTCAGCCAACTTTCAGGGAAGTGGTTGGCTCCCATAGTTGCTGGAGGAAGAAATACTCAGCACTAGGCCAGGCTTGTGTTTTGTAAACAGCCTGCCTTCCCACCTCAATTCCTGTTCAAAGCAATGGCTAACTGGAGTAGGAGCCCTCATCAGAGTAACACAGTTTTTCTAGAAGACCTAAAAAAATTCTCAAAAAAAGTAATCAAAATGTAAATCATAAACGACATATTTTCTCATCTCATGAGCCAAGCAAACTAAAAACTGTCACTAGGTCTCTTAAGCACAAGGAAATTTGCCTCCTGTTTTTGCCAATTTTCCAGGGACCAACCCTAGTATGTTGTGTTGGAAGCAGGCCAAATCTAAGGACATGAATTTCTCCTCTGTATCTCTAACAATCCCACCTTTCTGACAAGATCACCACGATACAGTTAATCCACGTGGAAAAAATGAACAGCCAATTGTACTTCCAGCTCTCACTTCTGAAGTCTCAGCTAATGAGTCTCAGTGCAGCACAAAGGTGACACTGTTCTCAGATCTTCATCCAAGGAAGTCTTAAAGCTCATGGAAAAGGAACCTTAACCAGTTATGAGAAGAATCAGTGAAGCTGCCTATACCCACTGGAACATGCACTACCAAACCCAGACAAGATGACACAAGTGACAGAGGGCTGCAAAAGCCACATCTCACTGCCACGTTAAGCTTTGCACAGTTGGAAGTACAGGAGGGAGCTAATCACTCCCAGCACCTCATTTTCTTTGGCACCCCTTGACAGGAAAAGCTCAGATTTTGACCATTCCACTCCTCTTGGGTCTTGCAAATTTGCTGCAGCATCTTTCTCTACCATAATAACATTACTCTGTAGCCTAACACTCGCAGGTCTGATGGTTTTCAATGTATTTCAAAGATCACAAAACATCCTCACAGGAAAAGGATTAATATATAATTAATATAGCTAAAGACACTTGACTGTAGAGCTGCTGCATGATCGGGTATGACATGACATGACATGCTGAGGTTGAACTGTAGTAAGGAGCATATTTTGAAATGGCAAAATGAGAAGATGTGAGGAAAGACTGAGAAATATTCTTACAAAGGAAAACATCTCCTCCAGCAAAAAAGCAATCTGTAATTTTAGCATGGCTAACAAAACCAAGAGCGTGGGTTTTTTAATTCTTGAACATTTTAACACGGCCAACAGTATATCTTCTTTCAAAAAGAGGCAGGTACCTCAAGAGGAAAAGGCTCACTTAGGTAATACATCAATAACCTAAGATAGTAAGTCACAAAATGAACTTACTACAAAACATAAACATCTCCTTTTAGCCAACAAACAACCTGTCTGTATCCTTTCACTTCCCTTCTGAATGGAAAAAACAAAACCACAGCTTTGCTATTTTCCATTTGTAAATGACAAGTGTTTTATCCTAGAAAGCACACATTACATATGCCCCTTAGAATCTCCATCCTACAAACAATATCCAAGGATCTATTAGATTATACAGGAATTTAAAATAAAATCTGAGGCAAAATCTTTCACTCAGCTAAGCAGAGGAATGGTATAGGCTGAAAAGCTGTGGGAAACAATAGAAACTGAGACTGCTTTTATTTTCACTGGTACTGCTTAAGTTCAGCCAAGCCTTTTGCCTGGTGAATGCCCTTAACACAATTTAAGCAAGAAGTTTTTACATTGGAGGGCAACACTTTCCTAAATCAGAAATCTCTTTCCAATAATGTCACAAGGATGGAAAATTTTTTAGTTAAAAAAAAAATCACATATGCTGCTTCTCACTCCTTTTATCCATAGTTAAGTTTGGCTCAAATGTTTTATGTTTTGTTCAAACATATTGTTTCACTAAACACAGCTTTTGCTGTGTTCAATTGAGGCTTGTTGCAGGGGGTGGTGATTGATTGTTTTTAAATCCGTAGCAGTATTTTAGATTCCTTCCTACTTGTTAACAGAAACTTTTTATAAACCATAATATCAAAGAAGCCTGAAAGTGTTACTAAAAACATCAACCATGTGTTCACTCAAGCAGAAATCTGAAGGAAAGAATGTGGTATATTGATTTTCCCCCGCCAAAACCTTCTTTAGTATATAATGCAATTATCGCCTTGCGGTGCAGTCCGATTTGGCAGTTCTAATCAGCCCAGCTCCCAGTACAGTCAGGGCTGCTGGGTGACACTTGAGAGCTGAAGAGTGTGGTAAAAATAACCTCTCTTCAACAAGACATGATGAACACCAGACAGCTGAGTCACCTTTAAAACCAAAGTGTGATTTTCTGCATTAAAAGGAATTATCAAAGACAGGGGGAATTATCAAGTGGAAGGGGATAAAGGGCTCCAAAAATGAGTCTGAAGTGTATCTTTCAATGAATACTCTGTCATGGAATGAGCTTCCTTCTGATTGCTGCCACTGACACTAACATCAGCACACAGTGCTCAATCACCTTTGGGAAACCTGTTTCCTGTTGAGAAATAAAAATTTCAACCTCTTTTGAAAAAGCCTAATTTCTAAGCGTCTGTTTGTTACGAAGCACTGCCCATCTACAAAGGCTTCCAGGATTAGCAGTGAAGTTAAAAACTGAGTCAGGGCCCAAATGCAATCTGTGGAGCTGGTGCATGTTTTGTAAGACACTGTAGAAATAAAAGCACAGAAAGTTTACTGCACATGAAACACTCATCCAACAGAAAATGAACCAAGCTCGTGGGGAAATACTACAAGTTCATTGAAGTTCAGTGATGTAACCCTGGGGGAGAAATTGTTTCAGGCGAACTTTCACGCTGATTTTCAGGATAAGCCTTTACCCTGGGAGCTTTCTCAGGAGATTTTGAATAGAATGAGCACGAGGCAGTCGGAAAGCAAAGTAATTGACATCTGCTCGCCAAAATATACCAAGGAGAAGGCCATTACTCTCCCTTTTTTACTACCTCGGTGTGAAAGCAAAAGCAGGGCTCCGGGTGGAGCAGACAGACCCCAGCAACCAGAGCAAGCAGGGAAGTGTCCCCAAAAGCACAAAATCCCCGTGTCCAAGCAACCACTTCAGAGCGCCTTGCAGGAGGAAAACAAACAAGCGAGCGCAGGAAGGAGCCGGCAGCGATGTGAGGGGAGCGCCGCGAGCGCAGGGAGAGCGGCAGGGCCAGGCCCGCGGCAGGTGCAGGGAGGGCTCGGGGGGATTCTGGAGCCTGAGGGGGACGCAGCGGCCCGGGGAGGCTGCGGCGGGGAGGGGAAGGGGCCGCGGCGGGCGGGGGCGCGGAGGCAGCCGGGGGTGGTTCGCTGCACTCACGGGCGAGTCGTAGGAGAAGGCACACTCCGTCTTGTAGACCCGGTCCCCGGACTTGGGCACCCGGATCGTGGGCATGTAGGGGACGAGCAGCTCGCCCAGGTCCCCGGCGGCCATCTGCGCATCGCCGCCGCGGAAGAGCGCGGCCCGCTGCATCCTCCTTCCCTCCCTTCCCTCCCTCCCTCCCTCCCTCGCTCGCTCCCGGCCGCCCGCCCTCCCTGCCGAGCCGCTCTGCGCGGGCGATGGAGGCGGCGGGCAGCCGGGCCCGGGGCAGGGCGGCGGCGGGAGCCGGGCCCGAGGGAGGGCAGGGGGAGGGAAGATGCTATTTTTAATCCAATGGCAGCGGCAGCGGCACCAGCTGCGCCGGCGACACTCGGGGGTCCCGGCGGGGGCGGGCGAGGGGCAGGGCGGCGGGGCGGGATTCCCGCCGGGGCCCCGCGTTTCACCCGAAAACCTCCGTGCCCCGCGGGGGAGAACGGACATTCCGCTCCTGGTGGCCCCGGGTCAGGCTTCCCTCTGACCAGGAATGCTCCTTCATACCCTCTGTTATTTATTCTTAGGCTTTTTATTAAAGGCTCCGTGTATATATATATATGTATATGTGTCTGTATATACATATACATATACATATACATATACATATACACATACACATACATATACACATACACATACATATACGTTTTTGTGTATATATGTAAGTATATGTATATGTATATATATATGTACATATATATAAGTACATGTATATAAGTGTGTGTATATATATATGTGTATATATATCTTTATATGTATATATGTTTGTCTGAAGTACACACAGTAAAAAGCCTCTCTCTGTATTTTCAGCCCCTCAGTGCCCAGTGCTGCAGAACGGGTGTCTGACGTGGCTCTGTCGCTGCCAGGTGGGATGTCCCCACCTCTCAAGAGGAGCAGGTCGGTGTGGGTGGATACAGGGCAGGAATGCCCAGCCTGGGATGCTCCAGAAGCCTGTGGCAGTTTCATGTCTTCTTTACTTTAAAATGTCCTTTTTTGGTCTTTGCTGTGTTTTTCTCTACTCTTCACTTTGAAAGAATAATGTCAGAGAAAGGAAAAATAGTGAACTTCGCAGGGAAAAAAATACTGCTATTGTTTTCAAGCAATGACTGGCAGCAACAGCATTAGAAGAAATGACCAATCCATTTAAAATGAAAGTTTCTGTATAGAGCAAATGAATTGCCTTCCACCCATCGTCCACAATATATCCAAGGATTCTTTGACCACTTCCAGGGAGGTGATGTGACCTTTGCTAGAACCACCCTTTACCTCAAAATTAAAAGTTTCAAAAGGTGGTTCTAGGAAAACCTGAAGAACAGAATTGAAAAATGTTTGTACCCAGCTATGAGCAGACTGTGAGGGTGAGCTGAGTAGCAAAATCTGTTCTCAGCAATTCTTACAACTGAAAAATCAAGTGCTGGGAACATGAAACACTGAGGGCAGAATGTGATGTCCATGGAGTGAGTGGTTTTAGACTTACTGAAAAACAGACATTACATCAGACTTGTGAGCATCATTGGATGCTGGATAAAAAACACTAATACATTGTCAGACAGATTTCTTTTACCTGAGGAGACTGTGCTTTTTTAATGGCTTCTCTTATGAATAACTCATCATTTATAAACGAGAGCCATAATAAGACATAGGAGCCATCTAACTTGAAAGATTGATTCTAAGAAAAAGGACAAGCAAAGCACTGATAGAAAATCAATATCTTTGGTAGTGGCCAGGAAATAGCAAACAAGGCAGTTTTTGCTTAAAATATGCAGTGTTGCAAAACGTAAAAAAAAAAAAAAAAAAAAAAATTAAATTTCAAATCACTGAATGATTTAGTAAATGTATTGGGCTTATTTCCTTTAAAAAGTGAGGATTTTGAATATGGACAGATAATTTAGAGTCATAAACTGTACGAGGCACTTTCCATCACTCCAGAAATGTAAAAGGAAGAGTACCATGGCCTGTAGAACCTAAGGAAACACATCCCTCTAGTGGCAAAAGCCTGCCAGGTGATGGGAGAACTCTTCGTGTTCCTTAAAGAGCTGCCAAAAGTGGTGTAGAAGAACAGCTGTACAGTTCTGAAAATGCATGGCAGGTATGTGTGAAGATACTTTTCTTACTTAGTTCATCTTCCACCAGTTACCACCACAAAGCACTGAGAAATAAAAAACCCTTAGCCTCTTGTATCTTTGCCTTAAAACTATGAATACTAGAAATCACAAAATGAAAACTAATATTACCAACTTGTTTCATGCACATATGTTCTGAAAGAAATGAGTGATTGTTGGCAATTGACATTAAACATTTTCACTGATTAACATCTTTAATAGCTGCATGAGCTTAACTGCCACACAGTTTCTTTCAAGATACTGGAATCAACACAACCACGGTTTATTCATTTCCATCAGCAAACAGCAGGATGTCTGTTCCACAGCACAGTCACAATTTGTCAGTATGCATTTAAGACCTTGCATACTGCACTAAAATTGCTTAATTGTCAGGTGTTGATTTCATAGAATTGTCAACAAGATTTTTGTCAGGCGTTTCATAATGGTACCAAGGTCCATCTCCCCGGTGTCTCATCAGTCTGCGTGCCTCCAACTCCAGCAACCTAAAAAAAAGGCAAAAGACATATTGAACATGAAGTTTGTTGATGCTGAGCATTACTGACAAAGCTATGACTTTAGCATCAGTGGTTTATAAATACTGCTGAAACATAGGTAGGACCAAAATACGAAGCGCTCAACTAAGACATGAGCTATTAAATCTTTCTATTTTGCTTTTTTATTTTTTCAGCAAGTCATTCCACAAAGGAGTAACAAAAATACTGGCAGTTTTATCAAAGGTTCTCCTCTAAGCTATGAGCATTAGCAGGGACAAAAAGAGCTCCATTTGCTGACTCAGGAAGACAGAGCTACACTTTCATAAATACCAAGTGTTTTGAAGACCCTCTGCCCTTGGATTGTTCTGGTAACCTGAATCCTGAGAGGGCAGTGACAACAGATACTGTGGCTGCCAGTCTGGCAGCAGCCAGGGCAGGCAGCACTCAGGGGATGCATGAAAGCACTTTATGTCAGCATCCAGCTCACTATGTCATGCAAAATCAAAAAGTCAGCTACAGTATGGGTCAGGATTTTAACCCCCCAACCACAGAACATACCTCAGTTCAGATTTCCTGGCTTCCACCTCAATCAGGGCCATGTCCTTCTCATAGTTCTTCTCAGGGGGGTCGAGTAAGTAACGAGCTATCCAGCGGCTTATGGGATGCTGCAAAACGTAACAGCAGAGATTATTTGTGCAATTTCCAAGTAGAAATGGCATCATAACTGAATCTCTTTGTATACCCACAGTCCTGAAAAGACACCATGAGTGCTGCCACTCAGATCATAACAGTAAAGTTACAAACATGCACAACTACTTGTGAGATCAGAACCCTAAAAATCATATTTCTTTTGCAATTCTTAATGCCAAGGTAACCTGCAGATGACTGTTCTGTAGCAAAATTAAAATTTAATGGAAGATATAATTTATTTTCTTTCTGTTAAAGTTAAGTTCCCTAAACTGCCACAGTAATCACAGAAGTGGACTCCAAACCTTACTGTAATCAGCAACATTTCAAAATTTTGCTTCCACATAGGGGGCATTTCACTAGGAACAAAATCTAAAGGAGTTGAAGCAGTCACAATAATATTGCTGAATTCAATTACTTCCTATCAGAAACAAAACAGTGCTTGCAGCAAGAAGCCAGTGACTAATTTTAAGAAAATACACTTAAATTGAAACCATACAACCTTGAGTTTGTAACTATAAAAATCTTCAATTCTAGATCCAAAAGTGTGTGCAATACTGGACTTTAAAACAATACTGGCAAACAACACAGAATAAAGAAATGTCACTTAAAACTCCAGTTTCTTAAGACACTGTAGGAAAAAAAAGACAAAACCTGCATGCTATGAATGCAGAGGACTTTTCTTACTGTTCAGGAACATTATAGAAAAATTCTTGGCATACAGCAAGAATTCAGCTGTTTTCAGCACATAGAGCATTGCATCTGCTCGTGTCAATGAACAGTTTTCCTACAGCCTTTTACATGTCCCATAAAGCCACAAAAAAAGTTTACCAAAACCAGAACTGCACTGTTTGACAGACAGACATCATCATACCCCATCCATTTTACTCCCGAAAGTATCATCAAGAGAAAGGCTGCTCAGACCACGCACTTTGACAGGTTACACTCACTTTGTAGTATTCCCAGTGCTCTGGAACATAACCTTCAGGAATCTCTGCCAGTTCAGCTTCACCTGACAAGGAAAGGAGGGGAGGAATATTTAACAGAGTATTTTCCAAAGCTACCTTATATTCTGCCTTTCAGGTAAGGAAAAGACCATTATTCCACACAGAGAGTACTAAATCCCTCAGTGTGAGCTCTTTTTAGAAAAACTGAACTTGTAATTTTTGCAGACACATCAGACTGCAAGTATCTACTCACAGATTTTAAATGACATACCAGAAGGGTAAAATTAGCAGCTATAGAGAAGAAACAAGATCAATTCCACAGAAATGCTTTTTAAATATAGGAGCTGAAAGCAGGGACTTTTACTGATTCCTCTATTAAATTAATTACATATTATTACAGCAGTAGATTCAACACACGTATTGCCAAGCAGAATTTTGGCCAGAGTTGCAGTCTTGTTAAAGCAAGTTACTAAACTTCACTGATGTTTGAAAAGCTGCCAGAAGAGGGAATGTTGTTTTCTTTTAATGTGAGAAACATTTTTTTAAAAGGCAACAACTAAAGCAAATATACTGGGAACATTTTCTATGTAGTAATACAGCATCGCTGTATTTGTTAGGCCTGTTCCATCGTCTTCCAAAGAGAGAGCCTTAAAAAAGTCCTTTTTCTCTATGCAGCATGCTTAATTCTCATTTAATAACTTGGACTGTACATTGCTTAGCCCTGACAGAGCACTCACCAATAAAGATGTTGATATATGTTAACACCACGGCCACTGGTATTCCCGTCAGAAATACATAGAATCTCTGTGGGGGGATAAAAACAGTCAGTGTGAGAACCTCAGAACCCTGACAAAATTTTCATGAGATCTGAAAATATCTGAAAATAGTGGAACAGCATTCCTAAGTTGGAAAGGGATGTTGTATGCAAACACACATTTGTATGAGTTAATTAATGATTGCAATGAGTTAATTAATGAACCAGAACACACAAAAGTGATGCTGTGTCAGCATGAGCACATTCAGGTCAGTTCCCATCTCCCAGTGAGGTCAGTCTGTGCAGCAGCAAACTGAAATCTGCCTTGGCATCTTGGCATGACTGGCTCCAGCACTCAGCTGCAACGAGGCACTGACAGCAAAGCAATAACCCAACACCACTGTGGGCTCTGTAGCTGTAGGAGGCAGATAAAGCAGTCCTGAGGCAGATAAAGCAGTCCTGATCACAGGAAGGGAGTTGTATCAAATTGGCTGTTTTTGCTTATAACAGGATTTATCCAAAACCTGACTCTGGAGAGGTCAAACTCAGGTCAGGCTCCCTAAATCTCACCTCTGTTGTTAATGGTGTAGATAAGTGAAGGCAAACCCTGCAGAAGAATAACTGATACGTTTCAAAAAGGGGGATGGAGTAGAAAGCATTTGTGGGTCATGCATATATGAACACAGACATGTAATTTAAGAATGCTACTACAGCAGTAATTTAAGCACCTATCACAACCTTTGCTGTATAGCCAGTCTTTCAACTTCACCTGGCACTGATTTTACAGCATATGACCAAAAAATTCTTAAAGAGGACTGGAAATTCTAGTTTATTTGTAAATAGTGCCAGCCACATTTTAGATGCTATCACATAAACAACAGAGGAAATTGTATTTTAGACATTCTTACACCATTTGCAAGTGATGTGTTACACTGAATGCAATACATTTGATTTTTAACTCACCAACAACCTCAGAAATCGAGTATCATAAAAACTTGTTGCCTTGATGATAAACATTCTCTTCCCATGGCCACCACTGTGTCGTACAGGAACTGAAAATTGAACCAGAGTATTACGGTTTTGTACCTCATTGGTGCTTATGCCAGAACAAGGTCAAATATACGTGGAGAAAGGGAAAAAAAGAATGTACAACAGCGACGGAGTTTTCTGCAGCTCGCCTGAAGTAATTTCGTATTTTGTTAGCATGAACTTATTTTTCTTCTAACTGAAGGCAGAGATCTACGTCTACCTGTAAGCACCAACACGTCAATCAGTGAATGGCACCACACAGGGCCAAGTAAATGGACAATTAGAATGCCATGAAGGTCGGCCTCCCGCCAGTTTCCATCCACTTTTTACCCAAACCCGGTGGTTTTTCACAGGAACGGGGACACAACGCTGCACCTGCAGAGCCCCCGGCCCTCCCGTGGCCTCCGGGAGGGCACCTCTGCCCCGCTCCGCAAGGTCACCGGGCCCCCGCCGCCCCCGCCCCGCCGCTGCCCCGCCGGGGCCGTACCGAGGGTGCCGGGGAGGCGGGGGGCGATCCCGGTGATCCCGGTGGTGCCGGCGATCCCGGTGGTCCCGGTGCCGCCCGCCCGCCGCGCCGTCCAGGCCGCGGCCGCCCGCAGCACCCGGCTCATGGCCGCCATGGCTGGGACTGGCAAGGGGTGGGACCAGCGGCGCCGCTTCCCGCCAGCGGGGTGAAGCCGGCGGCTGCCATCTTAGGAAAGGGCAAAGTTTTCCCAGTACCCCCGGCACAGTGGGAGGGCATGGAAGTGAAGCCACGCAGGCGACATATTGGAAAAGGGCAGAGCCTTCCCTGTAGTCCATGTACGGCGGGAGAGCGCGGGGTGAGGCCGGGCAGGCGCCATCTTGGAAAAGGGCATCTCCCGCCCCGTGCCCCCGGCGCTGTGGGAGGGCGCGGGGCGATGGCGGCGGCCGCGGCCATGACGGCCCTGGGCCGGGGCCTCACGGCCGCGCTCCGGCTGCCCCGGGCTCGGCCGGGACTGTCCGGGTACGCACTGCGCTGGGGGGACTCGGGCTCAGGCACGGAGGGGATGGCGCGGTTCCCGGGAGGAAGGAAAGCCTTTGGTGGGAGTCGCGTGTCCGTGTGTCGAGGTGTCCGTGTGTCCTGGATCCGCCAGCCTGAGGGCTGCAGGGTGGTGCAGGCATCGTGGAAGAGCAGCACGGAGCGGTTCCCTGTGCCTGCAGAATCCTGCAGTCATTGTGCTGCTGCTTCCAGCCTGGGTGGGTTTTGTGCTTTCCCGTGTGCCCACAGCTTTTGCCCCCAGGCCGCGGGGGAGGCCGAGGATTCTCCTGTGGAGACTCCCCCAAACCCACCTGGATGCGTTCCAGGTGACCCTGCTGTGACAGGGCTGTTGGACTGGATCATCTCCAGAGGTCCTTTCCAATGCTAAAAGTTCTGTGATTCTGTACTCTGTACACTACAGTTCAAATTTACTCCTTAATTTTTAATTGCTATTTATCTTTATGTATAAAGTATTGATAATTAGATGAGGTGAGGGGGAGGAGAAAACACCAAGATGACATTTTGGTGACTAACCAAACCCCTGCTTTTTCCCCTCAAGCCATGGTCCATCTGTATGACCTGTGTCTTTGTGAATGAAACAAACATTTTCATTTAGCAGAATATTATTGTTCTTATCAAGCATAGTTTTTCTTCTGACATTTTTGCAGGTTGGCACTGAATCTGTACCACAACAACCTACCAAATATTGAGACCATCCATCAGGTGAAGTTCCTGCACACAACTGTGTCTCGGAGAGGTCTGGAGGAGTTTTTTGATTATCCAGGAAACTGGGGGGAAAAAAGTGTAAAGTCTGGTGAGTTATATTTAGCATATATGATAGGGATCTTTGAGCAGAAATCTGACCTGGAGCATTCATAGCTGTGTAAAACGTATTTTTCTATGTATGTGTACATACATCCACTTGTATGTCTTTATGCCTGTTAATTTTTGCTGTGTATATTCAGTGTTTATGAAAGCAAATAGCAGTTGTGCAGCAAAATGTTTTGCTGTTAATCCCGTGCTTTGCTTTGAAGTGAGAGTGCATCAGTGCTTTGATGAAATGTAAGTACTATGGGAGAAAACTAGTTCAGTGTAAAGATTAATCTGACAGCTCTCCATATTCCCAACCTTTTACAAACACAAACACTATGTGTAGTTGCCTTTCTGTATTGTGTTTTAAAAGTGAAGCTGAATGTCCTCAAGGATGGCTGTCCAAGCAGTGGTATTTTAAAAGTGGACACTGTTGTGTCAGCTAAGCCTAGTAGAAGTGCTTTGTTTTTTCCAGAATAAGAGAACTTTATTCCATTAAATTAATGGTGGTTTTTTCTATCTTTTACAGGGGATTCGTGGAATATAAAGCAGCTAAGGGGCAAGAGTAGTGAAGACTTGCACAAACTTTGGTAAGTTTTAGTTAAAAAGCTTCTCTTCTTTCAGAGCAGCTCTGCACTTTTAAATAAAACGTGGCTAGTGAGCTTAAGATGCAGTAGCTTTAGTCTGGCACAGAGCTGTGCAGGCTCCAGCCAGCTTTGGGCTTGGAACAGCCCCAGTCCTGGCCCTGCTCAGAACACAGAAGCTGCACTGCTGTGGCTGTGGGACAGCTGTGTCTTGTTCAGAGGGCTCAGGTTTGGTACAAACCTGGGAATAGTTTGAGTTGGACAGACTTGGTTGTCAGTGCCTTCTGGCGGGGTGGGCACTTATTCTTTCAGGGTGCTGCATTTATTTTGACTTTGGAAGTTTCTGAAGCTGGAGGTTGCATTGGCACTTCAGACTGAACTTAATCATTGCTGTGAATAGCATTTTCCTGTGTACATGTAAGAACAATCTGGCTCTGTCCAGGTAGTGGAAGAAAGTGTTAAACCTTTCCCTCCTAAGCCCTCTTCCAGACTCAAGTAAACCTGTCTCACTCATTCTCCTCTTTTGTTTCTTTCTGTGAAGCCAGCAGGATTTGGGATTAAGTGAATAACTGCTTAGCTGAAGTTATTTTTTAATTACTGTGCTTTCTGCTCTAGGTATGTCTTGCTGAAAGAAAAGAACATGCTCTTAACCTTAGAGCAAGAATCCAAACGACAGCGTAAGCCCATGCCAAGTCCAGAACGCTTAGAAAAGGTAACTTTTCATACTGCATAAAAACTAAAACTCTTCAGTAAGATTGCTGAAAGAGCACGTGTTTGTAAACTTGTTAAAGACCTTTTTTAAAAAATTATTTCCCTGATTTTAGTGTATGCAATAACTGCTCAAGTCATATTTTGGTCAAGGCAGCTTTCTTATTATCCAGTGGGCATTACTGGGGCTGTGATCAGACTCCAGTGAAAACTAAAATAACCAACAGCCACTGCAAACCATAAACAAGTCTTCTGTTTGCTTCTCCAGCTTCCTTCTGACCCCTGCCTCGGAGCTGCCTATACTTGTGCATCAGCATTGGATCTGGCTTTATGCATTACCCAGCTGCTGTTTAATGAAATATCAGACTGTCAGTTATTTCAGATCTGTCCTGCTCTCAAATTAGTTTTTTGAAGCACCCATTCCTTACTGTTCTACTACACAGGGCCTACTGAGAGAGAACTCAGTGATCAAACTCCAGCCTGTTTTACCTTTGTTTTCCCTTTAAATTTTGTTTTAAGTCTTTGCGATCTTTTAAATTTTCAGAATTGTTTTTTGTTGGTGCATCCTGAAACTTTTTACTATTTCCAGGTAGAAACATCTATGAAAAATATAGACTTGGTTGTCAGAGAAAGAGAAATTGCTTTGAGGCTTTTACAAACGGGCCATGAAAAGCCAGTCCCTGGCGAGTGGAGACACGACTTCTTGGGACGCACCTTCTGGTATGGAAAACCTTCTTTTTTAACGTGTGCATTTTTCTTGTGGTGTGTCTCTCCCAGAAAATCCTTATCTGATCAAGGAAGGATGCATCAAGGAGACACAGTTACATACCAAGCCAGCAAGAGCTGGAAATAAATACCCACGTACAAATTCTGCCATCTCCCAGACCACTTTATCACTGTACTTAAAACCAAGAGAAACTGGTAAAATCCTAGAATTAAAGACACTTGTGTACATTCTGTAATAATTTTTATCTGTCTCCAACAGGTACAGTTACAAGGAATGGCCAATACCATGGCACTTGAACAAAAAACACAAAAAGAAGAGATTCTATTACCTACCTCATGTGAATCACTTCATCAGGTAAAAAGATTGACATTGAAAGTTATCTTCAGATCTGTCCTTATTCCACTTTAAAAGGAAAAAATAGCTGTAATCTCTTGTTTTTCAGCTACTAGACTGATAATGAGGCTTTTTAAAATACAGCTTGCTCTGTTTCTTTTTTCTGTTCCCACTTTAGTTACTAAGGCACATGGTTATGTAGTGGCACTGTAAAAGTAACTTCAGTCAAAAATCCTCCCAGAGGCTGAACTTGTGTAGAATTCAGCAGCAGAGTAAAAACATTACTTTGCAGGCTTTTTTACTTACCAAAAGCAGATGAATACTGACGTTACTAATCTCTGAGAGCCTCTGTCTGATTGGTGGGGAGCTCATTAGAGTGGTCACAAGCTGGCTGGAGATGAACCACACCAACTTCTCTGTTTCAGACTCAGACTTGAAAAATCCTTACGGAAAAGGGCAAGGCAGCAAAGCCTGGAGAGGACGAGGCAGAAGGTCTTGGAGAGGAAGTTCCCCGACATTGCTGTGAAATCCCAGAGCCAGTAACGTGCTGGAAGAGCACTGCAAGGTCGAGTGTCTGTGGAACATGAATCATGTTCTGGAACCACAAACAACTCCACTGAGCATTCCACAGAGTCTACATCTTCTTTTTTTTGGTTTGTTTTTAATACCACATTTGGATTTAATTAAATTTGTGATCTGGAATTAAAAAGCAGCCTAACTCAAATGGTATAATTTGTCACATTTCTAGGAACAGATGTTGTGCTAGCCAGCTGTTACAAGAGTGAGGCATGCATTAGGAACAGAGTGCCAGCTGACAGTAATAAGTGTAGGGGTAATATTTACCTGGTTTAGTTTTACAAATGTGCATTAAAACCAGACAGAAATGTGAATGCATCTGAAGCTCATATATGAGCTTCACCTTTTGCCTGACTGTATTTCTCCTGCTATTTTTCTGAATATTTTCCCTGAGTTACAGGTAAGCTATGCAGGGTGTATTTGCTTTTTGTATCAATGCACTGGTAAATGGGCTCTTTGGTCTGCTGTGTGGAAATTTTTCCACTGCTTTAAGTCTGGCTTCTTAGAAAGTATGAAATACTCAGCATGGGAACTTCTAATACAGTTGTCCTACCTTGATTTCTATGACAAATTCAAACACTTGAATGTTTTTTTTGCACTCTGCAAAAAAAACTTGCAGTCTTCTATGAAATTGAAGTAGGCTGTTGCTCTCAGCTGATGGAAACACCTTCACCTTTCATGGCACATGTGGTGGTCTAGAAATCTAGATCAAAGTCACAAATACCAGTATTTCAGAAAGCAAATGTGCTCGGCCATACAATCTGGTAAAACACTGCAAGGGAACCAGCAGAGTTTCCTGTGAGCATCTATCTCCATCATTTGGACCTTCACTTACTCCCCTGCATCACACAGAGCTCCCACTGTTCAAACTCAGAATCTTTGATGAGAAAACCTCCAGCAGTATTTAGCTCCCTCTGTGCTGCTGCAGTATTAGCAGATATTACTACTGCACTGCAATTCTTTTCAGAGAAACAAGATAAAAGCTGATTTAATATATATATTTATATATATGTATATTGATAATGAAATCTAAGCATGCCACCAAAGGAAAGCTTAAAAACTCCACCCACTGCAGTGCACTGAGGCAGCAGTTCAGTTATGTTCCACTGGAATGGAAAGTGGACTGAGTCTTTTTCTTCCACAATGACACGAGCTGGCTTGGACACTTGGCACAGCTTTGCAGTTTGCCTCATTTTGCAAGAGAAATTCAGTTTGACAATAGCTTTGAAAATCTATCTAATCAAGGAACTTTGTCTAAAGAGCAACCCAAGATTCTCATAAGACAAAAGCAGATTGGTTTGATAAATTACTTTATTATTTGGAGGTAATGTGAAACTTTTCAAATAGAGGCCTCATAATTATTTACCCACAAGATCTTTTAGGATACAAAAATGTAGCAGTACTGTTTATTTTTTTTTTTTTTCAGATCAGTTAAATGCTATTTGGTTTTCCACAGCTTTTGAGATAAGGAGCAAAACTTCATTGTGTAAAACAGACCATCACACCATTGTAAATTAAGCTTAAAAGCAACATGGAGCTGCGTCTTGGCAGCCAATTCCTGCTGAAATAAAACGTCATCCCCACTCCTGTGACCCTGAGTGCACCTTCCCCCTGCAAACACAGGCACTTACAGACCCTGCTGGGTGGCACAAGGGGAGCCACAGCAGCCATGAGCACACAGCACTTACAGCTCCCTGCAGCAGGGTCAAGCCACGCACTGAGAGCTTCAACCGCTCCCAGTCTTGGAGAGGCAATTCTTTGTCTCCATTTCCCTGTCTCCAACAAGTTTTGCTTCTCACCAACATCACAAAGGCATTAAATACATTCTTAGATACCAGGTGGAAAGCATTGCTTGCTTACTGAAATGAAACTGCTCCATAATAAAAAAATTAGCAAACCAGTGCTTAATATAACATTCACTCCATGGAATGTAACACTTCCGTGAGACAGTAAAAGTTTACACTAAAATAGATCACTGAATACAGACTTTCAACTTTTAAAACAGCAGAGTAACTTTCTCTGCAAGTACTCACAAGCTTGCTCAAATATAAAAGATCAAATTTTATTTTTAAGAGAAAAATAAGAGCAATTTAAGGCCAAAGTACCAGCAAGGAAGACTAGTATGTGAAAGTAGACAAGAAATTAGACAAGAAATAATTAATAAATAAGCACAGGCATTTGCAAAGTTATGCCTCTATCTATTAGCTAACCTTTAAAGCTGTTCCCAGGAAAAGATACTAGAGAAAATAGACATTTATACAAAATTATAAAATGCTTGTTACATGAATTATTGCTTTACAAGGGACGTAAACATCCTTTTTCTATTATAGTACCAATTAGGTCTCTCAAAATTGCTAAGGTTTGTTAAAATGGAGCTTGAATTATGCAAAAAACCCAATATAAACTTTCTACAAAAGAGTCCATCCCATTCCTGAGTATGCTAAAGCTATAAAACAGAAGGAGCACCGAGCAGGCAGCAGTTTTCACAGTAAAGAGGTCTAAGGACATTTTCTTTCTACACACTGTTTCCCTCCTTCTTCATATTCTTGTTTAGAAATCCACATCTGCTGGAAAGTACCCTACAAAAATAAAGAAACAAAAGAAACACACAATGAAAAGATATCAGACACAAATGATGGTTAATTGAAACATGATTAACTTTTCTAGGAGGGAAATGAAATGAAATGAAGTAATAGGACTTGACCTGCTTAACTGTCTCTTAATTGAGAGGGATTGCTAAGGGATTGAACTCAGGCCAGGAAGTGCAGCACCAAACAATGATTCCAGTCTCCCTTTGCCATAAAGATAAATTAACCCCACAAACCATTTCAGTGCTCAGTAACTTGTAGAATTAACCTCAGGAATAGCATGCAGAAACAGGTTTGCTACTTTCATGGTCTACTAGATAGAGTCTAGAGAAAGTGGATGGATTTCAAGGTTGCACCTTGCCGTTAAAAAACGGGAGTAGATGGCAGGATATGTTGTCAGTGGAAATGCTCACACCTCTTTCTAAAAGAGATTCCTTAGGTGAGGCTAGCCAAGATTATGATTATGTAGCACAGACTCTGCAATGCACTTCTGGGGAATCAGATTTCTGGGAGGCAGTGCTGTTCAGCACAACGACACAGTAGCACAGGTTTACTAACCAAAGAAGCCAAAATGGAGCCCCCGATCCACGAGCTGAACCTCCGCTCCACAGTGGTGTTGTTAGCTATCAACTTCAGGCGCATGCTCTGCACGGAAAAGGAGCCAAAACCAAACGTCACACAAACTGAGCTGCTACCTTCAGGGACAAGCAGCACAAGGAACCTGGTGTCTATACCAACAAGCAGCTGAAAAAGGTCCATTTTAGTAGGTCTGCAATACTGCTCATCTGCCCTGCATTTACAATTCAAAACAACCACAGTGGAACAGGAAATGTGGTTTTAAATGGTTAAGGCAGGGAATGGGGGCAGGTGGAGAGCAATAATATTACAGTGTGTAGTGTCATCTCCAACACTGCACTGGGACTAAAATTACTTATGTTGCTAGACTTAAGTCATCTAGTCTTTTTTGGACCCATTCATTCCTTTTGCTTTCAAAATGCCTTATAGCAATGAAATCTTCGAATTTCAAATGGGCTCCTCCTCAGCTATTATAACCAGTGAATACATTTCTCAGTTTCTCCTAGCATTCATCATTTCAGAGTTGACACATTTTTGCTTGAGTACTGAAATTCAAGAAATATCACGACCTATAGCTATTCTCAGATGCAAGTTATCAATACTTTCTTTGACACCAAGTGATTAAGAAAATATGTAAATATGTTACTCATAGTCAAAACCTGGTCATTTAGGTTGTCTGCAGAATCAAGGAAAAACAATTTCCACAATGAAGTGACCTCAGGCAGAATGACTGAATGCACTTCAAGTTACTCAGCAATACTTCAAAAGAGAGACCATCAAGAGAAATACTGGCTGTTGCTTGGGGACAATTACAGAATTTAGGATCACAACCTGAAAGCAAGAGTGGAGCAGTAAAATACTCAAGGAATATTGGAATTTACTCTGTGTAAAACTCTTCAAGAATTCTTTCTTTTCTTTAGTGAGGGAGGTTCCTTAACCCTGCAGAAATCTATTCAGCTGTCAGGTTCCTACAAAGTGAGAGCACTGTACACACAATATCCTTGTGTACTTATATGGCAGAAAAGTAAAATGTTAAGTACTCAATGCAGTAATGGAAAGAGTTGCTTTACCGGTGGGGTTTTCTGAGACAGCTCCCTGTTCAATCTGTCTGTGAAACTCTGTATTAGAGTGTTTCCTCCTGCTACAATCACACTGCCATAGAGACCCTAAAAAGAGAAAAGAAAAAAACCAAAACCTGGAGCTTTACCTCAGAAATCATTCTGAAAACAGCTCTTTCTCACAACGGAGAGGTGGCACGAGTATGTATAGTCAACAGCAATAATACATCACTTGATGCCAACAGTATTTACCTCTCCCAATTCAATTAATTATTTAATCACTTCAAAATATCACAAGGCAGCTTAATATTAAACTATAAAAGGAAGACAGAAGCCATACGTTCTATGTGATTCCACAATTTCTGCTATGGAGAACTCTCAACCTGCAGATCTCCCCTGGATCCAAATTGTTGGGTTTTTGCAGCTGAATGCAACCTCTAAAGAAAACCCCACAGCCCTGCAGCAGTTTCCATCCCACTATTGCTGCAGCTGGTGAACACACAAAGGGCCCAGGCCACTAAGCCCTCCTCACACACTGACTAGCAGAAAAAAAATCTTGACAGAACTCTCATGCAATCTGTATCAAATTGACACCTGAGAAAGATAGCACATTAATTTTAAAAATAGTGTTTTCCTTTACAACTACTTCTCTTCCTTCTACTCTTTATAAATTCCATGTATGCTCTAAACATAATGATGCCTAAAAATCTAAAGATAACATTCAAAGTTATGAACATAAATGCTTATCTGAAGCCAGTCCAATCCAAATTATGCAGTGCCAGCCACAAAATCTGTACATCAATCTTTAAATACAGATAGAAACACCATGCAAAAGGTCCTGATTTAGCATTTTGTAAGACTAAACACTGATGGTACATATCCCTATATACAAACACATAATACTTACAGAATTATTCTAACATATTTATCATTATCCTAGGATATCCTAGAAGTCTTTTCACTGTTGCTGTTCTAGTCCCCAAAACATGTATCAAAAATATCTATGTCTTAAAATACTGCCTGGCTGACTAACACTTACCGGCCTGATATCAATATCACACATTCCAACGCTTGTTGTGACAACGTGGCTCACACCCAACATCGTGTTACCAGATAAACCCTGCAGGGAAAATTAGGAATCTACACATCATTGCTTCAAGAGAGCAAGGCATAGAAAAGCCCTGAATAAGTTGAATTTTACAAGTATTGCTGGAGATAGAGCTAAGCATTTTGTTAGGGAAGGAACAAAAATATCCCTATTTTTCCGATCAGCTCATCATCACCCAATTTGAACATTTCATCCTTCCCTCTCTCAGCCTTAACTCAAGACAGGCAAATTCTATCCCCAGGAGAACTCCACAGCATGAATACATCCAAGTCACTGAATTAAAAATGTTATACAAAAGCAAGCCATGTGACAGCCTGGTCATGCAGAGCCTTCCAATCACAACTGGCAGAGTGGTTTTACCTTTACATTGGAAGGGTCAAACAATCCCTCGGGAATTTTCAGGCGCTCAGCACCGAAGTCACAGTTGTAGCCATTGGGGAACTCGTAATGAACTGTTGGCATCTGTGCTGCCACCCTGGAGCATCAGACAGAAAGCAAAGCGTTCTCTAAAGAGGATGTCAAATTATCTAAGCAGTGTTATAAAATACAGTTCCAATGGGAATACTGTGATTCATAGGACTTACACTTTCAATAATATTTATTATGATCTCATCTTGGAATAGTGAACAAAAAAACTATCACCTGGGTATATGCAGTACTCGTCAATTTTTACATTAAACCTTATTCCATAACAAAACCAGCCAACAGCAATGAACAGGCTGAGCACCACATGCACAACTGGTAACTGATTTTACAAGAAAGAAGAAAGTAACATACTGTTCATCATAGGTTGAATCTGATACTTGGAGGACAGAAGCCTGGAAGTCCTGAATGACACACTGTGGAAATAAAAATAACATGAATTTATATGAATTTTAGTCTTGAATTTTATAAAATTTATAGAATTAGTATCAACTTTTCAAAGATTTTCTCATTCTTCTAGAGGAAACACTGATATACTTGCAAACAGAATTTATTTATGGAACACTCAGGGGAGGTGAGGGCAGGAGGAATGACCTACTTACATTACACATGTAGTTGTGCCAAGACCTGGTGACCTGGGGCAACTTCTCTTTTCTCTTCCAATTTGCTGGCGACCCCTCACGAACTGCCTCCTGAGATTGGAGGGTACAAAGTCATCAGGCAAACATTTAAGCCACTCTTACTTAGTAAGACAACACTTACTAAATGAAGTTCCTTTCCCACCTTTGAAGCAATCATATATGGAGGAATTATCTCTATGTTCATTTCCTGAAACAGTTCCCGGCACTGCATAGTGATGAAGTCTCCTGCAAGCGGTGATTTTACAATACCTAGAAGGCAAAGAGGGGATCCAAAATAAAAACCTAAACAATCTGCAAAGTATCCAAATCATAAATAGACTCTCCCAGCTATTTGTCAGTGAACACTATCAGGGTTTTTTCCCTTTTTAAGGGGGCACACAGATGTCAAAGCAGGAGTCACGCTGACTTGGCCCTGATACTGCAGCGCTGTCAGCCATGGAAGTCTGTACCTTGCTGAAGTACATATCCGTCATGCACTGGAATAGCAGTGGTGTGTGTTGCTCCACTATCCAAGATGAGACCTGTAGATCTCCCGTTAGCAAAACTAGTCAAAACAATTAAGGAAAACATTGTAATTCTCACTTTAGAAAAAAAGTGCTGCCATGCAATTAGATCATAATTAGGAATGAGGACTCTAACATGTTATTCGCTGCCTCTACAAAAGGATTTGTCACTTTCTATGAAGTGCACAACCTTATACAGAGAGCAACATTTAACTTCCATTTGTGAATTAACTCGGGCTTTGGATGTACAAGGGTGAGACTTCACACCACTACTATGCAGCAAGCTCTAAGTATATTCAACTCATTTAGACTCCAAGCTGGAAACATATTATTACTTTAAAGTAATTACCAACATTCTTCTTAAGGCTATGAACTCTTCAGGCTCTAATTACTGCATTTCATAGTGTGGACAGCACCGTTTCAAGTCTGTAATATTCTTATCCATAGCAAACAACGGTAAAAAAATGATAAAAAAAAAAAGACCTGGACCCCAAGGACAGTCAGATTGAGGGAATTTCAAAAATGAGCTGTAATGCCTTAAAGTTCAGAAACTGAATTTGTTTAATTCCTCCCTGGATGTTTATGGAAAAAATCAATCTGAAGAAAGTTAGGCATGCTGTTATACTTGGAATTGCCTGGAAAAAGTTTACCATAATTTCTGGAGAGGGGGAAAATAAAACTAAGCAGTGAAACATTTTGAAGGATACGCTGTCAGAACTGCAGTTTTACACAAGAAGAAAGCTGGGATGTTGTAGTGTTCAAACATCAGCTCTGTCAGTTTTTCACGCTTTGCCCTGGTATTCCACTAAAAAACAATAAATCCAAACCACAAGAAAGTGACCAAAAGGAAGCCGTGTTTGCACACTAACAGATCGTTAACACAATAAAGAACAATTAGAAAAATTGCAGCCACAGTTTCAAATCATACAAAAATTCTACAGAAATGGATTTCTAGTAATTTACCTCTTTAGAACGTTTTTCATTCCATTTATACAGTACATCAATGCTTATCTATCACACAAAAGTGCTACACATCTTTCATGTTACAATAGATTTCATTACACTTCTACAGCTCTTCCAGTGTCTGGTTCCCAAAGAACTCTCTAAAGCAAGCACCCTGCCTTTCACAAGGGGCAAGATACATGAAGGAACTTGCCCAGTGGGAAGAAAAATAAATCCAGACTTTCCAGTTCCCAAAGTATCTTTCTACAGTTCTACTGTGGTTGTGATTAAGCCAGGATATATCTCAAATACTCAACACATGACTGAAAATGTGAAGTTTTTTCCAAGCCAATACAACAAAGTAAGATGAGGTTAGTAAGGAGAATGTCAATGGGAATGTCTCTATTCAGACACCCACTGAGCCATCAAACATTAAACAGGCATTGCAAACTCATCCACACTCCAACAAGCTGTGATTCAACACAAGGGAATAATGAAATTCAAGAAAATCCTTTTTATAAGGTTTTATTAAAGACAGGCATTTGTGTATAGCATGTCTGCCTGCTCTACTCTGACTTCAAGATCTTCAAATGCTGAGCATTTTAAAATGACAGAAACCTTGTCCAGATTTTCCTAGAAATTTGTATTCATCCACTTCAGCTGCCTTACAGGACCACTTACAGAAACAAAGACAGAAAAATTAAAACTTATTCATTATAAATATTATTCTGTGACACATAATATTACTTGTAAGGCTGAATGAAGCAAGACTTCTGATGGAATTTTATTTAGTGTAACTTAATATATAAGACATCCAAACATCTTTTTCTTTTTATTCTAGACAGTAGAATTTCTTTTTTTAACTTTTGGCTTCTTTTCAGTAAGTGAAAAACAATAGCATATTGTAAATACTTTCTAATACAACTCGTACAAACTATTTCAAGCTGAGATTTTTTTAGACATTTTCCAGAACCTGTCCAAGTATTTTAAAGTTGTCATTTCTGTAGCTAAGTTTTAGCACTTGTCACCTACAAGCCATTGTCAGACTTATCCAGGACTAATGTTTGCAGAGTCAGCAAAAAGGCTTATCAAAATGCACAGCTTCTTTTACTCACTGGTGCTTCAGACATAAGGACAGGATGCAAACTTGCTTCAGATTTAATATGCATCTTGTAAGTGTGATCCAAAATTGCCTGGAAACTATCCCAATCTTCAACTGCAACGACATTGAGACAAACAGATTAATTACTACCAAGTTTTGTTTCATTTCATAAACACATAAAGGCTTTCCAATTTATTTTTTGCATAGAGCTCTTCAGTCAAAAGCTGTCCTCAGCAGACACACACCTCCTCTAACAGCTCTGCAGAATTCTCTTCCTCCACAACCACCATGACTTCAACAATTATGCTGAAGGTCCACTAACAATGAAAACCAACCACATCTCCATGCAACTTGTAAACCAGAAATCTGTTCTTATAGTCTGTTGCTGTACATAGCATCTGTCAACAGAACTATGACTTCCTGCAGCTAGCAATGCTATTTTAAAATCAGGTAGAAAAAGACAGAGCACCATACTCATTCCATTTTTCAAAGGTGAAATGGCTTCCATATTCTCCCTCGGAACTCTCAGGGCATTAGTGTCTATGTAGTAAGTCGGGCCCCCTTGTTTGCCTTTGTCACCATCTATCTCCATCAGAGTGCTGCCATTGTCCCTTTCTAGCACCACACCAATAGCTGTTGGAAAATCAACCTGCAAGGCAAGACGCAAGCAGTACACAAGGATTAGTAATGTTTTGCAAGTTGTTTTTCTCATAAATTTAGAAGTTTCTTTATACAATACAGTCAGAACAAACCGAAACGTATTCAGAAAGGTTGTAACTTGCAAAGAACACCTAAGGCATAAATTCATCTTGAATTTCCATCGAGGCACAGATTCTCTCACCTTTGGGCAGTCCTCGCCTGCATAGCCTGCTCTCACTGTGTACGAGCCAATGTCAAAAACCAGAGCCCCAACTTCATCTGAAAAGATTGTGAATAAAGATAAAGAAAGGTTACTAGGCTCTTCTGCAACCCTGACCTTTCCCTGTCCACTGCTTTACTAGCAAAGGAAGACAAGCAAATCAAGGGATCTCTTGCAAGGCAAGGACAAACTTCTCTACTTAGAACTCCTGCCACCAGAGAGCTATTGGGAAACAGCTTTAACTGAGGCATTGCAACCGTTCAGTTTGGTGTAAGAAAGAGAATTTTAGCAGAACAGGGAAAACGTGGTAGCAGCTGAACGGATCGCAAGATAAAGCTTCCAAGAGTTTTAATTTAACAGTCACACGAAGGCAGGCGAGCTCAGAGCACCCAGGGATGATGAGGATGAGGAAGGTGGGACTAAAAACATCGGCTGTGTGAGGGAAAGGGTCAGAGCACGAACGGGCCCGATCCCCGCTGATCTGAGCACATCCTGAAGGAAGCCCCTCGGAAAAGAGCGGTGGTCACGGGGGTGTGCGGAGGGGCTCGGGGGAACCACACCCGGCTCCCAACGTGCGG